>CM054118.1:41879010-42264010 GCA_028673005.1 Tanypteryx hageni
ATCCAAAACATTTTAGTACATGTTACATACTTATAAAATATTTACTATTAATGCACTATTGTCATGGCTACATTTAAACTGCATACAGGAAATATTGACCACATGAAAATTCCTTGCAGCCATCTCCTTTAATTCCCTGAAGTTGTGAACATAGTGAATTTCTGATTTTAGAGGCTGTTCAGCCATAGATTTTTAGAACTGTAACTGTCCAATGCCTTTTAAATCAAATATAGATTTACACTGAGACCAAAAGAAAAATATATACTTTATCCAATAATAGCTTTACCCCACGCATCAGATCAACATTTCTTCCAACTGTAGATAAAAAATACTGGATTTTCATGTTTAGTCAAATATATGGCCTTAATATAGAAGGAGCAATAAATAGAAGCATTTTTTTGCGGATAAAAATAATTGCTTTCTGTCATGTAAACTTTTTGCATTAGCTTTATAATTTCTGTAAGGCATAAAGAATCCAGCTCGTCATTTTAACAGCATTGAGATCTTTGTAATTATGAACAAACTCCTCTGCCTTCTTTATTCTTCTTAGTTATTGATGGTGACTTACTAAGTTAACATACAAGAAATATGTTGTATTTTTTATTATAGGAGCTTCTGAGAATAAAATTAAATCCCAAAACAATTGGTCACCCAAATAATTATTTAAAACTATCTCAAAATTGAACCATATGCAAATTGGAAGGACATGGTTTTGAAGTATTTATTTTCAAATATGACACATCAAATCTACCTCATACAATCAGTGCATAGGGCATACACGTATTCAAACCAAGGCTTCAGATTCTAATTGTATTGATGAATGCCAATCACTGCGATCCCATCCTCAATTGAGCTTTCATAGACAAGAAATGAAAATCAACAATTTAATTAATTTCCATAATAATCTTTCCTTCTCTGATTTGGTTTCCTTCAATTGAGATCATGTTGTTGCCAATACCCTTAGGTCCCTGCTTATATCTGCCTATGGATCATTAGTCATACTTTGAAAATGATTGCCATGTGTATGCATATGCCATTAAATAATCATTTAAATTTAATAAAGTCAATTTATAAAGTCGAAACTGTAAATGGGCAAATTCGGAAAATTATAAATACAGTAAACCCCGTATTTACGTTATCGGAATATACTTTTTCCTGCTATTTATAACATTTTATATGGGTCCCATCAATTTTCCTACGATTCCAATGTAAGTAAAACCCTGTATTTACGTTATTTCATTTTAAGTTTTCCCGCTATTTGCGTCATTTTACGTTAGAATTTCCAATAAAGAATTTAGCATGCGATAACCAACAGTTTTTAACGTTTTTCGACTTAGCTTTGCAAAAGAATCCGAATTATTTTGGACGAAGATTTCTAAAATGGCGGCAGAGTAAGAACACCCTCGAGGCAGAAATATGAACTTTCTTTTCAAAACAACACTCGCTTTAACCCTTTAAAAGATGCTACTCGGGAACAGCGTGCTTCTGGATGAAAATACGTATGAACTTTTGGGTGAAAACTTCAAAACCTCATATGTAAATCACACTAGCGCACCTAGATACGGAAATACTATTTACTCTTTGAACCAAGTATGAATGCCATTGAAAAGATGTTCAAGTTTGGCGCTATCATGTTTTAATCCTTTCCACTCAAATTCTGCCTCTTGGTTCCCACAGTTAGTCATTAAATTTAAGTTAATTTGTAATAATTTAAATTACCGTATTGCCCCGGATATAACGCGGTTTTTTTTCCAAAAAATTAAATTTTGAAAGTAGCCCCCGCGTTATATTCGAGTACTAGTGATTTTAAAAGATCGTAAAATCGTGTTTCGAAAAATCACCGTACATTCCGCACGTCTGTTAAGTGACACAAGATACTTGTTATATTGTAGACACACTAGGAGTACATGTTACAATGTACTTGAAAAGCATCTGAGGCGAGAATACATCGGATTCAGTCGGCGGCTGAATTCCTCATTAGGCATTGAATTGAATCTATCAGTGCGTCGGCGTATTCTTTGTGCCTACCTTGGCAATTTTTTACCCATCCATGGGTGACAAAAAGGATGCTGATCATGTTGAGAAAAAGATTCTTCCAAATCCCAGGTTTACAGAGGAATCCGACGAAGTTATGACATGAATTTTAAAATAGTCATAGCTCAAGAGGCAGAAAAAACGAACAATATTAAAGCTTCGGATAAGTATGATGTTCCTGAAGTAAATATACCTACGTCTATGTACAATTTTCCAGACAAATGTAATGGAAACCCAAGCATACTATACGTACTAGCATTTTAATTCTGCACATATTTTAATATTATTATTAAAAAAGTGAGCTGGTTAAGTAAATCAATAAATAGATATACTCTTTATAAACTTAGCTCTTTTAACATAGATTTTATTGTTAGTCTTACTGCAACAAATGATCGAGTTTAAAAGAAAAATCAGTAGCAATTTTTCCTTTTCCCTCAATTTGCACTTTCCCACAATTGACACTTTTTTCCCAGGTTCCTAGAAAAGTGTAAATAACGGGTTTTACTGTATTTGAATAATTCAAAGATACTTTATTTGCAGGTTTAAATTGAGGATTCTTGAAGCTCTAAATTTCTGAGGATATTTTTAATTAATGATTTTATTAGAACTTAGGCATTAAATTTTTTCAATTTAACAAGGAAACATCAAAGTCCCTTAAGAAATGTCCTCTTATTGTTGCATTCATGGCAGATGTCTTTTCCTTGCCCCTATTTTGATTGTGATTCCCTAACAGGAGAACATAACACTTGAATGAAATATGCTGTAAATGACAGTTAACTTTAGAAGTTGTGGATTGTATAACAATCAATAGTTTTATTCTTTATTATGGCTTTACAATTGTTATTTATATGACCATAAAATGATCAAATGGATAATAATGTTAACTTAAAATAAGGTGACCAGATATTTTTTACCGAAAAGGGCAAATGCAGTTATTTTTAACAAGAAAGGTCTAAGGGGGGACAAATTTGATGATGAAAAAACCTATTTACATGACTTATTTCATATTTATTTTGATAAAATAATAGTTGTAAATGAGCCCATGCACTACATCAGGCTTGCGGCATTCGATATTTTTCATTCACTAAAGAAAATTTCCATCTATTTACTCAAAACACCTCCATACATAACTACTCAACTATAAGTAAAAATAACACTCAAACAATACCCCATCGACTAAACCTCTCAAAAAGAAATCCTCATATTTCCTGTAGCGAACTAATGATAATCTAGACAAAATAGAAATATTAAAAAAAAGAGTAAAGCACTACTTATTGATGAATTCATTCTCATGAATGACTATTTGCTCTGAATTATGGCAGATTAATTTTTATGATATACTTATTCAACTTGTAATTTGCATATAATATTTACCTTTGACTTACTCCATGTTTACATTATAAACCCACGGAATGAATAAAGTATTATTATTATTTAAAATATATTGTAAGCTTGGAAGAAAAAAAAAAACGAATGCCTCTATTTAATTTTCGAAACAATTTTTTCACAGTAACACAAGAGATATATATCTAGATTTACATCATAATAAGTCAAATCACATAAATTTCAATTACTGTAGTTCAAAAGTCAATTAAACATTTTCAACATTATCATTAAGTAATTACAAGTGTTCTAGACATTTGAGATCAAATCCAATCCCAACATTGACAAATTAAAACCAGGTAAAAAAGCATTCAAGATTTGACAAAAAATATCCTTAATGTAATAATAATTCGAATTTTAAGGGGAATATTTAGACCATTGATTCCATTCTTAGATATAAGCCAGTATGAAGAAAACAAACATCCGTACCATCAGTGAGATTTGATGTACCGCGGCCAGCCAAAATATTGGTTATTCTAAATAAAACTAAAAATTACTTGAAAACTATAATTTCTAAGCCAAAATTTGTTCAAACCATATACATATATTTATTGAAATAGAAAGCTTCTTAAGAGGCTGAAATTTGTAGAATGATAGAAAATTGACGATTGTAATGTTTACTCATGAATATCAAGTATAAAATGAAACATTCATTACACAAGACAAAGTGCTCTTTATCGCTTAGAAAACCAGATCAGAGAGCTGAAAAAATCTTTTAAGAAGTCGCATGCTAGAGAGTTGAGCATACTGAGAACCGAGCCTAGTGTGCAAGATGCCAAATCACAGATGGAACTCCCCTGCCTATGCTGCAACAAGCAGTACAATGTAACTAGCATGCACAGAGACAATTAATCTACTAAAATTACATGACACTGGTTAGCATAGATAAAAGTTAGGATGAAAACAGAAAACTGTTCCAAAAGGAGGACATAGAAGGACAAAAAGTTTAGGGAGGACAACGTTTGAATAAGAAGGATGGTCCTTCCAAAAGGAGGACATATGGTCACCTTATATAATGATACTTTAAAAAAACAGCAGGATATATTTTATTGACAAAGTAGGACAAGAAGGACAATTTTTTCAAAGGAGGACATAATTATCTGGGAGGACAAGCCCCTTAAAAGGAGGATGTCTGGTCACCTTACTTAAAAGTCAAAGATGGCTCAAAAAACTTTTGGCGTAAACTGAAAGAAAGTTAAAACTCCAGCCAAAAACAAGTGGTATTAGCCCGATGCATTTCGCCCACTAAGTGGGCATTTTCAAGGGTGACGTTCCTTCGAAAGCGACCAAAGTCGACTTTGGTCGCTGTCGAAGGAACGTCGCCCTTGAAAATGCCCACTTAATGGGCAAAATGCATCGGGCTAATACCACTTGTTTTTGGATGGAGTTTTAACTTTCTTTTACTTAAAAGTGACAAACTGAATGTAGGATGAGGCTTTACTTATCAGTTTCCAGTATCATAGACAGTACATTAAGCCAGAAAATAAATATAATAGAATAGGAAAAGTTTGCAATGGTTTTTTGTTACTTTGCTATATCTATTAATTACTTCATGTGACTGATCACTTTTAATGATAATTTGCACATCTATACAATTATCAGTTTATTTACAAAACCAGGTTACATTTTTGCGATGCAATACATAGGAAATTCTCAACATTTAGATGTTAGAGAATACTTTCTTGATATGCAAACATCATTTTACTCAGTTTCTTCTTAAACTTTAATTACAAAATTTGCTCATACGTTCCACTTATAAAAATCTCATCGATATACATTACAAACATCTTAAAATTCAAAATCTAAGAAATACATTCCACATCATTACAAGTAAATAGTGAATGTTCATCTGCAATCTTCCAATAATGAAATACTTCAAATGAGATGTGTATGGCATTAGAAATTTGTCAAGCAAAGTAATTAACGTTTGAATTCGGCGAGAAAACTTAAAGAGATATATTTAAATTTTATGAGGATGATATGGTAACATTTGGCAAAATTTTAAACTATGGTGCAAATTAATGTTAATAAAAACAAACCTTAGGTTTGGATAGGTACACATCTATTATATACAACTTGTACACTAGGAAATAATCAAAGGTATGATGATATGGCATTTCTTTATCACAGTTAACCATATTTGTAAGCAACACTGGATTGATTACATGAAAGATTTGCTAATAAAGCGTCATCCCAAGCTCTCGCTCAGCAAAATCCTTCACCGTACAAATTATTATTTCTTTTATGGCCATCTGTACACCACCTCTGCTCGCTAACATCACCAACCTCAACAGGTCTTCTTTATCAACTTCATTCAGAGCATCTTGCAAGGTAGTAACAAGTTTCTCTTGCTGCCTTGGAGTAAGATCTTCCATTAAAACGGTGACCAAGGATTTATACGTTCCCCATTTACTGACAGTTGTGAGGGCCGAGCCAACAACTCCTCCTGGGTTGTCATTTCATTTAAATTAAATTAGAAAGATATAAACATAAATTTTAACATAATACATATTTTTACTTTAACGTGCTTCAATCTGAAAATTTATAGTTCACCTATTAAGAGCCCGAGGGGGCCCATAAGTAAGCTCCCTGCAGTAGCTGCGCCTCCGACCATTAAACCTCCCTTAAGTGATTCTCTGACTGAAACACGAACTCCTTCCAACTCGGACAGCTTGGCAATTTCCGCCACTATTATTTTAGTAGCCATTGTATTAGCCCTACGTAAACACTAAACCGAAAACAGCTTCAAATGCACTTTTGCGGATACTTCTTAAGTGTTAACACAGCAAATTCTACCACGACATAGTTTCACGATAGCAACTGATAAAAACAAAGTCACAAGTATTCCATCTGCAGTCAACTTTTATTATTATCCACTGACGTGCATCAATGAATGACGAAATATGGATCTTATTTAGGATGAGAAATTTATATCTACAGCTCTAATAGATATAAGATTTATATATATATATATATATATATATATATATATATATATATATATATATATATATATATATATATAATATATATAAGGAATATTATGTCGTATGCATAAATAAAACTTAAATTTCAGACGAAGTAGAATTTATTTTCCGTAACTATTCCAGCTTTTGGGAAATGTCTATATAATAAGTAGTTGCATAATTTCTTTCGTCGAATTTGATTGAGATTAATAAGTTATATGATTTGAATTGGTAGAAGAACAATTATTAACATAAAATCCATTCCTTTTAGTTTTCTCAGCTACGAAAACTCCATTCATTAGCATCCCATAATGATACCATTGCCCAAGCTATTGGTAAGAATTTATCCAATAAATGTGTTTCAAAACAAACTTAGAGAATGACATTAAAAATTTTATTTTATAGTAGTAATAGTATAATATTATAGATATACTCAGAAATATCGGATGATACTTTCAAAATTACTTCGAAATTTTCCATCTACCTTGCACGAACAATAGAGTTGCGATAATACGGTGCTGCCATTAGTTTTGTGTAGAAGAGATAAAATGAATTTGAAATTTTTGTGTTTCTGTTATTGTTTGCAGAATACAGGTATTTTGTAGATCTTTGGTTATATTTGATTTTATGCCTGTAATGATAAATTTAGTTGAGGAATTGCGTCGTTATGTTATTTATGTTTTAGCTAGATTACGAATGATTTATTAAATTTGCCACATCAGATTAACTCGGATTACATTTTGATCTATAAAACGATGGAAATGGGATCGAAAGAGAAAAATATTGCGGCAAAATCTGAAAAAATATCGCCTCGTGAATTTATTGGAGTTGTCAACGGTTGTTTGAACGAATATTATGGAGACCCACGGTCTCGTTTTGGATCAGCATACAACACAAGTTCGAGCTCGAAGAAAATTATGAATCAAGAGGTACATGTTATAAATCGTTTGGCTTTTTGTAGTTTTTATTACTGAATACCGATCCCTATCGACTTTTAATAATATTCTTTTGAGGTAAGAAATAAGTTTTTAAAAAGCGATTGGGTTATTTTCTGTTATACCTTCCCGCCCCCATCCGATTATGTGCTTGAGGTATCTTTTCTGTTTCCCTCCCATCCCGCTCAAAGGTTTCTTTTCTGTTTTACCTACCACCGTAATTATTTCCATAGGTCTAATTATTTAATTTTTACGATGGAGAATGCAAATATAAACGTGAAATAAAAACCAAGCCAACCCCCAACCAGATGGAGAGTGTACATGTGAGCGTGGAGGAATTGTTCACCCCTTCACCTTAAACTCCCGCATTGAGGTTTTGCTGCAGTCCATAAACGGGTCTACCGCCCCTTAAATCTCCACATCCCCCCAAGTTGGGTTAAGTGATCGGGGGTTGGATTCGTTCGATTTCCTTCCTACGTGTTGGATTAAGTGATAAGCACAACAATACAATAACAAAATTAGATATAAATATCTAACCATTGTAGTTATAAAAGCAAACAGGATTCCATAAAAACAAATAAAATATTTGGAGGAGGGTAAAACAAAAAAGATACCAAGATACCTGAAGTATATAATATGAGGGGGGATAACAGAATATAATCCGCTACTGTACTAAAATGTTTTAATTAAAATGTATGTTTCCTCCGATATTGTATGTATTTAAACTCACGAATGAAGGAATTACGCCAAAATCCAATGATTTCATAAATTATGCAATTCTTATCGAACTTCGTTCTTCGCTTTTACATTAAAGTTTAATTTTATGCAAGGTCGCAATGAAGTATTATGGTTTTATGAGTGAAATAATTCCTGTGTAAATTATTCTTGAGTAAATTTTAGACCTACCAAATAGTTTTTATTAGCATCTGAAAAAGAATTCCATCTCCATATCATGTACATAAAAACATTACATTTTTGTCTCATCATTTTATGTTTTGGACAGGTATTCTCCTTATAGACAATCATATTTCAATAAGTATTAATAATTATGGATTTCGGTTTTGTATAATACTACTAAACAATGTCAATATTTTTTGTCTTAGATTTAAAGACGATCCTATATTAATGCACTTTGTCATTTTTATTTCCAAACAAAGGATATAGAAGAATATACACGATCTCGGAGCTTTACTTGCATATTTGATGATCTTACAAATGCCAACCATTGGCATCAGGCATTACATTTTTTGTCGAATTGTGTGGCTTTCCATATTCCTCCATTCAACGTAATTCAGAAAATATTGGATACAATGTTGGTAAGTAAATATTTATAGACTGTTGTTGATTACTGTTGTCATTAAATTTTTTATGAATGTTTTAATTTTATGGTTTAATTCCTTCATGAAGTTAAACTAATATGCAATAAAAGGGTCGATTGATATGCAAATCACTGATTGAAGTAAAATTTTGTTTTTCATTGTATAATGAAAGCTAAATATCAGAGGCCTTGCATTTGAAAATTTATGTTCGTTAATGATATTAACTTTTTCTTTTTGAAGTACTGAAGTAAAAAAATGAGTAAGATATTTATGTTAGAATTTTTCAAAAGTATCCTTATAGTTAAAAATTTTGTTTGCTGGCATTGATACCATTATTTTAATTCAGGTTGTTGATGACAGCAGTGTTGTGATTGAAGCTCAACATTATCTGCACCAGTTGATCACATTCTACCCCCCAAACAGTGAGGCATTAGGACAGTATTACAGGAACCTTTTGAAAGAAGAGGAGGTTGAGCAAAAGAGAGTAAATATGCAGAGCATTTTAAACCATTGTGCCAATGTTAATAAATGAAATATGGATTTATGATCTATGCGATGATTTATATTTTATTATTAGCTTATTTTACCCCAGCTTTGCTCAGGGAAGTTTAAGTTTTTATTCATAGAGGTCGGTGAGAGGAATGAGTATAGGGTGAGAAACTGAACGGCTCAGTCCAGTCAGGTTGGGGGGCAAAAGTTTGTATTGAAAATATTACTTGTTTATTTATTTAAACTTTATTTGTATAGCGTAGCTTAGGACTTGTTTCCATACAATAGTTTTCACTTTATCTTCAACCGATATAGGTAATCACTAGATTATTGCCGGATGCTACTCTTGAGGCAGCCACATATAATTGTCCATGCGAGAAGCACTCACCTCTTAAATCAATTCCAGTGGTCTTAAATGTTTGTCCTTGTGCCTTGTAAATGGTTAGGGCAAACGCTACTCTAATTGGGAATTGCAGCCTTTTGAATTTAAATGGTAGTTCAGTTGAAATTCACATTCACATTCGTTCCAATGCTGTTTTGAATGTTGTATGTATAAATTGCAAGAATGAAATATTTATTGTGAGAATCTTACTATTAATGTGTTTGTTCCAGGATTATGCCTACATCTTTCATCAACTTCTGCATTTTCATCGCCAATAAAGTAGATTTGAAGAAACTTACAATTCTGATGATTGACTGGTAACAATGAGCTTATACTATGATAGATTTGTCTTTGCACTAGAAAAGTTGATTGAAAACCATAATTTGGAACTGAATGAGTAAAAGAAGTCATTTGAAAACACGAAATATATTTTCTTATATTTTTTAGAAATTCTTTTGATTCTGTAGTTTCATTTTGCATCAAACTAAATAATGGCTCAGGTACATCTTCAAGATCATTTCAAATTACTATGCCATTGGAACAGCACATGCCATCTGCTTCTGTATTAAATTTTTTGGCTTTACAAAATCTGCATATTGTTGTAAGACCTCAGGTGTTAATCAATTCACGACCTTCGTAATCAATGGTAGCATCATAAGTATAGGCATTATTCCTCAATGAAATCCATTTGGATAATGTATTTCGTGTGATGCGTATTTGTTGTTGTTGAAGGCGATTATAAGAATTTTCATCAGTTTCATTCAATTGAGAATTCCTTTCTTTCTCTATCTGTAAGGTGACCATACGTACCAGTTTGGCCAGGACAGTACCGGTTTTGAAGTGCTGGTGTCCCGAAAGACTAAATGAAAATAGTTTTTTGTGCCGGTTTTGGGATGTTTGATCCAAAGGTTTCGGTAATTCTGACAATCCACAAATGCGAATATAGGAAACACTTGATAAAGATCAACAGAACTAAATAACCATATGCATTATTTTCTATATATAATTAGTCGAAGTACGGGTGGTAGATGATCTTGACACTTAGCTGCACATGCTTACAGCATATTGCTGAGAGTGTGGTATAACTGTGCAGATGGGGAAAATACCAGTAAGAGACGGTGATTTCCAATCGTTTGTGGCGACCTGTGGTAGAGGTGTTAGCGAGGAGTGGGGGAATTGATGTATGTACATATACTATCACAGTGTACTACATTTTAGCTAACTGGCATGTCAGAATCTCGAAGTTTTGACTCCACCAGTGTTCGTTGGCCATTTCACTTTTTGTTCTTTTTATTCTGCAGAATTCCCGCATGGTCGACTAGTTTGAGGGAAATGAGAAATGAAGACGCAGTGCCATTATGAGGTTACGGCAAAAAGGGCATTTGCCATAGGCACTACCTACAAAAGGTGCCAAACGTTCCCTCAAAAATGCAGAAAGTTTATTTTCCCAAAATCATATTAATTTAATGCTCTAATGTTAAAGTCATTGTTAATAAAATGCTTCTATTTTCTTTTATAGCGCAGGAAAAATAATATTCTGCATAAATAAGGTGTTTCCTAAAATATTGCCATTGTGTTCTGTATAAAAAACATTGACAAGCTTCTAAATGGAAATTTAAGAGAGCTGCGTACTAAGCTTAAATAGCCACATGCGTCTTGTGAGCCCCAGTTTGACCATCCCTGGTCTATACTATTGGTTTAATATTTGCAAATATATGTTTCTGCATTTATCGTGAGGGCATGTAGCACATTGCCCATGTACTTGTACACAGTGGCGGCTCGTAGCTAAAATTAGTGGGGGTGCTGCTCCAGAAAATTTTTAGCCTTTGTTTTAAAATTGTGTAAAAGGAAAAAAACATGTATAAAAAGAAAATTTATTCAGGAACTTGATAAAATCTTAACAAAAAAAAACCAAACATTTTTTACTTACTTTAACTTAAATTGTTACAATTCAAGCTTGATCTATTCATTTAAAAATGAAATCCATAAAATAACCGAAAAAAATGAATCAAATAGAATAGCTGGAAGCAGAATAATAATCTAATTCTACACTCTTCTACACTTTATCACATTCAAGAATATGGTAGACGGTTTTTAAGCACAACACACACTGAGTAAAAAAAACTTCCTTCCACCATCACGCCAGAGAGCAACAGTGCTCTCTCTACCTGGCAGTCCCGCCTTCCTCCCCAACCCCCTCCTATGTGCGCATGCGCACAACAGTCAAACACCACGTCGCTGGCACTGTGAAGCGCACAGTTCCATACAAAGATTTTTGTATCTTTTTCATAAACTGGGGGATGGCTACTGAAGTACTGACATTAAGCTTAAGGAATATATATTGTACTACAAAAATAAAGAAAGAATTAAAGAAAAAAGGACTCATTATATTAAATGTTATCGATAATATCAAGTGGAAATAGGGGGTGCTGCAGTTCCGCAGTGCCTATACACGAGCCGCCACTGCTTGTACATACCCCTACTCCACCTCTAATCAATGGGGTATCTATTGGAAAGGGGAAGGAAAAATTAGACCCAAAGCCCTTACACACGCAGCGGGAGGAAATTGCAACCTTTGAAAAAAAGGAGAAGTGAAGTTGTGTAGGACTCCATTAGATGAGGGTGCCCAATTCCTCAAATTATGGGAGGGAGCATGTGCGGAAAATTGCATACACTCCAGGGGCAAACAGAGTTTGTCCCGGTTTTGCTGTTCTGAAATCTGGTCACCTTATCTATCTACAGACAGTCACGATTCCCTTTGTCAATAGTCTCATTTAATCAGGAGTTTATTTATTTGTCTTTCATAGCTGTGTTGCAGATGACATTCTCTTGATTCTTGTGTTTCTCTTTCATAAAAATTCATCCTGTTTGTTCTTAAGCGATCGGAACGATCCACCATCTTAATTCAATATTAATGCTATTATCAATTGTTGGGTAAAACAAACACTAATTTTTCACTCTATAGCTTAAATTATTACTTATATTTGTGTAATAATGTAATTAATCAAATGAAGGGTTCTGTCAATCAATGTATATAATGCACTTAGTAATTAATTTGATAATTTTTTAATTCTGTATTTTAATAACTTCCTAGTCTCAATATCACTCGAATAAAGACCATTATCTGTCTCTCCCTCCCTCTTTCTCACTCCCTCTCTTTCCTCTCCTGTCTCTCCTTTATATTTCCTCTCTATCCTCTCTCACCTATTAAACATTCAAAGCATGCTTTCCTTACGTATATAGTATAAGGATTGAGACGACAATCAAATCCTGAGGTTTAACAGTGACATGGTCGGCAAGGCAACATATCGTTAAAAAGCTTAAATTTTTCCAATAAATATGATTTAAACATATTACTTTAGTGATTTCGAATTGTAGGCAAAACATGATGATAAGAATAAGAAAGGTTATTTATTTTTAGTGCTTTTCGTCATTGCTGAAAAGTACTATTATCTTCGTGATGTCCATCCATCTGTCCATATGCGTATATCTGGAAAGAATTGGCTTTACCAATTTCAACCAAATTTGGTAGATAGAATCTTCACAACAATTCATGACCAAAATGGCACATTTGGACCGGATTGACTCAGCAGGGGTGCCACAATTGCAAAGTTTAACTTTTCGGTAATTATGAATTTGGGAGGAATTGGCAGAACCGATTTCAATGAAATTTTGTATGAAGGAGGTGTGTAACATAAAATAACAAAATCAAGATTTTTTGTATAGATATATAAAGCAGGGCTGCCACAACACAACGAATAAAAAAATTTCTTTTTACACATTTGTGTTGAACTGTCCACATCAATTTTAACAAAATTTAATACTTATATTATGCACACATATAAAAAACCATATTAGCATATTTAACCCTTAAAGGACTTCTAAAAAATCACGCTACACATGAGTGAATTTTCACCCAGTGGCTTTCGTATACGGATTTAGTATGAATAAATGTTTTTAACAAGTACCTATGCTTTTATTAAAAATGTTCATATCTTCTACTGTGCACATAAGTAGTGCAAAATTGGTAATGATACAAAATAAATTTTAACAAAAAATATAAAAAATCACTTTATGAAGAGCTATCTTCTGATATGTATTTAATACAGTTATCACAGATTATATTGCGATGTTGAGCACAAACTGCTTGCATGATGTGCACTTCACCGAATATAGTTTGTATCAACATTATTATCTTTTTTCGCAGCGGTAATATGTAAAAGTCCCAAAAATGCTTTGAGCTCCACTATAGAAAGATCTTGAAGACAACGACATGCTATGACCAAGGTCTAAAAGCAAAGTGATCACAGCAGGAAAAGGCATATCTAGGGGAGGATGATGTTTACTCCATACATTCTTGAGCTATAAGTAATCACAGCTGCTCAGGGTTATTTTTTCAACCATAGTATAACATTTAAGGGTTAAACCAAATCAGCCAAACAGGGGTGCCACAACTACAAATTAAACTCTTTTAGTAATTAAGAATTTGGAAGGAATTAGCTGAATGGATATTAATTAAATTTTGTTTATAAGATTTGTACAACATACCATAATGAACTCAAGATGTTTAAAGTAGAGCTAAAGAGCAGGGCTACCACAATAAAAAGTTAAATGATATTTCTATTACACGTATTTCTAGAGAACTGACATAATGGATTTGAACCAAATCTTCATATAAATAGAAAACCAAAATATCATATTTCAACTGAGTCTACTAAACAGGGCTACCACAATATCAAGGTTAGAATTTTTCTGTAACTATGAATTTGGTAGGTATTGGCTGAATGGATTTCAATGAAATTTCATATGTAGGGTGAGTATAGAATGGCAAACTGAAATGAATATGTTTAGAACGGATCAAAAAAGCAGGGCTACCACCATATAAGGAACAATAATTTTCTGATTTCAAAACAAATACATTAGTATACAATTATACTATGGCGATTTGATGAAAAGCACTTCTGTACCATAGGAAATCTGTGTACTTGTTAGTGCTTTTCGTCATTGCTGAAAAGCACTAACTTTGTGATGTCCGTCCATCCATCCGTACACATATCATGGAAGAATTGGCGGATACGATTTTAACCACATTTAGTACATGGAATCATCACATTACATGACCAAAATGACATATTTGGACCGGATTGACTCTTCAAGGGTGCCACAATTGCAAAATAATACTTTTCAGTAATTATGAATTTGGAAGAAATTAACTGGCAAAATCTCGTATGAAGGAGGTGTGCAACATAAAAAAACAAAATCAAGATGTTTTGTATAGATATAGGAAGCAGGACATCTCGTTAAATAGCATCTGTCAAGCAACAATGAAATACAGTGTTTCTCTCCCTAGGTCTTATATGATCTGTAAGGTATAGATTTAAAAAATTTATTCAGATAGAGGACTTCATTTACCACAAGAAAGTCCATGAGACCACATAATTACAAGTTATAGTTTCAGAGATAAAAAACCAAGAAACTCTCAAACAAAAAATCACATATTTTGTTTACATTGATCTCTAAGACGGTTCTCTCGGCAAACAACAATTAAAATCCGTGTATTTCTATCCCACAAGAACAAGATTTACCACAAGAAAATCCATGAGATCACATAATTACAAGTTATAGTTTCAGATATAAAGATTCAAGAATCGCCCAATCTTTCGATAAATAGAATTTGGAATCAAGTGTTGCAGGAATTGATATATGTACCTATAGTAAATATGCATGTTAGATATTCTTCATTTAAAATATATCAAGGTTACTCAGACTTAAGAAAAATCATTGTGGAAAAAATAAAAATGTGCACCTCAAACCGCGTATACTCGAAACCACATACTGCGGTTGGTGAAATGGTATACATTTCACTAACCTTGCATACTCGAAACCGCAGTTGGAAAAACCATGGTTGGTGAGGGATTAATGTATTCATAATATTTCTTTGGTTAGTTTTTAGGCGCGTTTCGCTTCCAGCATAAGCACCTATTAAATTCGGTTTGTCTGTCCTTCCTTCCACATGTTCGTTCTCGGCTTCTACCTAACGGATTTTTATGAAATTTGATATTAAGGACTTACAGTCAAAGACGATAAGAAAATCACATAAATAAATCACGCAAGCCAATCAGGGGTACCACTTTACTTATGACAAAAAATGAACTTTCCGTTATATCTCATATATTACTTTCTCCATGCGTAGTATAGGGAATACTATTGTTTTCATGAAAAAAATCTACATCGAGATTTCAATGGAAATACATGTTTTGAGGTCCCCTGAACACGTTTTGACCATTTTCTCGATGATGTCTCTCTGTGTATGTGACAGCTTTTTTGTGGGTGCTCTAACTCGAAAACTATTAATCAAGTCAATGCAAAATTTTATATTTAACATTTTTATAAAAGTCACAAGAACTGATTAGTTTTTGGTAAAAATGGGTCAACCAGAAGTGTGTGTTTACTCTTGTCACATCCGTTATTTTGAAATATTTGCTTTAATATTTTATATATGTAAAAATGTATTCGAATAAAAGTTGTAGGAAATTTAATTTTCTACAACCTTTGTTTGAAACATTTTCCCATATAATGCATTGTTTAAGAGATATCTTATATTTTTAGCTGCCACCACCATGCCACCTAACAGCAACTATTGTTAACAATTGACGCTTAGTTACGTCTTAGTGACGCTCCTTTTCTTTTCTTAATTGTTGGAGCTATATCCAATATCAAAAGGCTATGGTTAGAGTATATTTCTGTTCTTTGTCAGGTCTAAAATTTTCTCGCAGTTTCTTAAAATATTTTTTATGTAACCTATTTGGAATTTTTAGAAATATTACAGATATGGAGAATGCCATGTGGTGGCCACATCAGATTTTTTTGGTCATATCAAAATATTTTTTAAATAACCTTGTAGAACTAGTAATGTAGAGTATTTATTTTCCTAAACATTTTTATCATAGGAGTAGCTGTTATCAAGAAAATAGAACAAGAAAGTCATAATTCGCTTTGAACTTAGAAAAATTCATGCCTAATTGTTGTCAATGTAAATAATCTTATTGGTTACTGAAGTAAATAAGATCTACTATAATTACAAAATACATTTGATTCCTTCTGCATGCATGACAGATTTTGTAAGTGGAAGGAAATGGATTATCTGCGGTGAAGAAAAGAATGTAAACGTAAATATTACAACTACTGAACTCAAGTGAGGTATGTTTTAAATAATTTTCAATTGTTTGGTTGATTAAAACTGATTAGAAAATAAATCGATAAATAAAAATTGAATATTTTCCTAGCATCATTTCTGATATATCGTTTTGCAGTACATATTTAGTCATTAAAATTATGTAATGTTTATTGATGCACCAACTAAGGGGGAAAAGAAATTTTTAATACACAGTGTTTTGCTGTTTTATGGTGTGTGTCCGGTCAAATTATATCATATTGTTTCAAACACTCCATCACACGAAACATGCCTATTTGTGATACATTGTACATTTTCCTAACTTGTTCAATTTTGCTCTGTCTTTTCTCTTTGTGATGTCTACCTTCTGACTACATGGGCTAACATATTGCTTTCCAGAAACATGTAATTGGGTTGCAGAAAATTCACAATTACCTTTTGAGCCAAATGGATAGTGCAGATGTGATACCTATTTATTTTAATATGCCATCCAATTACACAGTTAACAAAAAGGGCACAAAAAATGTCATTATAAAAACTTTGGGGAATGAAAAGATGCATTTACTGTAATGCTGGCAGTGTTTAGCAGATGGCACAAAGTTACCACTGTATGTTATTTTAAAAAAATGGTATTGCAATGGACCCTCGATCTAATGGATATCACATCTATAGTTGAGAGCACAAACGAAGGCAGGTGAGTTGAGATCTCATTTACATCTACAGTTTACCCTGCAAGCCACCGCAGGGGTGTGTGGCAGGGGGTGTATTAACACCAAGGGGAAAACTCCAAAATTAGGCCTTGGTTTACGCCCCTACGCGAGGTTACTTTTGATCGCAAGTTTTATTCTGCTCAGCTATCGTTCTAGGGAAAAATGAGCCTTTGTATCTCTCTGTCCTACAGGCTATCTCTCTTATTTTATGAGGATGGTCCATTCTACCGATATAGGTGGGAGTTCTTATTATTTCTTTGACGTCGCTGGAGAAAGTACTCGTTCTAAATCTTTCAAGAAGTTTTAACCTAGCACGTGATCGGCGCTCAGCTAGTGATTCCCATCCTAAGTCCTGTATCAAGCCTGTAACGCTTTTATTTCTATCATAACAATTTTTGACGAATCTAGCAGCTTTTCGCTGCACTTTCTCTAACTCGGCGATTAATCCTTTCTCGTACTGATCCCATATGCTCGACGCATACTCTAGCAGTGGTCTAACTAAAGAAAAGTAACATGTCTCTTTGACTTTTTCTTCGCTTTTACCTACTATCCGTTTGATGAATCCTAGTTTCTGCTTAGCTTTTCCGGATATATTTCGTATGTGTGTGTCCCACGAGAGGTTACTTGTTAAAATGACACCTAAGTATTTGACGGATTCGGCTAATTTTAGATGTACGCCTTCTATACTGTAATTCATCGCCTCAATTTCTTTGTTTCTCCAGAATCTCATGACGGAACACTTACCTAAGTTCAGCTCTAATTGCTACTCTTTACACCACTCGAGAATTGCGTGTAGGTCGTTCGAAAGTAATGCTTGATCAGCAGGACTGTTAATCTCTCTGTAAACTACCGTATCATCTGCGAATAACTTGATTTTACTTGTAATAACATTATCTAAGTCATTTATGTATATAAGGAATAATAGGGGACCGATGACACTTCCCTGTGGAACGCTGGAGGACACGCTGACCGAATCTGATTTAAATCCATCGATGACTACCATTTGTTCCCGATCATTGAGAAAGTCCCTGATCCACTCGATTATCTTTCGATTTATTCCACAGGCTTGTAATTTTTTCAATAACTTAATATGAGGGACTTTATCGAATGCCTTCTTGAAGTCAAGAAAACCGCGTCTAGCTGGGTCTTTCGATCACCGGATCGTAGTATATCATGTGCAAACAGAGCGAGCTGAGTTTCACAAGATCTTGCCTTCCTAAAACCGTGCTGATATTTACTGAGCAAGTCCTGGCTATCTAAGAAGTCCATCACAGAACTAACGATGATGTGCTCTAGAATCTTGCAAGATATTGAAAGATATTGAGGTTAGCGAAATCAGCCTGTAGTTTTCTCGGTCGTATTTTTTCCCGCCTTTATGTAGCGGAGTTATAAACGCTAATTTCCATTCCTTAGGTATAACGCCATTACTAAGTGACTTACTGAAAACTGTTTCGAGATAAGGTGCTATTTCTAACGCTAATTCCTTTAATACTCTAGCTGGTATCTCTTCCGGTCCCGGGGATTTATTTGCATTGATGATTTTGAGCTGTTCTGCTTTCGCTGATATAAGTATATCGTTCATCTTCTCTTCGCTTGGTTCGGGTGGATCGACCTTCCTTTTCTCCACTTCGGTCGTAAATACGCTTTGAAAAAATGAGTTTAACAAGTTTCCTTTATCAATGCTATCGTAAACTACCTCTCCTTTGTCGTTTCTTAATGGTGCTACGGTTGGGCGTCGATCTTGAACTTCTCTAACATAAGACCAAAAGATTTTGGGATTTTCGTTTAGATGTTCACAGAGAATCTTTTTCTTAAAGTTCATTAATGCCTTGCACATAATCTTTTTAGTCCAAGTCCGACAATTTCTGTACTTGTTTGGAATTGTATTTATTACCTCCTGTGACATATTATTTTTGGCGCATTTAAGTTTTGAGTGAAGCTTTCTTTGTCGCCTGAGAGCACATCTAACCTGCCGATTATACCACCTAGGTTCTCCATTATCGGTAATATATTTACTTGGTATGTACATATTTATACCTGTTCTAATTACTGATAAGAAAGCTTTCCAAGTTTCCTCAACGTTCTTCGTGCTTGCTAATTTTCTGAAAGTTGCGTAATCTTTATTAAGTTTCTCTTTAAAGTCCGCAAAGTTAGCATTTTTAAATATGTACACTTTTCGCTTAGGCTTGCGATACTTTACGAATGCTATGTTCAAGAGAACTCGGACTACTTGGTGATCGCTGATTCCTTCTTCAATAACTACTTCAGAAACTCGTTCAGGGATATTAAGTGCTATTAAGTCTAATATATTGTCCTCTCTCGTGGGTTCTCTGACTATCTGAATAAGGGAATGTTTATTGAAGATGTCTATTAGTGCTTTGCATGACTCATGATTTCTACCGGGTGGTGTGAAGCTGCAACTGCGCCAATTTATCGAGGGTAGGTTGAAGTCTCCCCCTACTATAGTAAGACTTTTGCTATTTTTCATCTGTATTGAGTTGATTTGGGCCTCTAGCTCATAAATTTCTTCTGCTTCTGCACCTGGCGGCCTATAGCATGCACATACGTGGATGTTTCCTAAACCTCCCCTGCTGATTGTATACCAAATGCTTTCTATTCTGTTTTCCGTAAACTCAATTGGCGAACTGATAAGCGTGTCCTTCACTGCTATAAAAACTCCACCTCCGTTCCTATTTACCCTATCTCGTCTGTGAATATTATATCTTAAGGGGAAAATTTCTCGGTCGTGTATATCCAAAGTTAGCCAGCTCTCTGTGCCTATCACTATATCTGCCTCAGTTTCCTCTAATAAATTCTGAAATTCTGCTGTCTTATTCCTGATACTACGGCAGTTTATATTTAAAATTGTTAATGAGTCACTTTTGGGCTGCTTCTGAATTTTTTCTGTGTTATGGATGGTGCGACTTCTAAGAGCGGCGTTATCATTGCTATTGTTAGCGCAGAGTTTATTGAGTCCCAACGTCAACCTAGGTATTGACCTACTATTGGAGATAATGAAGTTATTCTGATAATTAGTGCAGTTATTTGATGACCCCGAGATTGACCTACGCACTGCCCTACTCTCTAATCTAAAAAAGCTCTACAATGCTCGTAGATTCTACCACCTACCTTCTGGGCTGCCACGGCAGTATAGTGAACTCCCGATCGGTTCAGGGGCACCCTACACGATTCGAGAACTGGCCCGAGTTCCACGAAATCTACTCCCATGCTCTCGCAAAACTTCCAGAGTCTCCGATTCAAGCCGATCACTCGGCTCCAAACCGTCGAACCCCGGTCGGTCCGCGGGACCATGCTGCATACGGTCAGGCGCATGTCGATACCCATGACCCGTCGGAGTCGGTGAACCTCAGAGCACAGATCCCCGAAGGAATCCAATATCTCCTCAGAACCCCGATCCTCAGCGTCATTGGTGCCTACATGCGCCACTATCCGCAGCTTGGAGCATCCCGTGCCACTTGCCGCCGCCCGAACCGCCTTCGTCACCTCTACGCAGAGAGAGAGAAATACACATTACATTGCTGCCAAACCACCAGCCTGCATAAGCTTACTCTCAGAAAACAATGCATGATACACAAAGTTCTATGCCACAAGCAATTGCAGTTTGCTCTTGACAGCTGGCAACATTATAATGAGCTTTACGTTTTGCTTCGTCTGAATGTGCCCACTTGATTTTGAAGTACTGTTACATTTTATATACTATTTCTCTTGCTTGTTTGTGCAACAGCTTGCATTTACTTCCTTTGCCTTCCATTTTCGAACACCACAAGGTGGTACTATTTAAATCTCAATCATAAAACATGCAAATAAACACAGAAATCATGCCACAAATGTATGTACCACATGCCAAGAACCACTGTATCTGACTGATGCAGATTGGCCAAGTAAAGGAGCAAGAGAAACTCCTTGCCTTTGCGCAGACAGATGTCACCCACCTTCGTTCATGCTCCTAACTATAACGGACTTGGATGGTGGTGCCAGGTTGGCTGTCTGCTAAATTGTTACTTTTTGAAAATCTTATTGCGGATAAATTAAAGGTTGTTGAGAAGATAGAGAGTTGTGTATCAACAGCTAAGATTATGGAAGAGTTTGGCATAGCAAAACAGACTGTGTCTGACATAAAACAAAGTAAAGACAAGATTAAGAAATTTTCCCAGAAGTTTAGTGTGAAGACTTTTATTAGTTCAGGGACACTTAGGAAAAATTTATAGCTTCCTGGTGATGCAAAACTGGAAGAAGCTGTTTATAAATGTATGTTCAACAGCGTTCATGTGATGCTGGTGTTCGTGGTGTTGAGTTAGTCTGCTGCAGAAACATTTGCAAAGCACTTAAAGATTCCTAATTTATTTGCAAGCAGTGGCTGGTTATGGCATTTTCAAAGAAGGCATAACATTAGGGACAAGCAAATTTGTTGGGAAATATTGAATGCTCATGTTGAAACTGTTGAGTCATTCAGACATAAACTTGATATCATTAGGGAATCAGGACTGTGTGTGGGCCAAGTACATAATGCAGATGAAACTGGGCTTTTTTGGAAGTCTTTACCAAAAAAATATCCAAGCTATGAGAAGTGTGTCATCAACAACTGGAAGAAAGATCAGCAAGGAGAGACTTTCTGCACTTTTCTGTGCTAATGCAAATGACAGCCATCATTTGAAATCTGTGAGGGCGACTGAAACCAAGACCAGTTATCTGGCCTTTTAACCGGGTTTTATCAGTTTGACTGGCTTTGGAGAATTCCTTCGCTTATATTTTATATATTTGCCAGTGTAGCTCGCTCTCTTTTGCTGTGATTGTAGGAAAATCGAGAATCCTTGTATTCTTAAGGACTCCATGGACAAACTTCATGTGATGTACAGCAACTCTGCAAATGCCTGGTTTACTCAAGACATCACCAGAGACTGGTTTCATCAACACTTTGACCATGAGGTCAGGAAATTTCAGACAAGTCTTGAAGATTGCTCCTGAAGACGTGAAAGCCATACTTATTCTCAATAATGCTCCTTTACATCCTAACCTAGAAACACTTTGCAACGTAGATGGAAAAATTAAGTGCCTTGCCTCCCAATAGGACCGCCTTAATCCAACCTATGGATCAAGGAATTATACTGGCCTGCAAGAGGCTCTACAGAAAGAATTTTTTGGATGAAGTCATGGTGGTTTTGGAGGAAGTTGAGAATCTAAGGGGCCAGAGAAATTGGCATAATATCAAGGGCTACAACATTTAAGTCTGTTATCTATAACTGGGAAAGTGCCTGAAAAGACGTCAAAGTTCAAACCCTTACAAATTGCAAGAAGAGGCTATATTTTGGCCATGATATCTTTATAGATTTTGAAGGTTTAGAATATCAAGATTACCAGAAGACTATGAAGTTGGCTGGAGAAATGGCTGCAACAGTTAAAGATGTGGTAGAATGTTTGCAGGCTGATGGAGGAAATCCTGGATATCAGAATCTCACAGAGAAAGAAATAGAAATCAATGTGTCTACTGCTTCTTTGGAGGAAGACTCAGAGAATGAAGAGGAAGATGAGCCTAGAGGATACCCTAAGAAACTTTCAGAGGTCAGGGATAGCCTCGATTTGGTGATAAATTTTATTGAACAGACCTCTTCTGTGGAAATGCAGTCTTATTATGAAAAATTGAGGACACTAAGAAAAATTGTAATTTGTAAGCTGTGTGAGAGATTAAACAAATTGAAAATTGATAGTTTCTTTAAGCCTGCCCTTTGTTCCAGATCAGAGTCTAGTGAAAGCAGCATCTTAAATTTGGGATCATCAACTTCATCTCTTGGTTCTTTTGTCTCCAAGGCTGAAAATTCACCTGAAAACCCGCAGTAACTCTTGAACCCTCTTGCAAATAATTGACAGTAATTCTGAATGTTTTCAAGTAGTTTGTATTAATGTAGTGTAATGGGTGGAATAAAAATTTTAATTTGTTTTCAATTTTATTACTACTTTATTAGTATGTTGTTATGTTATATTCCCTGCTAATTCACCTCTTGCCTACGTGCAGTAGGTATCTAAGAGTTAGTGCAATGAATAGCTGGATTGTAAGGGAGAAGAAAAACCTGGTGCCGGCTTTTAGCCTCTGCACCAAGGGGGCCAATGGCTTAATGTCCCTTCCAAAGGGGGGCTTTGGAAAAAATCCTAATTTTGCAGGATTTGTGCCTGCTGCCCTTTTGAGCAGCAGGTGAGTAGCATCCAGCGTCCTAACCACTGCACAACTGGCACTCCTTATTAGTATGTATGTTATTACTATGTACCCTATGGGTATCTAAGAGGGAGTGCAATGAATAGCTGGATTGCAAGGGAGGAGAGAAACCTGGTGCTGGCTTTTAGCCTCTGCACCAAGGGGGCCAATGGCTTAATGTCCCTTCCGAAGGGGGGCCTTGGAAAAAATCCTACTTTTGCAGGATTTGTGCCCGCTGCCCTTTCGAGCAGCAGGCGAGTAGCAGCCAGCATTCTAACCACTCCACCACTGGCACTCCCTATTAGTATGTATGTTATACTACATACCCTGTCTTCTCAGTGACACACACCATATCAAAATTCCTTTCTTTTAATTTTGACCGATGGCATTAATGTGGATTGCCAAAAGTTTCATTTACATCACTTGGAGCTTAAGTCTTCCCTCTTGAAATTGCACTGCCTTACAAAAGAAAATATATGGTCATCAGTTTCCAGAAAGAAAGCTAATTTTTCCCTTTGTTTATTATCGGTTTAACCTTAGCAGCAGATGGCACACAGACTATGGGATGTCTTTGCTTAATTCTCACTGAGTTCATTTTTTATTTATGGTTAAATTATGCTCAAAGTGGATTAATTTATTAGCTACATTGAAAGAAATTACACGCCAAATTATTTTAGATTGTAGGTTTAGTGTAAGCCAGTGTTTCCCAACTTTTTGAATAACATGGCTCATCTAAACATTCCTGCGATCAAAATCATATTATTAAATTGTTCATTAATAATTTGTTTTGGTTGTTTTTGCATGGTATTATGTAGTTTTTATTTTAGTTTCCCGATAATTTTAGAAATATTTAAACCAATCTTTAGCCTTTTCACAGCCCACCAGTTGTTAATTACTAATAGAGACCATTGAAAAATGACTTAGTTTTGACATTCTGAGAACACGTTTTAAGCAGTTGTGTTTATTAGGGTTTCTATCAAAATCGACCAAAATGTTCACTAGTTCTAGACTTCTTGAACTAGGAAAACCAGGTATGCGAGTTATTTTTATCATGGTAATGTAAATATACAAACTTCTGTCAATAGCATTTTTGATATTGTGGGATAAAGATTAGCGCAAGCTATATGTGAAAGCGACTTCGTAAATGCAAGAGGCATATTTTTAAGGTGTATTGTGTGAAAATTGCAGAAAAAGTAGAGAAAAATGTAAAAAATTTAAATTAAATAAAACTTAATCAGAAATGTCAAAAGTATACAGTTCAAAATGCAAAGTCTTATGTCTGCGATGGGTCTTTGCTGGTTTTGAAATCACGAGCTGAAATTCTTAAACAGGAAATTCCGCAGGCCCAAACATATACCCTTAATTATTTAATCACATTGTGCCAGTGAAGACAACCTGTCTTAAATTTGCAAGAAAATGTGATGTATGATCCAAATAAAGCTTCCCTCTTCACTGTCATAATTTGAAGTTTTTTGGTTTAAAGAATTTTTGCTAAATTTCATATATTGTATTAATACAGGATTGTTATGCAATAGAAGGTTGAATGATTAACACTCAGATATAATTTTCTTATCAACATTGAATCAGAAACCCAAACAACGTTGAATTGGGTCAAATAACTTGCAACCTTTTCGTACTTCAAGTGTTTCTGTGTACTCTGCATTGATTTTGTTCTTGACCTTAAACCCGAGCAATGTCCAGGTACTTCTGCTAGTAAGTAATCTAATAAATATTTCATAATATGTACTGTGATTTAACAGAATTTCGGATCTAATGGACTATCCTTCCCCCCCATATAGTCCGTTAGATTGTTGGTTCACTGTACAATGTTTTTTTCTGAATAGACCTTGTGTTTTATTGTGGTCATTTTATTGTGGTCATCTTCAATTCAAGGTCATTTTCCTTTTGAGTTAATAAGGTAATATGTTTAAGACAGACTCAATTATATTGCTTTGTTGCCTATTTCTGATTCTGTATAAAACTGACAATCTTGTTTGCAGAAGAATCATTGAATTATATCTTGTGTCTTTTTTATTTACCTTAGGTCTCATCGCCAAAAGATCCCTGCGGATCATTCATAAATGTTCTTCACCAGCTTGATACGGAATTGGGAAAGATAGATCAGGAGAATAATAAGTCATCTAATGTAGCAATTTCAGTTTCATACACTGATATCAAAACTGAAGAACCAAATGAGAGTGATGAAAATGATGATGACATTCCACCGCCCAATGAAGATTCAAATTTATTCGAATTATGCGACATGAGTGTCCTGACTGGAGGGAACATAAAACACTGGTGGAACAATGCAGGCATTGAGCAAAGGATACACCGTCTACTTTGTGTCTTCTCAGTGATGATGGAATTATTCGAGATGGATTTAACCAGATGGATGAAAAGGTCTTACTATAAACTTTGTTATAGCATGAGTCTCTCTTACTATCTGCATACTCACTCCGCTTATTATTTTTTCATAAAAACAAAAGTCATCAGTACACGGTCAGATCTCTATAACTGTTAAACCTCAAGGGAAGGAAAAAATATTCAAGTCATCCTCTTATATATATTTTGCTATTCCCAGTGTGAAAAGGAGGGGTGGGAGCTGATCCTTGCTTTTAGGAGGGGTGGGAGCTGATCCTCGCTTTTACGAGGGGTGGGAGCTTGGAGGCTTGTGCATTATTATGGCAGGTGGGGAAATAGAGGGGTAGGGAATAGATGTAACAGAGAGGAAATACTGGGAGCACATTCTCTCGACATTTGACTGTCATATTCTTTTTCAGCCACATTGTTTGGTTCTCCCTCATTGAAAGAAAGAAAAAGAACTAAAGTGTAACCATTCTTTATGTGGAATGAGACAGTAGAACAACTTGTGACAAACATTTCAAAGCTAAGTGAAAGCATGTCTCCCACTTTATCCTGGAGGTGGTTATACATTGTATCCAAATACAAATCGGAGTAATGTATTTCTTGGATATGGGCCTTAGATAGACTTGCAAGCATGTCTCCTACTTTATTCTAGAAATTTTTATACATTATATCCAAATACAAATCAGAGTAATGTATTTCTTGGATATGAGCATTATACAGACTTGCTACCTCTCCAGGTTAGATCAGATGCAAAGGGAGTAACTGTAGTTATATAGAGTTCTGGAACCCATCCTCCCCATTATAATGTAACGGAAAAAATCCTTAATTGGTAGAGAAGTGAATGCGATAAGAAACATCATCTACTAAGACAAAGCACAAAAATGGGATTTCTACCTTAAATATATGCCGAAAGGAAGGGGTGAACATGGGCAGCAGGCGAATGTGCCTCGCAGAGCAAGGCATGGGGTTGATGTGTTTAGGGGCAGATCCCCTAGTGTATAATGTTTTGGTAGCATTGTCTTTTTTCTTTTTATGCTTTTTTCAGCTTTTTCAATTAACTTCCTTTTTCATGTAGTGATTAAGAGTTAAACTTTCGTTTGATAGACATTTTCACTTAAAAGTGAGGGTTCTAAAACTGTAATCACAATTGTACTAATTTGTGTATCACCTAATTTAATGAATCATGCAATCAAAACAAATCCCCAGCATAACCAATTATAGGCTTCCTAACAACACAGAATTTGATAAGGGTGCGTGAATGGTCTAGTAAAAAATAAGGATGATTGTGACTGGTGGGAGATGGGTAAAGGGCAGGGCTGGCGGAACGGGGTAGCAGAACAGGCAACTGCTTAGGACTCCAGAGATTGAGGGGTGCCATGAAGAGCCAATGTTTTGATTTCATGGCACTGTTTATGTGTGTCTGTATTTTTTAAAAAGTAGTTATACTTATCTTTCTTTTTTTATTGATTCATTTTGTTATATTTTTCATGTACATTTGTGCTGTATATACCTTTATATTCAAAATAATTTCAATTCCTCTTCAATGCTGTGCACTACCCCAATCCTAAAACTATAAGAAGTTTAAACTAGCAGTCTGAGGAAGATTTGGAGAATGCATAATTCTTGAAGATGTTGACGTACCAACTAACTTACGAGCCCAAAGTTATGATTTGCTTTATCTCTTGCTAAAAAATATTCTTTTTAATGCCCATTTTTACTGCTATTACTAACTATGAAGCTTTTTTAATGTGGAAAAACATTGTTTTTAGTAATTATGAAAAACATTATTTAATAATAAAAAACGATCTTTTATTAATATTATATTTAAGTAATACCTGTGCTTATAGATATCATTGTGCAATTACTATTAAAAATAATTCTCATCTATTAGATTTTTAGTATCATTTCGATTGGAGTAGGGTGCCAAAAAAAAAGTTTGCCTTCCGCCAGCCCTGGTAAAGGGATATAGTAAAATTATCTGGGTAAAACTTTGGATAGGTTCACTTGTAGCTGCTACTATTACTTGAGATATTTTAATTTCATTGGACACTATGTAGTTATATTTTGAAAATAATATTGTTTAATATGCCAATCTCTACAACTATGAATTTTAATCAAATTCCTTGCTGCCGCTTTTGAGTAAATTGACATTTTGTGAAAATCATCAAGAATAAATTACTCTCAAGAGCTGTGCATTGTGGTTAATTTCACAAGCTTTCTACTTTAGGTAATATCCTATATAAATATTGGAATTCATCAGATTCATTAAACTGACAATCTCATCCCTTACATTGGTAACTTTCTTAGCATGGCACTCTTGAAGTCCTGTACACATTCAGGCCATAACTTCTGCAAAATTCCATTAATACAGTCACCCAAATTTTACTTTCTCATATACATAGTATAGAGACTGTTTAATAATTGGAGGGAAAAGAATAAAACGTTGCAGAATTGACAGTTTTCATGCTAAGGGGTTGAAATTTTTACATACCATCAATGAACTATGTAAGATATTGGTGGGCATACTCAGGACAACAAAAAATAATTTTAGCAACCCCTTAAAGGGCAGAAACCAAAAGGTTGAAATTCTCTTATGCGATTTCAATGTAAAATAAATTTTCGATTTTTGCAATGAATTACCGTACCTGTAGATTGATACTCACTAAGCATTGTAGTGACAAGGAAAATTACTGTTTTCGAACCATTTCTCGATTATGGGATAAAAATCACCTTATATTTGAACATTTTTCCCCTAATGAAAACATGGTTTTTGTAGCAAACTTTTTACTTATTGCAATGGTGACCAAGTAAAAGCAAAACAGTCATCCCTAATGAGCTATAAGTACTAAACAACTTCAGAACTAAATAAAATTCAGTTCGATAGGTGAAGCATAGCTTTAGTATTACAAATGTAGCTGATGGCAGTGATTACCACTGAAAAATTACATATCTTGGAGTTTGGTTATGTAAGCACTTGTAAAATCATGTTATTTATAATATACATAAAAATCTACATAATAAATATAGCCAGAGAGATCAACGGTCCTCAGTTTAGGTGCTGTTCCTATTTGCATTTTGTAATTGTAATCATGAAAAAAATCGACTTCAAGATTTTAATGGAAATACTTGGTGTCCCTGAGTCCAAAAAATTTGTTTTTGTCATGCCGTCAGTCTCTGTGCAGCTCTAAAATCTAAATGCTTAAATGAAATCAAATGACATATTGTATTTAGGAATATTATTATCCAGAATGCAATCTATGAAGACATGAACTATATAACGCAACAATGAAGAGTAGTTTATTCTTGTTGATTTTCACAAATTGTCGATTTATTGAAAAATGACTAATGATCTTGATTAAAATTGTAGTTTTAGAGCATGGAGTCATAAACAATACTGCATAAGCCATATTTCTCAAAGCATAACTATATAGTCTCCAGTGTCATTACAAATCTATTTATTTTTGTTACTGCCCAGCTTTTCTCAGTTTTCTCAACAATCTTATTCAGCAATAATGCTTCACTGCCTGTGTGATTTCGCCAATCCACGTAATACTTAATATTTATGTACGATATTACTATTTATCAAGTCATCTTACATTCGAATAAATTTTGTATATGAGGCTATCAATAATACCATGTGCAGAAGAAATTTTGTGCAGTTTTGTTGTTTCTATGGCAGTAGGAGTATCTTCCAATCAGAAAAGTTTGTGCAATGTATATTTTACAGAATTTTCTAGTTAGAATATAGGCTTACCTTCACTATCTGTTGCTTTGATTTATTTGGCAAATGTTTGGTATAAATGATACACGTTAAATGTGTGATGGCTCATTGTTCCATGGGCAGGAAGGATAGTTGATGTTGTATTTGGCGGTAAAAAAAAATATTTGATGTAATGAGAGAGGTAAACAATATTGTGATGGGGATTGGGAACATTTTCAAGCAGTAGGAGAATCGTAAAAGTCTTCTTTGGGGCAATATTCTTGCATTATTACTTTGTGGAGATAAACATTAAAATTTTCTAAGTAAATGGTATGAATTCAGCACTCTACTTGCGAAAAGTTCCCAAATCCCAAAAGTTCCCAATGTTATAAAGTGGAAATATGGAGTATTTTGAAAAGTATTCATTAAATAGTTATTCATGCTATAACAAAAATGTGTTAAATGAGGAATGACTGTATTTTTAAACTGAAACTGTTATATATAAGCTTGAGCAGAGATAATGACAGAAGGGAAGGGGAACACAATCTTGTAACTTTGCATTGGGTGCAAAACCTCGTTCTGGCACTGCTTGTTTCCTATTTCAGACAAAGCATTCTTAAGACAAAATCATAAACATACATTATGCAGAAATATTTTTATTCCATTTTAAAATCAAGCATTCTTGCTACTCATGTTCAGAACGTCTATAAATATTACCTGTCAATATTCAAATCAAGGACAATGGTAGAATACATAATAAATGTAAGAAACGGGCATTAATGAGATAAGAGTTCTTTATTGTTGAAATTTGCTGTGTTTATCTTTCATACTTGTATTGTGTTTTGTTTTCTCCTAAATGAAGGTCACCACAGTCTCAGAAGCATCCTTTCTCTCGTCCTATACTAAGTTGTTTAATTTGGCCGTATGAAGATCATGGTGACCCTTCAATTATGCTAGTTAAAATGATCATCACCATGTACTCTGTTGCGCACAGAAATGATCTGTTTGCTTGCATGACTGCATTTGAGGTAAATATAGAGCTTGTGAGTTAATAAAAATATATTTAATTTTGATCATGGTATACATATTTTTACAATTTTATATATTTTAGAGACTTCTAAGCTTCATAGCTATTGTATTGCCAGCCAGTCCATTGGATAAAGGAGCCGGTTATCCTACAGATTCTCACCAGAGAAGAGTTTTTGCCCAGTACATAGCCAATGCATTAGAGGGTAAGTTCAAATATCCATTGCTAAAAAGTCATTCCTATACATGCCATCAAGTTTCATTACCTAATAAATAATATTCATAGTAATTATAATGGTTTTATTAAAATGTAACCAAATATTAATATGGTGGTGACCTCAACTTTGTGAACTTGACGCCCGAGAAAAATGAACTTTTTTGAAGCTTCACAAAATACAACAATATATCAACCTATGCTAGCCATTTGTTATATTTTTGCAAGGTTTGAATAGTTTATTTTTCTGTGTTCCAATCCAGAATTGGAAAATCTATTTAATTTTTTTAATGGTGTGTTTTTCATGCTAGTCGTTATTAATACTTACCATATTTCCTCGATTCTAAGATGCACTTTTTCACTTTTTAATGTCCCTGAAATTGGGGTGCGTCTTACATTTGACGGTATCTTAGAATTAATGTCAAAAGAATCTATTCCATGACTAATGCGCAAGGAACAAATATACAGCGCGGTGAAGGGGGGTTTACCATTCTTAACTTTACTGTACAATAAACCGGTATGATTGAAATTTCAGTTTTATTTGTTTGGTCTGCAATCAAACCTCAAATTGATAATACCATACAAAATTTGGTAGAATTGCAAAAAATGAGAGAATATACTGGAGGGAATACACCATTTAAAGATCATTTAAGGGAGGAATACGAGGCTTGGTTGCTATCTAAAAGCCTTCCTCTGACACCTTCTGGTAAGATCAAGAGGACATCTGCTTCAAAACTTGCAGAATGGATGTCAGCTGCTTGGAAGAAGAACCAGAAAGAACAGTGGAACATTCATTCAAGAAATGCTGTATCACAAATGTGCTTAATGGTACAGAGGATGATATCTTGTGGGAAAATACCGATCTTGACTGCCTTGTTTCAAAAAGTGACTCGAAAGAATCTGTAAACTCAAAATGTCAAGAATGCTTAGACTTGGATTGCGACGCCGAGTGCGTGAGTGAAGAAGATAGTGAATAGGAAGTTGTATAGATGAATGATGGTTAAATTGAATCTGTGGTATTGTTGATTAATTAAAGTAATTTTAAAATTTTTTGTTTAAATACAGACATTTATAGACATTTACTGTGGTATTATTTTTTCAAAATGTTATTACTAAATCGAGGGTGTGTTTTACAATTGATGGCATCTTAGAAACGAGGAAATATGGTAAGTTCTATTTAAGGTATCTGCTGTAATTTGAAATTAATTAATTTATTTATTTATATAATTCCACATAGTGCAAGCCATTTTACAATGAAATATTATAATGAAATAAATTAACAATACAGCCCAAATAATAATAAAAAAGTGAGAGAAACAAAGTAAAACAGGCAGAGTATGTAGGCAAACTAAGTTTGAGGTTTGATGGATGAGATCAATTTTCACAATGACTGTGGCTGACAGAAAGCATCCGAGTTTGGGGGCATGGAATTAAGGAGAGATAGGAGGTGGTAAAATAAAGAGCACTGTATTGCTTAAAGTTTTGGAGTATTAATATACAGTAGAAAGGAGAGACGGGTATACCGAGTTGGGATACGGAAACCGAAAAAAGAAAGAAGTTCAGGGCAGTCAACTTTAGCATTGAGGATATTATATAGAAATGAAAGATCTGATTTTGCTCAGAGTAACTGAAGTGGGTCAAGAAAGTGAAAAGACAAAATTTCGTTCTTTGTGGCATTGCGGAGAGAATAGATTTTTATTGGAGTGACAAGAGCTGATTAGTTTTGCTTAGAATCAGTCAAGCGGAAGTAGGTGTTTACTCTTGTCACTTATCCATTTCTTTCAAATAGTTGCTTTAATACTTAATCAATGTAAGCAACTATTAGAATGAAAGTTGTAGGAAATTTAATTTTCTACAACTTTTCTTCAAAACATTTTCCCATGTTTAAGAGATATTTTTAAAACCATATTTTTTAGCTACCCTCACCTTGCCATCTAAAGGCAACTTGTAAACAGTTATGTTTATGATTAGTTACATCTTAATAACGCTCCTTTTTATTCATAATTGTTGGAGCTACATGGCTATATCCAATATCAGAAAGCTATGGTATGAGTTTATGTATGTTCTTTGTAAGGTCTTTGAATTTTTCTTGCAATTTCGTAAAATATTGGCTCCCCTCCCTTGCAGCAGGGGGTCTCTAGCTGGCCAAATCATTTGCTATAAAATTTAGACATTTTTATGTTGTAAAATTAGTGAGAAAGTAGCTCAGGTGTCAAATCTGGGTAAATGCACTGATTAAGAGCTTCTTTTAAACATAATTATACAATTATAAATAATAAGATATTTAATGCTCACATATAATCTTGACACTTAGGAACACCAACCTTTTAAGATTTTCTGGGACGGGATTGTATTGAAAACAGTTTATGACTGCAATATTTAAGTTAATCCTCTTCGTAGGTTTGTTTACAGAACATGTTTATGTTGATACAGGCAAACCTCCCCATTCATGTTGTTGGTTTGATTTCCTCATGAAAAATATATGCATTATATGGAAGTTTGGTTGGATTGGGATTTTTAACAATAAGAGGCCATAATATGAGAATAGCATTATAGGTCGGGGATATTCTTCCCTGCCACTCACCAATTTGATTAATCTTGAAGTTGCAGCACAAATGTTGTGAGTCTGCTACTTGGTGGTAAAATATATTAACAGAATGGGCCAGAATTGTTATTACGACTAGTCATAAACTGTTTTCAATGCAATCCCATTCCAGAGACTCTTAAAAGGTTGGTATTCCTGGGCGTCAAATTTATATGTGAATGTATATTATTTATCGTAGAATTACGTTTAAAAGATGCTCTTAATCAGCGCATTTACCCAGATTCGATGCCTGAGTTACTTTCTCACTAATTTAACAACAAAATCTTAAATTTTATAGCAAATTATTTGGTCAATTAGAGACCCCCTGCTGCAAGGGGACAGGTATGTGAGCTCGGTTTTGGGTCAAACCCTTGAGTTCCCTATTCCTAATCTGAGTTATGATGGCCATGAGGTCTGTGCACCTGTCAGTTTTGGATGTGGTCCCAGCTATTTAACATGAGCCAAATTATTTATTATTATTTAACCTATTTGGAATTTTGAGAAATATTACAGGTATGGAGATAGTCATGTGGTGGCCACATCAGATTTTTTTGTATTATTTTATAAACTTGAAAATATTCATTCTGATGGAACAGTTACTGCAGTTGAGGGTAAAAACAAAATGTTGTCCTAAATGCTCATGAAAGTGGGGAAATAAATTATTTTTAAACAGCTTTCCAATGTTAAGAAAAAAGTTAATTTCAGGCCATGATCTACCTTAATTACTGCCTACCAGAATTTGTATATTGAATGACCATTTTAATTTCTGCAAATGAGCTGAATTTGATTTGCCCATGTTGTTAGCCTACAAGACAAATTTAAATGTTAAATAATGAAAATCTAGTATTCATCCTTCATGTCTGACTCTTCATCCAACTTATACAAGAATCCTGCAGGATTTTCAATATCATAACTACTACTTTCAAAGTGGAAATCACTTTCAAAAGAAAGATAATGCAATATCATTGGAATTATTCCTGGTATAAATTTTTACATCACGTTCTTTCATTCCGAAATAAACACAATATGTTTTTTGTGAGTGAAGCCCTGCCGTTATGGGTCAGAGGTTACTCTTGTAATTAATTCAAACGTAGCCATAAAGATAAAATAATAATAATAGAAAAATTAAATACAGCACTGAAATATTAACTATTTAACACTAAATTGAGGTAAATAGCTTTGAAAAAATATGGCACTGAACACACACACTCAACTCAGACTTAGAAAGTAACTGAAATACCTTTTCATGTACAGCATGTTAAAAATGTAAACAAGTGCTTTAACTTTATAGTAGTGGTTTGTATGAGGATTCTAGGAGGGCACGAAGCTTTTTGGACCAAAATCAGGCTTGCCTCAAATTTCCATTTCATATTTTTCTAACGCTGTCCAATTTACCTGCTTTAATATTTTTTCATTTATTTTATAACTGTTTAGATAATATAAGTCTTCTACTGATGTATCTAAATGCTCTATCAACTTATCACCTCCATAACAAATGTAGTGCAGACGAATGGATTTTACATAGAATAATATATGAAGAAGTGCACAGATTTTTTATGCAATGAACTTATTATCGACTGCCCAAAACTGATGCTAGCTGGTCATCTGTGAATTGTATGTCAAAACAAAAATTAAAGAGATTAGAATTCACTTTATAAACTCTCACAGTAGAAATCAGCTCACTTAGAAACCCATGTCATAAAAAATTGGTTACTATCTTTTATATATAATTACTCAGTGTCTGTCCATCCATCCGTCTTTTTGTCCATCCGTCTGTCTGTCCATCCACCCATCTGTCCATCCCCCCTTTTATCCCTTAAACACTTTGTCATAGAGAAATGCTGTAAATGCCCTTTTGTTTCTGCCAACTAAGAGACCTCAAGAAAACTTTTTGTTTACATAAGTGTCCCAGGTTCAACTCCAGGAGACAATTACATTTTCCCATATGTTTACACAGGAGTTTTGATTTTTCAGGGTGTAAGGTTTTTTCCTTCATTCATTAAAATACCTAAATATGGACCGAATTTCTCCATTTTTGCTTTATTTGATGGCTAAAACTATAATATATGTTATTCTTGCGATGTTTAGATGTTACACGGAAGAATTTGTCAGAAACACGCATTTCTTTTCAGACTTTTATGACTTTTTCAGACTTTCCGGGTGTTACCAAGGTGACCCGCATTGTTGCCCCTAATTGAATTAGCGTTTATTAAGCCTTCAAATAGACGAAATAATTGCATTATTCGCTTAGTGCTTTTTATGAAGCATCAAAATTATTGCTGTAGTAACATCAAACAATAGATTGCAAAGTAAATAATTGCACATAATTATTATTCACTAAACTGTGCATGGACTGTGGGGATATTTATAACAATTGACCAAAAGAACAATCTTTTTTTATTTCAATACTAGAATGTTACCTTTTTCTGACTGACTTCGCAAACGTTTTTGTGGGTAGCACTAGTTAGTAGTAAGTTTATGATAAAAACCCTTAAAAACATAAAAGAAAAATTTTCTAGGAGGAGGGAGCATGGAGGTTTTTGAATATCAGAAGGGGGGCGTGAGGATCTTAGAAGATCAGAAAGGGTATGAGACAAAAAAGATTAAGAACAACTGCTTTATAACATTTAGATCGAGCATTGACAATTGTTTGTTAACAGATTTTAAAGTCAGAATTGATAAATAGGCCATTGACTAATCTTTGCAAGAGAAGCATACATTTCTTAAAGTAGTAAATGTTTTCATTATAATGTAATTTGAAATTAACTATGTGATAGATGTGAAAAGAGACAAGCTTTCATTTTGTTGTGTTTGTATAGGATCATTAGTACTAAGTTATTTGAGTTCTAAGTTGGCATTGATATCATTGGTTTGAGACTGACTGGGCCAATATATCCATATGTTTTCTTATTGTATAAATTGAAATTTTAAAGAATACAACCTCTATGAGTTTCTTTTTCTGTTGAAGTGGCAAGTAGGCCAATGTGTCCTTAAAGTGAAAAATTATTATTTTAAAGGAATATAAAAAAATTAATTTGTTTACAACGAATTTTTAAAGTGGTGTTTGCTATACCAATGTTTCCCAACCATGGTGCTGCGGCTCAGTGGAGTGTTGCCAGACATGGACTGGTGTGCTGCATAATTTTGAAAGAAACAGTATACTACAGTGAAAAATGGTGTGCTGCTAATATTTTTTGTGTGTGCCATGGAATGAAAATGGTTGGGAAGCAGTGTACTATGTGATGTTAATGTAGTGACTTTTCTTTGATCCTATCATTCTGGTTCTAATATTTTTCTGATTATAATTCCTTTCAATGTGTTATTTGAATTAGCTTTCAAATCAAATGTCATCATCATCATGCTTCTGTCCGAAGACAGGTTTTAACTGAATCGCTGCCTCCATTTCTCTCTCTCCCTAGAAGCCTCTTTTATACCTCTATAAGTATTATATCCCTGCTTTATATTATCTAATATTCCTATTCTTTTTCTCCCTCTTCCTCTTCTTCCACTAATTTTTCCTTCTAAGATCGTCCTTTGTAAACACTGTCTTCTTAATATGTGCCCTATCCAATTTGCTTTTCTTTTCCTGATTGTTTTTATTAGCGTCCTTTCTTCTCCCACCATTTCTAATACTTCTTCGTTTCTCTTCCTCTCTGTCCATTTCACTTTCATCATTCTTCTCCATACCCACATCTCAAAACTTTCTAAATATTTTTCCTCCTTTCTCCTTATCGTCCACGTCTCTGCACCATAAAGAGCTATGCTCCATATGTAGCATTTTGCTAATTTCTTCCTTGTTTCTAAATTTATTTTCTTGCTTGTGAGAAGCTCCTTCTTCTCGTTAAATGCTGCTTTTGCCATTGCAATCCTACTTCTGATGTCCTGTGTACTACTTCCATCCTGTGCTAAAATACTGCCGAGATATTTGAAACTACTTACTTGTTCCAATTTTTGGCCATTTACCATTATATTTAATTCTTTATGTTCCTTTGAAACCACCATGACTTTCGTTTTTTCTGTATTGATCTTCATTCCATATTGTTGGCCAACCTCAACTAGTCTGTCTGTCATCCTCTGAAGCTCTTTCTCGCCTTCTGCTATTAAGCCCTGATCATCTGCGTATTTAATGGTGGTAATACTTTCACCTCCTATCTTAAATCCTTTCTCTTCCATCAACGCTTCTTCTGTTATTGTTTCTGCATACATATTAAATATCGCTGGTGAAATAGGACAACCCTGCCTCACTCCCCTCCCTATTGAAGTACTTTCTGTTTCTTCTCCTTCAACCCTGACTCTAATCTTTTGATCAAATCTTTTATCTTTCCAATCTATTCCTATTTTGTTTAAAATACCCAGCATCTTATCCCATTTCACTCGGTCAAAAGCTTTCTCCCAATCTACAAAACAAAAATACATATCTTTATTGACTTCTAGCGCTCTTTCTATCATCATCCTCATACATCCTATAGCATCTCTAGTCCCCCTTCCTCTTCTAAAACCAAACTGATTATCTTGCAGCTCCTTTTCTATTTTACATTCAATTCTTTTGGTTATTATTCTGGTTAGAACTTTAGCTGTATGAGAAATTAAACTAATAGTTCTGTAATCCTTACAACATTTTGCATTGTTCTTTTTCTCCAGTGGTACCATCACAACATCTAAAAAATCTTCAGGCCATACGCCAGTATCATATACTTGGTTAAAAAATTTTGTGAGTTGCTTAACTGCTTTAGACCCCAAAACCTTAAGAACGTCCACGGGTATATCATCACTCCCAACTGCCTTTCTTCTTTTCATGTCATCAATTGCTCTTTTAACTTCAGACTCGAGAATACTTGGTCCTAGCTGATCTTCTTCCACATCCTCTTCTTCATTTAATTCAATATTTCTTGGCTTTCCTTCTTTGTCATACAGAACCTCAATGTATTCTTTCCAGACATTCTTTACATTGTCTGGCTCCGATACTATTTTACCACTTTTGTTCATGATTCCTTTACGTCCTATCTTTCTTCCTTTTTTCTTGAATAGTTCCCTTGCTTTGCTATACATGAGGTCTGTTCTACAAATTCTTTCACATTCGACAATCTCCTCGCATTTCTCATTTATCCACTGTTCTCTGGCTTTATCTGTTTCCCTTCTTAAAGCATTATTTAACTCCTTGTACTTTCTTTGGCCTTCTTCAGTGTTTATGTTCTTCCACTTTCTCCGCTCTTCCATTTTTTGCAGCATGGCTGCTGTGATCCAGGGTTTTTTGTTTCTTTCACCCGTTATCTTTCCTACCTTCTTTTCCATTACATCTTTAATATTGCTATGAATGTATCTCCACTCCTCATCTACATTCTTCCTATTTTCTTCATCTCTCTCCCCCAACCTTTCCTCCAGCTCAGTCATGATAGCCTCCTTGTTTTTAAGGAGTTCCTCTAAGTTCCATTTCTTGTTAACTCTTACGTTTCTCTTAACGCTCTTCAGTCTACATTGTATATTTGCCACCAAAAGGTTGTGGTCAGAATCGATATCTGCCCCTGGTAGTGTTTTCACATTTTTAATGCTATTTCTAAATCTTTCATTGACTAGTATGTAATCTATCTGGTATCGTCTCTGGTCTCCTGGGCTTCTCCATGTGTAAAGTCTCCGCTGGTGATGCTTAAACCATGTATTAGTTACAATTAATCTATTTCTATGGCAGAATTCCACAAGTTTATCCCCTCTTTCATTTCTCTTCCCTAGTCCATATTTTCCCACTATGTTATCTTCCTGTCCCTCTCCGACTACACTGTTCCAATCTCCCATTACTATGGTGGTGATCCTTCCTTTTCCCTCCTCCTCCAATATCTCCATAATCTGTTCATAGATTTCATCTACTTCGTCGTCGCCAGCATTAGTCGTTGGCATATACACTTGAATTATAAGCATTTCCACTGGCTCCATCTGAAGTTTTACGGCTATTAATCTATCATTAACTGTCACTACCTTGCTAATTCTTTCAGCTATCTCTTTTCTCATTATAATCCCCACTCCCCTTTCCTTTTTCTCCCCTCCTGAGTAAATAATCTTAAATTCGTCTGAATTTATCTCGCCTTCTCCTTCCCACCGAACTTCACTAAGACCTACTATACCTACATTATTCCTTCTCATTTCCCTTTTTATGTTCTCTAGTTTACCCCCTGAGTTCATAGTCCTAACATTCCATGTGCCTATTCTTAATTTCTCACCACTTGCTTTCCTATTAATGTTAAATTTCCTCTGTGCATCCCCTAGGGTAGTCCCCACCCGGAGATCCGATTGGGGGACTATTTTACCTCCGGAATATTTTACCCCAGAAAGATCCATAGAGGTATTTCAGCTTTTCAGCCTATCATGGGAAATATAATGAGGTAGTTTCCCCTTGCTTTCCTCATCGCAGTTTCACAGAGTGATTACCCATCTGTAGCTGTTCAGATCCACATGATCACCACCTACAGAGGTACTGTGCAAGCTGCTGCCCTTGCACAGGGGGATGTAAAACCCCCAAGACTGCTTCTTAGTCTGACTCTTCCCCTCAGACCTTTCCGGCTTGGATGGTCCTACCAGGAGAATTATCTCCCGCCGGCATAGCTCTTTGGTTCGTAAGAGTACACAAACCCTCCCACCTCTGTAAGGTTATGCAGTCCTTAGGGAGGGAAATCAAATGTACCTAGTTGTAAAAAGTAGATTCCTATTCTGAATCGTGCAGCATTTTAAAGCAAGTATAGTGAAATAGTTTTAATGACATTATATAGATTACTGTGTCATTCCCATTTCAGATTGTGGACTAAGTGATGACAGATTGGATATAGCAGTTGCAAGATTGAAACCGTCTTGGCTAAGATTGACTGTAGGCAGCAGAATACACAACCAACGATCAAGCAGTTCTTGTGGTGATTTACCACTTAATGTGGCTCAGCTAGTATGTGTGATTATTATTAGTTCTTTAGATATCAGAGGGATGGACACATATATGCTCTATTTGAGAATGTTTTAATTACTCACAAGAGTAAATTTATTTTCTTAGAAAGCTAGTTTAATTTAACAGCTTCTTTAAAAAAATTCTTAAAGAATAGAAGTATTTGGTACCAGTTAATTAAAAATTAAATTCTCATCAGTTTTTTCATTATTAAAAATCAAAATCTTTTAAAATAAAGATGTCCAAACACAATTTAGGCATAAATTTTTTTTTAAGGTTGCGCTCATGCCATTTTATTGCCAAAAAACTTTTATATTGAATGCTTTTTCCTATCTCCTATGGTATGGAAGTTATTCCCACAAGTATTTTAAGGAGCAATTGTTAAAAGGTGGTTTTTAACTTTCTAAAACTGCATATTAGCCATTCAGAAAAAATGCATACATTTTTTGAGCCCTCTGCACACTTGGAAAGTTTCATCAAAATCAGTGTGTTATGCCTGACAGACCATTCTTGTTTGCTATCAGTGGACTGAATTGCTATTTCTGCTCCCATAAATAATGCATGTAAATACATTCAATGGAAAAGATTCTCTCTAATAGTATTTGTTTGAAAATTTTGGTGCATCTTATCAGGCAACAAATTTCCACCATTTTTGACAAAAAAGTAAATTTCATAGATTTTATGCTGAAGTGTGCCGGGCATGCATGCACGGCCTAGAATACATTATTCAAGATCGAAGAAAACACTGGTAAATGGTTTAGTTGTTGACATTTTGAAATATTACTCCAATTAATAATTTCGCATTGTTGAATAATGTTCCACATTCAGTGACAAAAATTTCATTCGTCTTCATTTTCACAAAATGTCAAATAAAGTAATAGCGACCTTGGCAAGATAATTTTTAATCCAATTCTATTTCCGATGAAATTTGCATTTACATTGCCTTAAGAAATTGCATTTTTATAATTATACATGTTCATGTAAAGTTTTACCATGATTCAAACAGTTGAGCACCAAAAGCTGTCATCGCATTTGCGTAATCGTCTGCGTAGTTAATGTACATAAATTTAATAGATTCTATGAATGAGGTTTTAACATGCATACAAACATTACAATGGCTATAGCAATAACTACAATAGCCAAGTAAAAGTAATAGGAACTTCTTTTAATGGATAATGAAAAATAATACAAATTGCTAACTATTCTTAATGATACAAATGCATAGGCCTGAGAATCAAAAGAAAATATCCAATAGCATTTAGAAACAAAAGAACAGGTAGCAACGGCAACAAAACAAGGGTACTGCTAAATTCAATATTCTAGCTTTATTATTTGTTCATTAATATATTCATCGTAGGTCAAATATTCACGTTACAAAAAATATCGTATTATCATTTGAACGTGACAGAAATAAGAGATGTGCTGCCATCCATGGGTGACTATGAGACTTAACCCTAACCCCAAATTTTATCTCGGACTCGCATATTCGGGCAGATACGGTAGTATACCAACAGAATTACTCGGCATTGCGCAGGGGAGGGGGGGTGTACACATAGAGAGTTATAAATATTTTTTTAAATTTCTAACTGTAATTTTTGATCGTTTTCAATCAAGAGACGAAATTGTATGACCTGAACAATATTATTTATACTATTAGAAGTAAATCAGTGTGCATTTTATGACTCTAGATCAATGACTTCATATTTTAATGTTCAAATTACAAAATGACTACACCTATTCCCGTATTACTCCTGTGTTAATGTTATGGAAATGCTATTCTGTGGACCCTATGAGGTTCCAAAGACCCCATGGGTTTTAAACCTCACCTACGCACTTCCTTTTAGTCCTATTAGATAGCATGCCAAGTTTCATGGTTCTAGGATCATCCATGTGGATTTGTATAGCTGGACAAACATACAAACCAACATTTAAACAAACTTTATGAATTATAGTATAGATGATTTTTTAAAAAACATTGTTCAACTTGTATACAGGCACACCCTGGATTATGTAAGCCTCGACTTAGGTAAACCCGCACTTACGTAAGCGACCACATAAATTATGTACGAAAAAAATTTTGTTATGCCTATGTTAGCGGTTTTCATAAGCGAGCTTGAACTAAATCTATATGTATGTGTGCAGAGGAAGAATGTGTGGGTTGTAATGCAATATCCTCGCTTTGTTACTCAGCCAATGTAGTCATTCTAGCAAATTTTTAGCAATATGTAGTGGCTTTGGTTTCAAATTACACTTAAAAAATAGGCCACAGCGACTACCTACTAATCTAGCGAATTGATGTAACAATCTACATAATTCTAGCGACTGGCTACAGTTGCGGTGTATATCTGCACTTCTTTGAATACAATAATAGATTACATTGTTGTTACATGTCTGTGTGGTAGTGTGTTTTCTCTCCCAATCCCTTCAGTCTTTTTCAAACCGTTGACACGGGATCTCTCAACATGTGTTTGCTTTTGTACAAATTAATGGAAGTGTGACCCTTGTAATCATTGCTGATAAGCATTTAGTATTATAGTGAACAACTCTTTCGGAAATTCTCCTTGAATGATTAAAGTGACTTTTCCATATCTGCATAGTACATAAATGGCTTGAATTGCCTTCATTTTAGCATGGAAATTAACAGCTTGACAAAATTAACATTTACATTTTGTTTACAAAGAAATTGTCTATTGGACACTGCAAAATCAAACTGCACTTAGTAAAAACCGACATTTCACCTTGTGTAATATATTATTGATTTACATCGAGAATTCATTTATTCATCTTTCAATTAACACTCCATTAGTCTTAATTTTCTTTGTAAGCTCTGTTTTCTGTTAACTATATTCTATACTCATGTTAACCACTGCATTTAAATGCCTCTATTTTAACCAAATACTTGTACTGTACTGATGCAGTAAATTATACATACTGTAATTTTCAGAGATCGCATTTTCGAAACAGCTTTGCATGCCGAATAAATGCCTTCGGAGACTGAATCCGGCCAGCGGACCATAGTTTCCCCACCTCTGCTGTACTTTCCATAGTAAATTTTGACTTACGCAAATTTCAACTTACGCAATGGTTGCCAGAACGCATTACTTACGTAACCTGGGTGTACCTGTATATAAAGAAAAAGCTGCCTTCATTCTATTTTGGTTTGAATTTGCTTTTAATTTAACTTTCTTCCATCTATTTTTCAGACACAGATGATCATTCAGGGTCTGGCATGGGGTGATTCTGGTGAATATAGTGGCGATTCGAGTGATGACATGGATGATGTATGTTATTTAATAGTCTCTTTTTGAATAGAAGCATTATATTTCAAGTATTCTTCATGAATTCAAAATTGTGCCTAAAAAATTAAATTTATAGAAAATCTGATGGTTCTGGTTTTTTTTTAAAGCCAGTGTAAATGTAATCATTTGGAGATATGGATGATGATATTATTTTTCTTGGCTCATTCAAAAAATAACAACTAAGCATACTTTTTCCTTTTGTTTTGTAGGATTCGCCAAGTACCAGCTCCAAGCAGCGTAAAAGAGCTATTAAAAGAAATGCTAAAGGTAAGTTTTAGTTATTGCATATTTTATCTTTTTAATAACATTGCTTAAGTTATTGTATTGGCCTATGGAATATGAAGGAAGGATGGGATGGTTATATTCTGAGGCAACCTAAGAATTTTATATTTGTCAGATGTATTTTTGTGGCTACATTAGCTCACCTTCAGCTATTTACTTAGATTTTAAGCAATACCTCCATTGAAACAATCTAATAATACAATGAAATCCCTATTTAACTTTTCTCTGGGAGGCGGAGGGGGGGGGGACTTTTTTTTACACTAAATTGGGGTAGGGGTTAAATACTATTACAGCAAGTAACCATTAAATTTATTACAGTGAAATTGCTTTACATCATTTTCTCTGTGTATGAATTCATTAGAAATTTTAAGCATACATTAGGGTGAAGGCACAATATATGGCCACGTTAACCCTCTCAAGACGGTATACTCTGCATGCTGGCTTACTCCAAAAATCCAGAGAAATTCAATATGGCCACCAAATGTAGGGAAATTGTAAATATGAAAAGCAATTATGCATTCATTTCTAAAGATATTTATTTAAAAATTTTAATTTTTTAATTTCACTAAACACATTTATTTAAGTGTAATTGCTGCATGGTATCTGGCATGGCATCCATTTGTTTTACAGAGATTTACTTGACATTGTTCACATTCTAAGGAAGTTTGTCAGCTCCCTCCCTTTGGTGCCTTCTTTCCTTCATTTAAGCGCTGAACACAGACACGCTTCCTGCTAGGCATTTTAACTAGTGTGTGGCCTGTCCTTATCCTAGAATTCACTACTAGAACTCAATCCCAAATCATAATCAGAAGCAGAAGAATCACCTTCAGCCATTATGGATGGATTTGTTCTGAAAAAATAGAATATTTTGATTGAAAATTCAGAAAAAAACTTCGTACTCACACTCGAAAAAAAACGCTAAAGACAGTTTAAGTCTCATGCTTACATGAAATACTATGTCATTCCAGCAAGAAAAGTCAGTGAATTGTTGCTTTTGGATGCAAATTCAAAAGCGTATTTTTTGGGCAGTCCGGCCAAGAATTTTTCAACCTGGGATCGTCCCATCCCCTACTTGTATGATTTAAGGAGACTGGGTAAGTCAGTGCTCCATCCTTCAGAAGGGATGTTAAGCAGTTGGCCCCCTTGGTGCTCTTCGTAAAGAGTAGGCTAATACTGGCACCGGGTTTCCCTCCTCCCTTGTTTTGTGTTCAGTATAGAAGGAGTAATGGCTATAATAATCCAAGAGTAAATTAATTTTCTCTATTCTAGTAAAATGTTAGTTATACCAAAACAATTTTCATACAAAATGTGTAGAACTAGCCAAACAAAATATTTCTTGTCAAATACCATATCTGTCGTCATACAAGACATTTTTTTTTCAGAAAAGTGACTCCCAAAATACCGCAAAGGTAAGATTATTACTGTACTAGCATAATTGCCTGTCAAATATGACGGGTATGCGTGAATTAAGTATTAAGTTTAAATTGAAATAAAAATTAATGAAACCAACTTTTATAAGCAATAAAAAGTAAATAATAAATATAAAATCCACATAATTGAGTGTTACAGAGATTAAAAATAGTTTTTGTGCAAATTGAAAAATTTATTACAGAGAAATACATTATGCTATACACTTCATATATGCCCAAAATTATTTTTAATTTATGGAACATTTAATTTTGTCTCTCTCTGTTTCTCTCCTTCTTTCAAAGCATGCATTCCTTATGCATATAGTGTAAGGATTAGGGCGGCAACACAATCTCGAGGTTTAACAATGATGCGGTCGGCAAGGCAACATGTTGTTAAAAAGCTTAAACTTTTCAAATAAATATGATGTAAACAGAAATGTGACAATGAGAATAAAAAACGTTATTTATTTATCTTTAAAACGGCTCAGGTCCAAAGATCATTGGTCAATTATTTATAATTTTAATTTGCAAAAGAGTAAAAGCCTGTAAGTCGAAAAATCAATTTTTACGTGTTATCTTATGGGAAGTGGCATCCCGTCCACTTCCCCCTCCTCACAAAAATCAAAATTCTGGCCCTGAGGTGCACATCCTCATGGTCCTATTATTAAGTGTACCACGTTTAAAGTCTCTAAGTTACTTGGTTTTCGAGATATGTAGTCCACACACACACATTGCCTTTTATTTACAGTAAAATCTTGATACACTGTATCTCTATAGAGCATGAATTTTTATGCTTTATACTGAAAATCCCATAAGGAATACAGCGGAAAAGGAAACTAATAAAAAGATTATGTATGTATTTCAACACTACTTTATTACTTCATAAAATAATCTGAAATTTTCTTTTGTTTCATCTTTTTTAGAATTTGAAACTTAACATATTTTTCTACTTCATCAAATGATCATATCTTCAGATTTTGTAATAAATGCCTGTAATTTATCCAAACACTCGGATGCCTCAAACAATGTCACTGATGATGTCACACTTGTATCAACCTCGACCTCATCTTCAGACTCACTGCTTATTTCCCCACCTGGCCCAATAATGCTCTCTAGAATGGCACCATCCATTAATAAAAGTGTGGTTTCCAAATTATTATCAACATCATTAAACTCTTCAAACTTCAGTAAAGAATCAAGATGAAGTCTTGAGGAAATCTTTCCAAAGCACTTCGGAAACATTAAAATCTTCTTAAGAAGTAAAATCAGCAATCTGCGATGAAAATATAATGCCTGTCTTCTTCCAGCAATTGGCAAGTGTTCTCTCGCTGACATCCCACCAGCCACTCGTGATCAGCTCCATGCTCTGGCGAACATTAATATTCATTAGTAAATCATGATTAATATCAATCAGTATCTTCTCGATGAGTCGATGACGGAAATTCTCTTTTGTATTTTTAATAATTCCCTGGTCTAATGGCTGTATGACTGAGGTACAGTTGGGTGGAAAAAACTCCAGTTTTTTATTCTCCAGTCGAATTTAAACTAAATGTGATGAGCAATTGTCAACCAGGAGTAATATTTTTCTCATTTTTCTTCCCATGATTGTCCATTTTTAATAGTCACTCAGTAAAAATCTGTTTTGTCATCCATGCACTTTTATTGGCTTTATAATCTGCCAGAAAAGAAGGAATGCCTTTGAAGCATCGCAGCTTTGTGTATCTACCTATCACTAATGGCTGCATCTTGGTTGTCCCTTTTGCATTGCAACAAAATAAAACAGTCTTTCTTTTGATCTCTTACCACCACTGCATTTCTCACCTCTGTAGGCCATGGTTTTGTCAGGCAGAAGTTTGTAAAAATACGCTGTCTCATCAGCATTGAAGACATCCTCAGATTTATATGATCACATGATCTCCAACATTTTTTCTTCCTTCCACATTCTAACTGCATGCATATCAGCACTCCTTTCTTCACCAGCAACAACTTTCCAAGAAATTCCATATCGTTCACAAAATCTAAACAACCGACCTGAGCTGGCTTTGAAATCTCCAATCCATATTAGTCTCGCGAACTCCCGAGCCTTTGTCTGCAATATAGGGCCCATAATTGGAATGTCAACAGCTCGGACATTCTTAAACCTTGTGATGACAGCCTCCTCAATTTCTTGATGATCTCCTAAGCGCAGCCGTTTCCGATCGGGGCACAACACAGATCTCTCATCAAGTTTCACAATTTTCTCTCAATCTTTGAGTATCATGGACACTGTTGTAGGAGTAATCCCTAATTCTCTCGCGATAGCCGCTTGTTTTTTTCCACTGTCAATTTCTTTTAAAATATTCATTTTTTCACTTAACGAGAACTGTTTCCGTTTGTTCGCCATTTTGTTGAAACCACTCATCTTTGTAGGAATAACTAAGGGTTCAATGTTCAATGAAAAAATTCACTTCAAAACAAAAGACTGTGGTCAGTGATCTAAATCGACTGGATGCACACACTTGCAAATAAAGACTGCTTCATACATGCATACTGTCTCTCCGGGAACTGAGGCCTACAATAATGAAGGGTTGGAAAGTAAAAGTGAAGCAACGACCAGGTAAAAACACTCAAAAATTTCCCAAAATTGGAGTAGGAGAGATCCTTAATGATTTTCTTGGAAAAGAAGATAAGGGAAAAGTAAAGGACCTTAGGTAGAAATGGGGATCTAGCATTTTCTCTGGAAGCATCTCACAAGTCAGTGGGGGTCGGCATTCTCGCAGGTCTGGCGCAAATGGTTTTACCTAGCTGTCTGAGTCATTTATGGATGAAAGCGTTCGTTAAAACCAAAAGCAAAATTTGTCAGGACCTCTGAAGCTCATACGTAGTATTGAAAATTACGTTAAGTGAAAGTATATTATTTAGAAATATTTATACAGGAAAATTGATGGGGTTTTAAAAAAAGTTTGTTAACTTGAAACATATGTAATTGTGAAGTATGCTGTAATGAGATTTTACTGTATAGATTCAGTACTGACACTCACGAACCCATTCATCCCCAAAATGGAATAATTGGCCATCATTCATCGCAAAAACATTTATATATATATATATATATATATATATATATATATATATATATATATATATATATATATATATATTAACTAAAGGAAAAGAAAAGGTAGTGATGAGGGTGGCAACAAGGTGTTGAGGGAAGCCCAGCGGATACTTACCAAGTTGAGGACCAAGCTGGCAGGCTGCTGGGGGCGTCAAAGAGACACGTAAAACACACGAACACAAAAACACATGCAAGCTTATCGGGCCTATGCCCTTCTTCAGTGAAAGAGTAACGTAAAGTATATATATATATATATATATATATATATATATATATATATATATATATATATATATATATATATATATGGATGTCAACAAGGTGTTGGGATGAGAGTTCTCTCTCTGTAGCTGAAGAAGGAGTAGTTCCGAAAGCTTTACGTTTGTGATGTTTCTGTGTTTTTGTGTTATTTTACGTGTGTCGCTTCGACATCCCCGGGGCCTCGCCAACCTGAAGTCGTCTGATTGGTGAGTGCTCACTGGGTAAAATGAATATATGGATGTCAACAAGGTGTTGGGATGAGGAAACCCAGTGAGCACTCACCAATCAGACGACTTCAGGTTGGCGAGGCCCCGGGGATGTCGAAGCAACACACGTAAAATAACACAAAAACACAGAAACATCACAAACGTAAAGCTTTCGGAACTACTCCTTCTTCAGCTTATTTTACGTGTGTCGCTTCGACATCCCCGGGGCCTCGCCAACCTGAAGTCGTCTGATTGGTGAGTGCTCACTGGGTTTCCTCATCCCAACACCTTGTTGACATCCATATATATATGTATATATATATATATATATATATATATATATATATATATATATATATTAATATAAAATTTATAATTAAATCGTAATCATAATACTTATATTAGTATGAGTATCGGCAATATATATGTTGAAACTAATGAAAATACCTGGCAATTAAACTTTTTGACATCATCATCTGCTTACGTCGCGGTAAACATCAACATAATGACTATATAGGCTTAAAAGACCCAAATGTATACTTAAAAATGAATATCACCTCAAATGTGCCAATTTATTTATATTTTAAAGCATTGGATGCGTTTTCACGGTTTTTTTCGATTGGAGAAAAGAGGAGAGATCTATACTTTTTCGATCAAATTCTGAAATTTGGACTTTTGTTTTGTCTTAAAAATAACAAAGTACCATCTTTCAGCTATACATTACTTTAAGTTAAAGCAATTTTAAAATGCAAGTTTGTGAAACATTTAATCGCTTTCAGTGCCTCCTAATGGAGAATAAAATGCAATCATTGAGGTTAAAATACTTTCCAAAATGCGAATTTCTGAATTTTTTATTTTTCCTGTCGGTTGTAGCCTATGATCTGCCATCATACAAAATTTAATCTTTTTATATATTTATAGATGTTCCATCAGTGATAAAGTAACGTTTGCAAAAATATATTAGATCTAAGAAAGGAAAGATTCTTGAAATAAAAACTGTATACATATAAAGTAACCAAATTATAATATTTGGAAAGTTTAATTAATTATCTTTAAGGTACAAGAAAAATAGTAAAAATATAGCAATCTTAAGGGAAAAGCGGCAATAAAATAAAAATGACAAATTGGTTTATTTTAAGAAATGTACTCTTCGAGATTTTATAATTGCAAATTCATTCACAATGTCATCAAAATTTAGTTCATCGCATATTTCATTTTCTTTGCTAATAAGAGCAAGACTGCTTAGCTGATCTTGCCTCATTGATGAATGCAAATTGTTTTTATCAATTTAATTTTTAAGAAAGATCTTTCTCCAGCAGTAACTGTTACAGGAAGTGTTAATAAAACACGCAAAGCATATAATCTTGAATAGCTTCTAATTTGTCATAGAGAGCCAAAGCACTAAAGTTACTTTCTTCTCTGGCATTGTCCGTTAGTTTTTTTGTAAGTCTGTGCAGAATTTCATTTTTGTTTCATATTTCGTCCTAGATAAGCTATGTAGATCATAGAGGATACTGAAGTCAGAATTATGTATCTATAGCTGTTCAAATCTTTTACTAACAGAGGTTACCGTAATATCCAAAATATAGTAAAAGAAATTAATCTTAAAGCTAGTCTCAGGGTATTGAACTGTTTTATCCTTGTGTTCGTAATTGGATTTTACTTTTTTCTTACGTGGTCGGACAGCAATGGAGAAAATTCTACATCAACATTTTAAGCTAATTCCTTTGCGTCAATCAAAAGGCGTTTAAATCCTTCCTCGGTTCTGTTGCTTTTCAAATATTCAATCAAATTTTCTTGAACTTCTATTGAAACTGAAGTGTTTACGTCCGATTTTTGTCAAGTTTTACAACATTTACCCGTGATAAAATGTTATACCAGAGCACAATGTAGCAAATGAATCTAAATGATTTTATTTTCAGCACCAGTGAATTTGCTTGATGTCTAGTATTTACATATCTGTTTACATCTGTCGACAACTCAAACAGTGTGTCGTATATTTCAAAGGACGAGTTTTGCGAAATGACACTCCCATGTTTGTCTTGGAGGGAGGTAGTCCATATCGCTTGCTCTTAACTATTGGCGGATGTGCAGAAAGGAATTTTTGAGTTTCTCGGTTTTTCCGCATCCTTTATTTTGCATATGTGAAAAGATTCCATAGAAGAAAGTTTTAAAATTAGCCATGATATAATTTAAGCAGCTTACCTATGATGTATTAAACCAAACTAAAAATCAGTAAACCGTCCTCAATCTTCTACGCACCCCTGAGCTAAGCTCTCATCTTCAGTAGCTGAAGTCGTTTTATCTTACGGTTCAGGAGTTTTTATTAATTTCCAACAGTGGTTTGGTTGTAGTATGTTTTTTATTTGCATTTTAAAGAGACTTAAGAATGGTATGGATTAAAGAATAAAGTTCAATTTTCTTACTACCAAAATTCAAATACAAATCATATTAGTTCAAAGATTTGTTTTGGATACCAAATTTCATGTTTTCTGAAGTGAAAAATGTTTGCCTTTAAGGGCAATCACATTGTTGCTGACTTTATGAAATTATGAAAACCAAATTGGATTGAGATATAGGATAGCAACTTTTATTTATCTAAACAACTCTTAAGTTGCGTGAGTTATGAAAATTAAATATTAATGAAAGAAATGGTTGATGTATTTATGCTCAAATTGTAAAATTGTATTTTTATTTTCAACCTATCTAGACTTTTATTTTTTTTAGCATGAATTTAGGATTAGTTTATATTTACCCATCATTTTTTTGAAGGGCAATTAAACTTGTATACTAATATATACTTGATTGATCAATCAGACTTATTATCATTTAATGGGCTCTGCAACAAAACCCATTAAAATGGAGGACATCATACTTTTGCCCTTAAATAGGTCAGAAAAGATTTAAATGGCTTATCATAGAAGAAAAAATTCTTTTTATTAATGACATAGGTGAAACACAGCTACATGTACTTAGTAGGACTGGAAATAGTGAAAAGCTTCTGGAGATGCTTTCTAAAGAAGGTCGCAGTATAAACGTTGCTGATTATGCTGGATGGACTGCTCTACATGAAGCTACTACCCATGGTAGATTGGAATGTGTTAGAATACTTCTGGAGTACCAGCCTATTAGAAAACGTCATTCAATGAGAACACGTGCCAGACTTGAAGAGGAATCTGAAACTGGTATGTATTAACTCATTTTTATTATTTTAGATTAGTATATAATTCTATTTTAAGTTGTTAAATGATCAATAATGTATGTTTAATCAGGAAACTATGAGTTCCTAAAGGCTGGTAAATAGAAACACTTCAGTATATTTTAGATTAAATTAATATACTTAAGTTTTATGAAATGGCTGTAAAACACATTTGACCTTAATTGGCTACATTACAGATCATTTTTTTCGTTATTCTTTGATTTAGATTTTCCTCATCTCTCATTATCAGAAACTATAACGTTGGAGTTATTGAAACATGAATTTCTGTATTTTTCAAAATAATTTGGAGTTGAATCATCATGATTTTATTTTATTTGCCAAAGACTGAAATGGCACAATTAAAGTCAGTCAGTAGAGGGTTTGAAATTCTCTTAAAAAATTTAGAGATTAAATTCATCAAAAGCCATTATAAAATAGAAGCTCGTGCTGATAAATTACATTCCAGATTTATTTATTATAGATCAGGGGTCGGAAACCTATGGCCAACAGGCCTCATGCAGTCCCCAAGAGGACTGTATGGGGCCCGCGAAGCTATAATGAAAATGTGATCGGGAAAATTTCACATGGACAATTGCATATTTTTTCGGTAAAATGATGGTCTCAAAACCTTTTCTAATGAAGTTTTAATGTTAGTAAATTATGTGGACTTGATTTTCGTTATATGAGATCACAAAAACTTTAAATAACTATTGATTTATTCACTTATTCAGCCCGCTGAGGCTTTCTTGACTTCCAATGTGGCCCTCCAAAGCTTTCGTAACTGCCAATGTGGCCCGCCATGCAGAAAAGGTTGCCAACCCCTGTTATAAACAGAGCACATTTTCCATAGCTTACGGCTTGTGTGGAATTTTTGCCAAACAACCGCATCCTTACAAGGAAAAATAAATTGGAACTTAATAACTTGGGAACTTTCACTTTTATAAGGATTATGGGATTGCCTAACAGTGCTGGCATTCATTGGATGTACAGTAAAACCTTGTTAACATGAACTCAGCCAACATGAATGCTCGGTTAACACGAACAAATATTTTCCCTGATCCTGAATGTATGGATTTATGCATGTGAGTCGGTTGGTTAACATGAAATTCTCTTAAGGTGAACTTCGAACAAAATTCGGGAACCAAGAACTCAAGTAAAATTGGTTAACACGAACACTTGTTTTAGTATTTTAGAGTCAGAAGACTTTGTTTCCGGCTTGTAGAGAAGTTGTTTGTGTAAACATTTCAATATACGGATGCAGTTTTGTTCTAAGAAAGGTGATTCAGCCACTGTCTTCATTCCGAACTCTACATGTCATTGGCCCTTCAGTTGTGTTTCGTCTTTCATGATTGCCTCAAACAGGGTATGATGTGGGAAATTTGGAAACACAAGAGCAAATCTGCTATGACCGGGAATCAAACCTGGGTCTCTCACTTGCAGGGCAGATATTGTACCACCAAACTACTGTAGCAGAGTAATTTTCCTGTTTCAGAACAGGGATATGGAAGACTCAGGTTTGATTCTCAGTCTTAGCAGATTTTTTCTCCTGTTTCCAAATTTCCCAACATTCCAGCTTATGCCTGTAACATAAGGATCATATAATCCATTAATTCCATTTATTTAGGGGAAGACATGCCAAATGCAGACATTTTCATTGTGTCAAAATGGGTGTTTGCATTACTTGCAGTAAATTTTTTCAGTTGAAAAGATCACCAAGAAAGAAAAGAAGGAAATTATTTTGTCTTATATCATCATGGACAGCGGTGTGCCTTGCTGCGATAGTATTTCTAATGAGGACATACGACTGCTAAATATTCAAATCCACAAGGTAATGAGAGCTTACTGTGCTTCTCCTAAGTTTATCATGCCTATGAAAACATGGCTGTGCATAGACAAGTGTTTCTCTCTCGCTCTTAGGAGGGGACTCAAAAAATTTGGGTGGTCTCTAGTGTCATCACACAAAATCGATATTTTCTATTTGATCTTTGCTACGCCAAGAAAAATCTCTGACCAGGCAATACCAGCTTTTTCCTCTGTTTCTTCCCACATTGACAAAAAAATATAATTTACCAGAACGACTATGACTTGATCGATAGAATTGATTCCTGGCGGTGAAAGAAGGAAATGTCCATTTTTCTCTGTTAAAGTACAGTTTTGTGTGTAAGCATTCAGCCACATAAATGGGTAGCACAAGCTGCAAAAGAAGAAAAACTTAAATTATGCTGGCAACAAAAATGAAAATGCTTTCTCAATAACAAGATTTGTGGAAAAATTATAAATTCCGAAGTCGACACTTTCCACAATCATAAAAAATAAAAAAGGTCAAGCAAGCTGTAGCTGAAGGGTCAACAATGACAACACCTACATGGAGGCCCACAAAAAGATTTAGCAGAAAAATTGTTTCAACATATGAGGTCATCCATGGTCTCAATTTCTGGTCTTCTCTTCCAAGAAAAAGCCAAGGAATTAGCTACCAAACTTCGATTAGAAAATTTTGCCTTCAAGTCAATGCCTTTGGAGGTCCCAGAGAAGACATGGATTCACTTAGTATGTTATTTGTGGTGAAGCTAATAAAGTGGATGAAATTAGTATGAACGGATGGCTTCAGAATTTTTAAATTGTTAAGTCCTCATATTCTGATTGGGGCATGTTCAGTTTGGATGAGGCAGGTTTATTCTTCAACTTGTTACCAGATCATTCATTGTACCTCAAAAGCGTTAATTTGTTAAGTGTCATGGTGGTACAGTGAGAACATTGGAAAATTCAAGAACCCAAGATGTTTAAATAAATTTAAGTCTTCATTTACCATGTGAATACAGCCAACATAAGCAAGCTTTGATCAATTCTGCTTCATTTCAGAAATGGATGGATGTTAGGTTCATTTTAACGTTAGTCAAAATCATGCATTTTTGGTGTTTTAAATAATAATTTATTTAATGCAAATAGTTTATACCCAATTACATGTGTGTATGTACATATATTTTAGCAGAAGATTATAATATTTTGACTTTTCATTTATAATTCTGTTATCACGAACTTGGTTAACACGATCACATAATTTTATTTTCCCTTGGAGTTCGTGTTAACGAGGGTTTACTGTATATGTGGCACATACCTGCAGGCTGCACCTTATATTTTGATACAATATTTCAATTTTCTCATATATACTGGGAATTTCATCTATCATCAACATCATTTAATTCGTTCCTGAAAAAAGCAACCTAGAATGAAAGAACGTTAAATGAATCAATATTTCCCATAAGAACCCATGTTGTACAATATTATTGGTTACAAAACCATGGGTTCAAAGCCTTTTGGAACACAAAAAGACGTTACACATTGCATTTTATGGAACTTTATGGTGTATGCATGGTATCAGAGCATAAATAAATCAATAAAACCTCACATGAACATAGAAATGGCATAAAATAAACGAATAGTATGATATAACTTCATTTTAAGTTGCCCAAATGGGAAAAGGCTACATTTCACTGTACATTTTGTCCTTGGATTAACATCGCTTCAATTAGCATTGATTTGCGTTAACGTCCTTCAAAAATTACTACCCATATTCAATTTAACGTCGACGATTCAAGTTAACATCATCCAGACTTGGTGGTGAAATAACGCATGAAAAAAATACTGTCTGATACTGACATGGGCATCTGTTGCTTTGCGCTTCTCCAGTATCTGCGGATTTTATTATATGAGTGGGAAAAAAGCTTTGATTGATTTGCATTATTTTCATGGTGATATTTTGTAGCAATGGATTCAAAGAGTTGTAGTTATGGCTGGCCTTCTTCTTGAAGTCCTCACAGTAGTCACTGAAATTCGCTTAATTGCCTTTAATAGAAACCTTACAAACTTTGTGCGTTGTTCTATTTATAAACATGAAATTATTCTGCACTAATGGGATTACTTGAGTTTAATGTCTCCAGATTTTATTGTCGTTTGTATCCAGTGTTGCCAATCTTGTGAATTTTCAGCTAGATTTAGTGACTTTAGGTTTGATCTAGCACCTAAAAAAATACCATGTACAAAACTAGCAAATAAATTTAACAATCTATCCAATTTTAGCTACTGGCTAAAATTACGGCAAATGCATTCATAGTAAACAGAAAAAAGAAAATTAAATAACGAAAACGTATATAGATAAACGGAATATTCAAATAAAATTAACAATACGAAGAAATATTTTTAGTAAAAACTTTTGTTAATTTCCACGAATAAATGATAAACACAATCTGTTTTGGTGAATAATCACCATCATAAAGTAACAAGCATTAAAAAAATGGGCCAACAAGAGAGAGGTAGGTAGGTAGGAATAGGGAGAAAGGAGGAGGAGATTGGTTGAGAGAGAGGGGGATAGGTGAGGAAGGGGAAGTCATGAACAGAAGATAAGAGAGTGCTATTGGGGGGGAGGTTGATCATTGTTTCGGGGAAAGACTGTAATAGGTGGGGGAGGAAGTGCTGACATGAGTAGTGGAGAATAAGAGGGGAACATTTGGGAATAATTTTGAAACGAGAAAAAAGTCTGCTATTACCGGAAATCGAACCCGGGTCTTCCACTTGCCGGGCGGATATTCTACCACTGAACTATCGTAGCAGATCAATTTTCTCGTTTCTGAATGCGGATGAAACTGCGGGAAACAAACCAACTGGGTTGGTACCTTTGAGTGAAAAATATCAACTTCCTTAATATTTGCCATAGAAAGCCATTTAAAAGACGTGCATAGTTGAGAAACTATGTACAGTGTTAAACAGAGATGCATTCTCATCAGAAATGTATTTAAAAAGCTTTGATTAATTTGTACTTAATCATCCCTGTGGTCAGGGAATACCCCGCTGGAAAGGGTGAGCTCAGGCATCGAAGAAGGGTTCACACAGCCTAGGACTTGAGGTATCTTGCAGGCTAATGACAGTCCAAGGGATTGACTGCCACGAGGTCTCCTTCTATCTACTTTTAACCATAAATTGGATTTTACTAAAAAGTTTATTTAGGCATTGTGACAAGTATGTGGCATGTGTAATTAATTTGAGATGTGTGTTATTGGTGATTCTTAATGTGGCAGAGATTATGATAATTGATATAAAAGCAAAGACAGTTATTAATACAGTAATCTGGCATTAAAAAATGTGGAATTCTCAAGAATCCGACACTTTTTCAAAATTTGAGATTTGAAAAAATTTCAATAACCCAGCAATTAATCTGTTACTTCAGTGCTTCACCAATTGCCATCGGTATACCTGCTTTATGAGCTTCAGGTTATGCCCACTTATGGCAATATTTAGTGAAATATTTACATTCGTAGTGATTGTGTTTTTTGGTAATGTTATTGGTACTTTGGTTCAAATTTACCTCGAAATGGCTACAAAATAAGCAGAAAACTCCCCGCATAAAACTTTCACTAGCGAAAAAAAGTTAAATTACTAGGAAAGCCTGAAAAAGACAGTGAAGAATGTGATGCAAAAAGAATATTAAATAAATAAATAATTTCATGTAGAGAGTGAGTGAGTGAGTAACCATAAAGAACTCCATGGGTAAATAATGTTGATTGAGTATGTTTTGAATGGTTTCGGCAACATAGAAGTGTAGGTATACCTGTTTCAGACCTAGCAAAAAAATTACATGATGACTTTAAAATTACTAAACCCTGAGATTATTTTTAAGGTAGACTACACCAATTCAAACCTAGTCATGGTATATGAAAATTAGCAGGCTCTGGCGAAACACTTTCTGCTGATTTGGATGCTGCAGAGAAATTAATTGATGAATTTTCCAAGCTCGTGGATAGTAAACGTACAGACCCTCTTGGTTGAAAGGATTTAAAGAGTTTTCCCATCCATTGCCATGCAAACGAACGTGCCTGGTTAATTTCACAGATAACATTTGACTGGTTTTGGAATCGTTTTGCACTCAAGGAATGTGAGTATTCCATGTCTGAGGGGTTAGGTGATGACAGCAAAATTTTTTTTATATTAGATGATCTCCCTGCTGACCCAGTTCTCTTTTGGCATCAGGTAATGTGCATGCTGTTTATTTACGGCCAAATTGTACTTCACTAACTCAGCCTATGGATCATGGAATTTTATGATCACAAAATTTTACTACAGAAAAAATTATGCAGAAATTGCTTGTTGCTTGCAGTAAAGGTCAAGGGGTTAATGCATTTAAGAAGGTATTCATCATTAAGCATGTGATTTATATTGTAGCTCATTCGTGGACTGATATAACAGCTGCAACATCGAAACATGCTTGGCATAACTCGATCTGCAAGTATATTTGAGGAAGACGATGAATTATCACTAAACTATCTATGTTTTCATGTTAGCAATCAAAAGAGACTGGTTTTTGAACTTGTGGAGTTTGCTATGGGAATGATAGATGACGCTGTCACAAAATGATGGAAGAAGATGAGATTGAGAAATGGATGAAAATCGATTACAATGGATCTGTTGTACATCAGCTAACTGAAATGGTTTTGATTCCAGAGTATAAGTAAGATGAAGGAAGGGACAGTGACTTTGATCATGAGATAGTTAAAGACAAACCTTCAGTAGAGGGCAATCAGTCACAGATACAATTTCTGCTTTAGAACACTAATCATGTATAGATTTCTGAGAGATTATGAGTTTGTATGGATAAAATTATAAAGAAAAATAATCATGCATGAAGCAAGCTAATTTTCCCGATATGCCTCTTAAGTTTGGAAGTAGAAATGAGAAAGGTAATATAGTGTGTATTAAAATACAATTTCCTTAATTGATGTTTATTATATAGTGTGTGTTAATGATCCCTCTTTCATAATTTTTTGTTTCATGTCATGTACATGGATTAGGTTTAAAAAATCTGGAATTTTCAGAATATGGGGTGCCAATGTTGAATTTTTGATTCTTTGATGTGCAGTACAAAAAAATCAAACTATACAATATTTTGTGTGTTGCATTACTCTTTTCGAGTCATAGTTTTGATTAATGAAGTATTTTAATTTTACATTTTCACATCAAAGTTTAAATGCATGCATATAATCCAATGAGTATTATTGAAAAGCATGCTTTTTGGATTCAACTTTAACTGGCAATTTTCTGTTTTTCCCAGAGGAACTAACTCAGGAAAGTAAGCCATCTAAGCCAGTTGTTAACTTACATGCCAAAGGTGGTGAAATGGGTCTAACTCCTTTGCATGAAGCTGTGATTCAGAATAGAGTTCATGTGGCAGATCTCTTACTTCAGTATGGAGGTAAGAAGATTTTTGTTATATAAATACATGAATAGTGAAAATGATTTTATCTGTATGTTTTATAGATAATAGATTAACAGTGCAATTTAGAGTAAATAGTAAAGGCCTTTTGAAGGCTGGCTGTTGTTATTTTTTTACAGGTGCTGTAGAAATTTAAAATTGATTTATTTAGTAAATTCAGCATCATTCGATTTTAATTACTCATTATACTTATCTGGTCAGACATAATAGGTATAGCAAGTATGCATATCAATGATTTTTTTAACGTCAAATATATTTTGTTTAGGTTCAAAACTTCTTAATGATACCACAAATGCTGGTTTAACACCCTTGGATTTGGCATCTGATGAAAGAATGCTAGAAGTTCTAGTGAGCCATAAAAATGAGAGCCGGCTCGTAGAAAAGCAATGGATCTCTGATATGAGGCAAAACGCAATGCATATGATTTCTACCCCAAGAGATAGCAGCTGCATCACTCTTCGTTGCATGTTACTTCAAGCCTACTTGGAGAGTCATTGCCTCATGCATATTATGGAGGAGCTTAATAATTATCAAAGAAGAAGGCGGGAAAAGAAATCTAAGAACTTGACCGTACAAAATATTGATTATTTGGAATATACTCATGATCTGAAAGCTCTTCACTCTTTCATAAAATGTGCCAAGTCCCGCATGAATGGTAAAATTATATTTCCTGAGGCTTGTCTTCTTGTCTTCCTTTGTTGAAAGTAGTATTTTTGCGTTCCACTTAAAAGAGATATTTTTTAATTTTGAGAAGAAATATTTTTGTAAGAAACACTAATCGTGTTGAGTACAATGAAAAAAAAGCTAAAAAATACTTACTTTAGTATATATAATCAGATCCACTGAATTAATTTTGTTGAGCTTAAATTTGCACTTTAAGTTTACTTAATAGTTTACATCCCAGGAAATTTGTCGCAAAATTTTCTACATCATTAAGGTTCATAGTAAATTTAAAGCAATTAAAATTTAGTTTAATAAAAATCTGAATTATGTCAATTAAGAATTCTGTCAATTTTAATATTTGAAAATTTTTGTTTTAATAATTCTCACATATGTCATAAAAGATAAAAATTTATTAAAATGTTAAGTTAGGATATTATCATTCTTGCTAAATAATTTATAAAACAAAATTCATGTTTGAAAAATAAATTGAAAGTAAAGATAATTTGAACTTGCATTATTTAGATTTAATTATCTATGAATAAATTTTGTATTTATTTTTGTTTAACCCTTTTGCTGTGGCCAACTCTCCAGAACTTGTCTCTCCATTTGCGGCAGAAATGTGAACTCTCTCCGTAACTTGTGTTCATGCAGGTGGCGAAAATTTGCAAGGAAAATAATACACGGTACCCTGTTTGCATTTTGTCAATTTATTATTAATCAAAAGAACTATTCATTTAATAATTTTTCAATGTGTGGTAAACTTTGAAATAGTCATCAAACACAATGCCTTATCACACTCACGGCACTAGAATCTGGTGTCTTTTCTTACATCCTTCCTACGCTTCATATTTTTGCACACAAAGCACACAAAGACCACAATATCCTCATGGTAGTTATTGGTCCCTCTGAAAATATGACTCATCAAGGATTTATCAAAAAACAACTCAAAATAATCACTTTCACAACTGCTGTCTGTAATTCCACAGTTTTCCTTCATCCCAGAGGTGGGCTTATCAAATCGAAAAACATGGAGAAAATGTTTTGGTGCTAGACCAAGCATTCGATGAAGAGGGATCATTTTATTGAGTGTGTGAGGTTCCATCACCATCCGAATCACTTTCGTTACTCTCGCTTCCATTTGAAGAGCTAGAAATAATATCCTCAAAAACATTTTCACTCTCATTATCGGATGCAAACAACATATCCACAACATCTTCTTCAAAAACAACTTTTTCTTTTATGGTTGTGAGACCCGCATCCACTAGCCATGAAACGGCAAACTAAATCTAGAGCTCTTGAATTCCAATAGCTATGAACAAAAATAGCAAGAAAACAAACTTCTTATCTTGAGAGAATACTGCGGAATGCGTATGAATCACTAATGGGCTAGGCATGCATCCTTCACTAATGAGTACGGATAGCATTAGGGAGTGAGCATGGGACCCCTTTAGAAAAAGAGAAAGTGTGGTCACAGGAGTAAACCGGTCGAATGTAAGAGATACATTCGCAGCAGCCTACCGAGTAAACATACCACATACAGCGAAAGGGTTCAAGTGATAGGAAAACATACTCTAGAAGTACTATGGAACAATTTACAGAATTAACTCATTTTTTATATTCATATTTACTTAATTTCATGTTTAATTTTAAAAGAAGCAAACTATTTGTTCAAAAATGTCTTCAGCCCTATTTTTGCATCTTTTGAAAGCATAAATTTCTATTTTAAAAATTTTGCTCGATAAGCCATATTTGTCGGTGTATAAGATGCTCCCCTAAAATCGCGTCATTTTTCCGGTCTACGCTAGTGTGTAGCTAGTTTGGTGGGGGAGACAACTAGAAAGTGGAGAGAATTAATTTCTTGTGCATCAGTCGAGAATCATACACCACATGAGCTGTACACATTTGGAGTGGGAAGGTTAATGCATTTTATTTTGCTTGCACTGAATGCTATCCTTGTTTTTTCTGCTGTATATACATTGTTAAAGAAGCATCTCGTTTGCATCACATCATCGAGTCTTAAAGTAAGTATCTATATGTTTTATTAGCATCTTATTAAATTTATTATCTTGTTTTAAAGTGAAGTTATATTTTTTTATATATTTTAGGCGAGTAATTTTTTTGAGAAGAGTTAAATATGAACAGCAAGAAGAAATCAAATCAAATGTCCCTTTTATCATATTTTGGAGATAAAAACAAAGAATGAAAAGACAGTGCCAGCCAGACAGGGAATTTAAATTGTCCTGATGATTCTTGTTCTCTACCTTCAGGAAGTTCGATGGCAGTAGAATAATTCCATAAAGAGGAAAATTTCAAGAAAGTTGGATCAAAGAATTTTAATGGTTAAAATATGACAGTAATTCTGAAGTGGCAACATGTAGTATTTGTTCTGACTATTATTGTTCATGTGAGTGTTCAAACTACCGTAAATACCCGCGTATAATGCGCACTTTTTTTCGAAATATTCGAGTTAAAAATTAGGATGCGTGTTATACGAGGGTACATAATCTTCCTATTTTCATTTGACCTCATATTTCCACAATTTCGGCACGGTAATTACTGCCCGGGTATCCTCATATTTTTATTGGTGATTTTTACGAAAAGATAGATACTAGTAAAAATTTATTAACTAATTCTATAAACATACATTAATTAGATATGAAAAGAATGAATTCAGTATTTATTCATTTTAAAAGCCAAGAAATTCTTCGTCACTGGACCATACTTCTTCGATGTTGTTATCGGAATCGTCATCTTACGCATGACGTCACCCTACACCGGCGCCCGGCCTGGTGGGGAGGTACTGGTACTACTTACAATTAGAAACAATGGCAGCTGATGCCTTTGAATATGCTGGGAGTTGAAGATTCTTGTAGAACTAAATAAAGTTATCGTTCCCTACCTTTCTCTCAGCATTCATACGTGATTTATTCTTGATTCTTAGAGTCTGTAGTTAATTATGGTTATTTGCTATCGTGTTTACGTGCTCCAGAGTGTTCTAATAAGGGTAAAACTGAAGGTTGGACGAATCCGTCCACCTCAGGCGTAACAACAACGTATGTCAAAAACTTCGACAGGATTATCGTCATTCCTTCATTTTATTAGCTCAAATAATGTCATATGCCCTACTATGAAATTAATATAATTCGATTTATTGTGTATATCCTAATATCACCTTGTAAGTAAACATTGAGTATGTAATGATTGAGTTAGCTGACGTTCTTTTGGAACGTTATTCGAAAATTTCATTTCGCACTTTCATAATGTTCTTCTTCTTCATCTAAAGGCTAAGCCTTGTCTCTGCAACCATGAACTCCTGTCCTCTGCCATTCTCTTCAACATCTCGTACTTCTCAACTCCCATCACTGACTCCACGTCATCTAGGTATTTCTTTCTTGGTCTGCCTCTTCCTTTCTTCCCTAAAAGTTTCCCCTCCAAGATGTTCACAATTAATCCATTATGTCTAATCACATGGCCTAAAAATTTTGCCTTCCTTTCTTCCATTCCTCTGATCAGTTTCCTTTCTTCTTTTACTTCTTCCAAAACTTCAAGGTTTGTCTTTCTCTCTGTCCAACTTGTCTTTATCAATCTTCTCCATATCCACATTTCTGTCGCTTCCAGACGGGACCTCTCCCTCTTTCCTAACGTCCAACTTTCACTACCATAAAGTATGGTACTCCAGACAAAAGCTTTTGCAAAGGATTTCCTTACTTCCAAATTCATGTGACTGCTTGTCAGTAGGCTCCTTTTGCATTGAAAAGCTTGCTTTGCAAGTGCTATTCTTCTTTTCACTTCCTGTACACATCTATTATCTTCAGTAATTGTACTACCTAGGTAGCAAAACTGCTTCACCTGCTCAATTTCCTGATTGTCTATTTTGATCTTTGATATTGTCCCTGCATTACTTTTGCCTATAACCATCAATTTGGTTTTCTTGATATTTATCTTTAATTCCCACTGTTTTAACGTGTCCGATAATACTTTCAGCATTTTATTCATTTCTCTTTTTGAATCGCTGAATATTACAATGTCATCTGCAAATCTAATGCAGTGTATTCTAACTCCATTTATTTTTATGCCTTTTGTCTTTTCCTTCATAATTTCTATACTTTCTTCAATGAACATATTAAACAAATATGGAGATAGCGGACATCCTTGTCTTACTCCTTTCCTTATCTTTGCTTCACTCTCTAATCCATTTATATTTATTCTTGTAGTTTGATTTTGATAAAGCTTAAAAATTAATCTTCTGTCCCTCCAATCAATACCTATTTTTTTCATAGTCTTAAACAACAGTTCCCAATTAACTGTATCAAAGGCCTTCTCCAAATCAATAAACGTTAAATATAATGTCCTGTTCATTTCTAAACATCTTTCCATTATCACCCTGAGGGCTAATATAGCTTCTCTCGTTCCTCTCCCACTTCTAAATCCAAATTGATCTTCACTAATATAATGTTCTATTTTCCTTTTTATTCTGTTTTTCACGATATAAATTAAAACTTTTGAGGCGTGCGAAAGTAGTGAAATTGTTCTGTAGTTACTGCACTCCACTGCATTCCCCTTCTTTGGTAAACTTATAGTTTTACTTTTTATAAAGTCATCAGGTAATTTTCCTTTTTCGTAACAATCTTTTATAATTTTAAAGAAAAGTTCTTTTGCTTCCTCCCCTAAGTTCTTCAAAAGTTCTGCAGGTATACCATCAACACCTGTTGCCTTGCCTGAATTAAGATTATTAATAGCTTTATAAAACTCTTCTTTGGTTATTGTTGGGCCTAGCTCGTCATTTCTTATTTCCTCTTCATTTTCAATAAATCTACATCCATCTCCAACATCTCTTCCACTATATAATTCTTCTATGTATTCTTTCCACCGAGCACATACTTTTTCATTTTCCCATAACATATTTCCTTCCTTATCCTTAACTATTGCCGATTTAGTTCTTGGTTTGTACTGGAGAGTTTTAATTTTGAAGTATGCTTTGTCTTGCCTTCCTCCCTTTGTATCTTCCTCAATTTCCTTCACTATCTCTTTGGTCCATCTCTCTTTTTCTTCTCTGCATTTGTTAATAATCTCATTCTTAACTTTTTTATAAGTTTCATCATTTCCATTCTTCCTCAACTTGTTCCTTTCTTCAATTAAAATCAGTATCTCCTCAGTCATCCAAGGTTTTCTAGGCTCCAATTTTCTCTTTCCAATAACTTCCTCTGTAGCTTTAATAACCCCTTTTTTAAATTCCTCCCAACTAAGTTGTCCTTCATAATTTCTCATCAACTCATTTGTTTTTTCTTGATAATTCTTAGCCGTTGGTAACTCTTTCAGTCCCTGTAGATGCCAGTTCTTTTTAACTGTTCTCTTTATTTTCTTAAACCTAATATTGCATTTTGCCATGACTAGCTTGTGGTCACTGTCTACATCTGGACCTGGGTAACTATAACACGATTTTACCTGGTTCTTATATCTTCTTTTTACTAAAATATAATCTATTTGAAACCTTCTTCTGTCTGGCGCCTCCCATGTGTATCTTCTTCTTTTGGGAACTTCAAAGAAAGTGTTTGATACCATCATCTCATTCTGTTCACAAAACTCAATTAATCTTTCTCCCCTTTCATTTGTTTCACCTAAACCAAATTTTCCTACCATTCTACTATTTCGACTAGATCCAATCACAGCATTAAAGTCTCCCATTATTATTACATTATCTTTATCTTTTGTCATCTTTATAAGTTCTTCTATTTCTTCATACACCTTTTCTACTTCTCCTTCTTCTGCACTACTTGTTGGGAAATACGCTTGTATTATCACTGTATCCGTTGGCACGGTGCTCATTCTTACCATCAACAACCTATCATTTATGTGATATGTATTGCAAACACTGTTTGCCCATTTCTTACTAATAATGACTGCTATTCCATTCCTTCCTCTCTTTTCTCCTCCACTATGAATTATTCTAAATTTATCACTGTAAAAATCTCCTTTCTCTTGCCACCTTGTTTCACATAAACCTAAGATATCAATCTCATTTTTCTCAATTTCTTTCTTTATTTCTTCTAATTTACCTATTTTTAGTAATGTTCTGACGTTCCAAGTACCTATTTTGACGTTTTGACAGGGATTTCGTTGGATAACGACCTGAGAAGCCCTGCTACATCCCCTGCCGGATCTTGGGTTCCGAATACCATGATCAGTAACAAATTCCTTTCTAAAACCTTCCATGGTTGCTACCCTCGGGATATCCAATAGGATCTTTAATGGAGTGGTTTCCTGTTGCCTTCTCCATCCTATGCCGTTGACTATCAAAATAGTTCCTCCGCCTTTAGGGGCAGTTTCCCACCCCAAGGGCAAGAGGGTGCCCTACCCCTCCACCTTCTCATCCGCCCCTAAATAGGCCGTTGGTATTTGGTAGAGGGGGGACTCCTTATCCCGGGAGTCACTCGGACGCCAGAGCCTCGTCTGTGAAGCAGGGTGCACCACGTGCAGGTGAGGTTGACATTTGAGTGGGAGAGGCTATATAATCGCATCCCACCCCAAAACACCCCTTCATTATGTTACCAATACATAATACCAATAATTCCATCATTGCTTTAGAACACGTTACACCATCTACTTTATTCTGGAACGGTAACGCTAAAAAAAAAAAATCTGTGCGCGCTATACGCGGGTATATAGAAAAATCATAGATTACGAGGCTGAAAACCCCCCTGCACGTTATACGAGGGTGCGCATTATACGCGGGTATTTACGGTACTCGATCGTGTAAGAAAATGATTGACAACTTGTTAATATGTTTGGCCATTAAGTTGTTGCTTGCTGTTATAATTGCACCTTATTGTCTCCAGAATAATATGGGGGAAGGACCATCAGATAAGCTGAAAAGTCGGATAATTTGTAAATAATAATAATAATCTCATTTAGGAACATTATGTATTTATTTAAGTATTTCACATAATCTCAGGCGATTTTAGAATGAAATTTAAAATAAAATATAATATAGTAAAATATTATTAACATCAAATTATCAGTGGTTTCCCGAGTGAATCAAATGTCAGTAGGATTGCCACCTCATAAGAAGTAAATTCCGGGAGATTATCTTCTACATTTTAAAAAAACCTTATGTGAACTATGTAACTTGTTTTATTTATCGATTAGAAGGCATTTAATGAATATTTATTCATAATTTTCTTTTTCCTAGATAAAATAATTAGCGATAATGATCTCCCGCATGAATCACCGTCTTTCGGTGGATGGAACTGACACATTCCGACTATGGTTAGATAGTTCATCTATTTTTTAGTCAATTAAACCAAAAGTCCGATAAATGAGGGTTGGATAATCAAGGTTTTACTGTATATCAGTGTCAATGGATGGAAGTAATCATGGCTCAGTCAAAGTACTATTATTGAGAAATGGTTAATTTATACATAACATCTTGTACTTTGGCTGTAAATTCCTAACAAAACTTGTTTTCACACCAAATTTTATTTTTCCTCTTTTTTCGTCATTTTTAAAATCATTTCTCTTCTTATCACAAAATCAAAATCTGGTCACCCTGATTATGAGTCATTTCTATATTCTTTGAGAGAAACCCTTCTCATAACGGAGGGTAAAACTGAAGGTTGGGCGAACCCGTCCACCTCAGGTGTGACTAAAACGTATGTAAAAAACATAGGATTATCGTCATTCCATTTTATTAGCTCAAAGAATGTCATATGCCATACTATGAAATTAATATAATTCGATTTATTGTGTATGTCCTAATATCACCTTGTAAGTAAACATAAAGTATGTAATGATTGAGTTAGCTGACGATCTTTTGGAACGTTATTCGAAAATTTCATTTCGCACTTTCATTATGTTACAAATACATAATACCAATAATTCGATCATTGCTTTAGAACACGTTACACCATCTACTTTATTCTGGAATGGTAATGCTAAAAAAATCTGTGCGCACTATACGCGGGTATATAGAAAAATCATAGATTACGAGGCTGAAAACCCCCCTGCGCGTTATACGAGGGTATTTACGGTAAACAAATTAGGCAATTTCGATGCTTCATTTAAGTTGGAAACTTTCTAAATTCATGGAATGTCAACTTAACATACTAAGTGTGCAGAAAGTTTGAGTGCACAGGCAAATCCAGTGCACTGTATGTAAAAAATATGGAGCAAGAAATGTTTCAATAAATGAGTATAATTTTCAATTCAGCTTATTATATTACTAAAACCAATAAACCATTCAGTGACATGGAAGAACTAGTAATTTACAGAAAATCTTCTACTGAGCCACATAAAACTGCATGTGGAAAGTGAATTCGATTCTTTGGTGAAATTAGAACATACTAATGGTTTGATAGAGAAAACATTCCTTCAACATGTCAATGAATGAAAATTTTCAAGTAGTTCTGGTATACCGCAGAGAAGACTGAAATTTCAACCAGACAGAATTAAATTAATTAAAACAGGTATGAAAGGTTTGTAGTCACTAATCATTGCAAAGTATCTGCTGGCGGTTTTGTGTTCGATACTATTTCCTGGCCATCTGGTAGTGATCTAAAAGATAATGGTGATTCTGAGATAAAGACACATTTGCCATTTTAATCATCTCGTATCAAAATACTCGCTTGAGTAAGTTCTTGAAAACATTCATAGTGAATGGTATGAAGTTAAAGTATTATGTAAGAAATTGAAGCTAGAAGATATTCTAAAATCAATAGTTTCACACAGAGAAAGATTTCCATTGTTCAGTAAGTTGATATCTATAATAGCAGTTCTTCCAACTTCAACGGCATCATAAGAGAGATTTCAGTGCCATGAATTTAATAAAAATCTGAGATGGGTCATTGTTACAGAATTCTAGTTTAGATGAATTCTTAATGGTAACAATCAATTTATGCTATAATAAATTATATCCTTTATTAATTTATATTTCTGGTGTTTTGAGTGCATTTTTCATTTGGAGAGTAGGACTTGTAATTTGTCAAGCCCCGGCCATGGCAGTGACACTGTCTACATAAGTGATATTGCACAATTTAATACACCATAATAGAAACCGGTGACAGTATCACGTCATGAAATTTATTTATTTTCATGGAAAAAGTTTTATTCAATATCAAAGTGAAAATTTGTGTTTTAAAGTCACTCCAATATTTTTGGAAGTGTTCACGATGGTGCTTGCGTGTGTCTGTGTTCAATGGAAATTTTGTGGGCAGTTCATGGTGAATTCAAGCTCCATTTATTGTCCACCTTTTAATCACTGCTCTTCTCCAATTCCTAACCACCAACAGCTCCTTTGGCACATTTATAATGAGAAGAAGAGGGCAGTTAAATTTCTCTGGATGCATTCTTCAACAAGATGAAAAAGTATACTCCATAAATGGAATACACAGATTTCAAAGGTGTTCTTAATTGGAAATACGTATGAAATGATATTGAAAGATTATGCGATTCTCGAATTTTTATTCCCAAAACTCTAAGTTGTACTTATATGGTCTCAGGGGCTATCTTGTAGTAAATGTTGTCTTCTATCCGAATAAATTTTTTAAACTACCCCACAGACCATATAAAGGGGGATAGAAAAACAGATTTTTATTGTAGTATTCTTTAAGTTCATACACAGGAGCCAATGCTTCGCCTTGACAGCCATCTTATTTCTGTGTGTAAAACTAAACATTCGTCCTGCAAATCCATAGCATTACAATGCTATTTGAAGAGGCAAGTCTTTAGAGGTCTTGATTTAACAAAATTAACCATTCCAACAACATGGCCTAATACAGACTTCAAGTCAACTCCTAGTGTCTTTCCAACAAGGGCTTCCCTATGCAAAAAACAATGGGTAGTTATTGTAGTTGTATTCTGTTGTTTTTACAAGTGAGACGAAGCCTTTGACAAATTCCAACATGGATGGAGCATCATCGGTACAAATTCCTGCACATGACTTCCATGAAATTTCGAAACATTTTAAGTAGGAAGTCAAAGTATGGAATATGTTGACCTCTTGTGTGTTCTGGGAGTTCTCTGAAGCACAAAAATTGACTAATTATTTCATTTTCATGAATGAAGTGAACAATGCTAATAGTTGTGCTTTGCTGCTAATACCAATTGACTTGTCAATTTGCAAAGCAAAGTCTGACATTTTCAGCTTATTAGAAACATTTTCCTATCTTCTAACCTTCTTCGAATTGTATCATTAGAAAGCGGAATTTTGGCAATTTTTTGTTTTGCTTCATCACTGAGCATTGTCCTAACTATTGCACGGCACGCAGGCAAAATAAGTGACTCAGCTATAGTGTGGGGGTTCATTTTTTGAGCTATTCTTTCTGCTACCTGATAAGAAGCAACTTGAACTCTATCAGACACTTTAATGTTTTTTTTAAGTAACTCACTTGGTTAGAATGCAGTTTCATCAACCTTTTGAAATAGTTCAAATCTTTTCCTTCAAGGTGTGCATGTTTTGTGGTGAAATGTTGCTTCAAATTTTCTCAGAACTATGGCTTCATTCGATAGTTTCTCACTGCACACAACACACATTGGAACAGGACAATCTTTATCTTCACACCAAGAAAAACCCAGACTCGATACACTTGTTTACGAGCCTTTCAAAGCAGTGATACTTTTGGACTGGATTCAACTAATCTTAATACTGTGTGTTAGTTTGTTAAAACTGTATATAATCGGTGGAAGACATGCAGATTTGCAATCTTCTCTTCAAAGTCTTGCGGCACACTTGGGAAATGTTTGTAGCACCACCGCCTTACAGATCATATAAGAGCTAGGGAGAGAAAAGTTTGGTATTTCATTGGTGCTTGATGGATGCCATTTAACGAGATACGAGTATAAGTTTATTACAGTAATAATGTAAAATGGAAGTTTTAATTGATGGATTCAGTTCAAAACCACAATTGGCAATAAATTTTAATAACGATCACTCATACTTAATTTAATTAAAATCCGTCCAGCGGTTTAGGAGATGAATGTTACGACGGATGGATCAGACGTGCCCATAAGGCGTTCCACTATTACTGCTTTGCTGGTAAAGAATGCCTAGAAAGCCATCAACTCACCCTAAGTCTCCCAAAAAGTAATCTCCACCTATTTAATGACAAATATGAATGTGTTACAAAGAACCTTCTATATTATTGTATGTTCTTAATATGTGATTGGTAGTTGAATAAACATGCTCTTTTTGTTCATATCTGAAAAATTTGCATTTCTTTAACCACCTGTGATGATTAACATTAGCATGAATTTTAGTTTTTTAAATATTTTCTTGAACTATGGTGAATCTCATCTCTTAATTTACCATAAAAAATAATTTTCAGATTACCCCTTTCTTAAATCCCTCCCTCTCTCCCTCTTAACCAAAATGTAAATTTAATGAGGATTTGCAAAGAATGTATAAAATCTTTAAAAGCACCAAAAATGAACATATTGCTCTATTTGTCATAAAATAATATCTTTAGCAGTGAAGAGAAAATAAGATTTGGAACAGCATTTGACTTCAGCCAAGCCTGAGAAAAATAGCATATCTGAAAATACATCAGGAAAAATTACAAACTGTTGTCATTAAAAACAGCAAGGAGTCTAAAATTATCTTTGCTTGTGAGGCAACTTTAAGATTTCATAAAGTTTTCCATCACTTCAGTTATCGATCATTGGATTGCACAAATAAGCTGCATGCAAAATTATTTGCCAATTCTAAGATAGCCACTAAAATTTCATCAGTCAGAGCCAAGACTGAAGCAATTGTATTGGCACCATTTTCACTACAACACAAAAAGTAAAAGTATGATTACATTGGGTTCTCTACTGATGGTAGTAATAATTTATCAACATTTTAGCATTAATCATACTATTTTGATCATGTTGTTGAAGGACTCATACAAGCTAGTAGAATTAAAATTGTTTCAAATGAATCCAGCAAGAGCAGATCAACTTATTGGGCATTCAGGCAGGCCCTGATGGGCTCTTCACGTTTATGCTAAAAGTAGCAAAATTTTAAATGCATAAAAAAAATGTTAAAATATTTTCCCCCTGACATGGAAAAACAATAAACTAATGTGAATTCCTATGTGAATAATGTTTTGAATTTTGTTTGTGAGTACATATATATGAATATTTAAATAAAAATATCATATAACTATAAGGGCTGGTTCAGATAAAAACCCCTGGGCCCATATTCTCCCTCAATATGCCCTTCATCAGCAGAAACTATAAGTCAACTTATATTAAATACATTAATAACCTATATTTGGAAAGAAATGTGTTTTGCATTTGGAGCAGACACATGCAACACCAATTTGGCAGTGTGAACAGAAAGAGACAAAACAATATTTTTGCACACTTGTTTGCAGAACTTGGGCAGTTGGCTAGAATTATTTGTCCTGTCCATGCCTTAAACAATTGTATTAGACATGCAACTGATTCCTAGCCAACGGACATTGAATCAAAATCATTGGTCAAAGTCTGCAATCATTTTTCAATATTCACTGTTGGAACAGAAAGCTTGAAAAAAGTATGCAACTTTGTACCTGTAGATTAATATCAACTTTTAAAACATTAAAAAACAAGAGAGTTGTCACTTTTCACTATAATTGGAAGAATTCTGAAAATGCACTAGTCATTAAAATCTTATTTCCTTTTACCTGAAAAAGCTTTCACTAGGTATGTTAAAAACATTTTTCGAACCCATTAAATAAAACCTACTTATTATTTTTGAATTCATTAGTTCATGTATTTCATTTAAATATAAAATACATGGAAAGTGAGAGAAACTCAATAATTTAAACTTCGAGAGCAATAAATATGGTTAGTAAATCATTTATTAACAGAATTAACAACATTTTTTCCAATAAGTGTCAAAGCAGTGCCTATTAAATAAACATGCTGACCTTCTCAATGAATGCATTGCATTTAAGAAAAATTGTATAGAAATTTATGAGACTGGTTTAGAATATCTACAACTATGGATCTCTCAATTATTAGATTATAAATTTAATTGGGTAGGATTAAAAAGTATCCCCCAGTGGGTACATATAACATATTATTTGGAATTTATATTAACAAAAAATGTAATTGATTTAAATGCCTGCATCAATTGCATAATTTGAAAGCCTATCTGCAGGATAAGGCATCATGTAAAGAGTTTGAGGAAAAGTTTGCATATGGAAGATAGTTTGATTTTTTCAATCGGTATCTAATCCAGAAGAAAACTCCTGAAGATTTGCTAGTTTGTTTTTGCAATTCCAGTTCGCAATGCAAACCTTGAGCGTATTTTCAGTTTAATTAATGGACTGATGGAAGGAATCGTTTGGATGTTGAATCAGTTAAAAGTATTTTGTTAACAAAATATAAAGTGCGCCACGTCTTGGGTTACCCGTTAATACCTAAGTTCCGATTGTTTTGTAATTCTAAATTCTATTCCTGTATATGAGAAAACGATTATAATATGTAAATTCGGGTGAAATGTTGAGAAATAAGACTTTAAGCTTGTGTGAACAAGAGAAATATTGATGAAAAAAGGAACTTAGTTACTTCCACAATTTTAAATTTGTGGAAGTAACTAAGTTTATTTTAATTAATTTTTCATCATAGTTTCTCCAATATTAATAAAGTATCCTTCCTATGTTTTTAATAAGAAAATAACGGGATAGAAAAGCGTTGTATCAGTAACGGCTGAATTATAAGTCATTAATTCATTTTTATAAACCCCTATCATGAATATCGAAAATATTATTGATGCATTGTACATTAATGGGATTATTAAGGGGTTATTCCGTAATTTTCGGGAAAGGAAATAACGTGTTATTGATAAAACATTGGTATTACATTTTAATATTAATCAACAATATTACTTCTTAAGTTGGATTTGAAGAATTTAATTTTAAGTGCAAACAAAAGAACGCTGGAGTGCCCAATTGCGAACTATGTAGCCAGCGAACTGACGAATGCTATGCTACCTCCCAATTTAAAGATGCGCATATTTATTTTATTTTGTTTTCCTTTTAGCGCGTTTTTTAAAAAAGCTCTTGTGCAGTTTCCTCATTGATGCCACTTAAACACGAGGCTCTAGTGGCAGAATACGTGGTGATATAACCACATAAAACAATAAATTAGGATAATCTAGATTTACGCATATAACAGAAGATCAAATTACAAATTCTCCTCAGTTCATCAGGTTAATGAGAGAACTATTCATGGCGAAATAAAACACAAAATATTATCGAATTTACTAGTATAAGAGAAAACACGAAAATTTTACCCATGCTCATGAATGATAATTTACCTGTTATATTCTTAAAAATCAATTTAATAAGTTCAAGAACAAACATTTTAAAAATACTTGTCTCATTGTCAGCTATCTCCAATAGCAACGAAAAGATTATAAAAACCCACTAGAGAGCCGGTGACGCGTCTGTCACATTAAGTTGATTTTGATTTTTTTAACTAATAATTTGATCAGACACATTTATTTGACAAAAGATGTTAACTTCTTTCTTCCTAAAGAGAACAGAAGATTCTATTTATCATTCACCTGTATTAGGATTAAGGATAAGTATAATTTAATTTAATATAATTTTTTAATTTTCCAAGTGATGTGATAAATAAAAATAACTGACCTTGCTAATTTCTTTTTAACTTCTTCCTTCGTAAATATTACAGAATAAACAGGCTTAAACATAAGAATTATACCATAACATATACAAATCCTTATAATTTGAAAAATTTACTGGGCAGTACAAAAAGATACAACAGAATCTTTGAACAAGTCCGGTATTTATAAAATACAATGCTCACATTGCGACAAAAAGTACATAGGACAAGAAGGAAACTAATAACACGCTTCAAGGAACACATGGCTCACTATAAATATAATCGTTTTGAAAAATCAAGCGTTGCCAACCACATCTTTGAAACAGGTCATAGTATATACGTAAACGATTTAACATTGATAACTTCAGCCAATAACTCACTAAACTCGTTAGAAAACCTTCACATCTACAAAAACCGCGATACACTTATGAACACGGACACAGATTTCAACAAGACCCTATACAAACTGACAGATTTAAACGACACACGCCGAAAAATCTTTCCGCGCTTCACTTGTTTCTCGGTCGTCTTCTTAATACTTTCCGTTTCAAACCTGGCAGTTGGCTCCCAGTCACTGTTGAAACAGGTTTTACCGCTGACGATGCTAACCTTGTGGGCGAAATGCATTGGGTTTTGTAGCCCTCTAGTTGTTTTGGCTAAAGGAGTATTTCACCTTTGTAAGCTTCAATTGCTAACAATAGTCGTCGGTAGGTGACGTGGTGGTGGCAGCTAAATAATTTAGTTTTTAATATATCTCTTAAAAAATGCATTATATGGAAAAATGTTTCGAACAAAGGTCGTATAAAATAAAATTTCCTACAACTTTTATTCTAATACATTTTTATATATATTAAATATTAAAGAAAATATTTTTAAATAACGGATGTGACAAGAGTAAACACCCACTTGCGGTTGACCGATTTATACCAAAAAGCAATCTGTTGTTGTGATTTTCATAAAAATGATAAATATAAAATTTCGCATTGACTTGATTAATAGTTTTTGACTTAGAGCACCCAAAAAAAATCTGTCACACAGATATCATCAAGAAAATGGTCAAAACATGTTCAGGGGACCTCAAAACGTGTATCTCGGTTAAAATCTCGAAATGGATTTTTTTCATTAAAACAATACTTTCCCCTATACTACGTACAAAGAAAGTAAAAATAGCCACAATATTGTTTCTACATTAGGGAACGCCAACTGAATCTTATCTTGAATGATGACTTGATATAAGCCTTGGTGGTTCAATTGTCATATATCTATCTAATTTTGCCTTAATATAACCATATCACCATATTTAAATGAAAATCTTCATATTTATAGAGAATTTCCTTTTTTCCCATATCTCCTTTATTTACCTATCAACCGATTTTGATAAAACTTGAAATATTAATTTTTTACTTATTTGAGTCCCCTCATATTGTGAAGTCCTAAGCTGTAACTTAGTTAGCTTATGCCTAAGTCTGGCACTTGAATTCTATCAAACTAAAATATGGCTTATACTCATATTGCAAATAATATACATATTTGTTTTTTCTAAAATTCTAACTGTATTTTACTTGTGATCTATGAGTATCACATTGTCATTACTATCTCACAACAGATGAGCTTACTTTGATATAAATTCCTCTAGTTCATGTTTTTTGTGGTGAAATTTTAAAATTTACTTTTTATTTTTAATGCAGTTGATTGTTACATTTACTTTTATAAATATGTCTAGTTGAACTTTTTTCTAAATATTTAATACTTTGGTTTGATAATTTAAACAGCTGAACTTATAATGACATTAAAATTCAACTGCAGATGGATTAACCAAGGAAGTTGCCACCTACTACTTTAATTGTAAAGGAAATATTAAATTAAAATAATGTATGTGCATCTCAAAAAAGAGGCAATGTTAAAATATTGGGTTATATAAACGTCTATCATTATAAATCCCAATTAAGAATGGAAACAAATGTAGACCATTCATATAAATTCGCTGTTATTTTTGTTTTTTAAACTATTTAGGATTTTGAGTAAATATTTGTTTTACATGCTATTTCTGTGGATTAATTTCTTTTAAAACTATGGATTTATAACTTCTACCATTTAATGCAGCAATGTTCTGCTTTTAATGGTTATTTGCCAGTTTTTCATTTAATATATCAACATATTAATTTAATATATCAACATATTAGTGTTAAAAATTATGGAACTTGCTTAAAAATATTAAATGAAAACAGTTGTTATGCATTATAGTTATTTTTTACAAAAATGAAAGTCTTTGAAATAGTTTTTCAACTTTCTTAGAAATTGAACCTAAAACAATTTTACTTCATTCTCCATCTTAATAATTAATTTCAACTCCTTTAATGTTTACTTTAAAATTTTATTTCTCCATGAGGTACAAATAGTGATTTAGACACGGATGCGTGTTGTTAAGTCTGCAGCAATTTTAATAATCAGAAATATTTGCACCTTTCAAACATCTCAAATGGAAGAGCTCATAAAGTAAGGTAACAACATTCAAGCAAAATGATAAAGTGATGATTAACCATATATTTATTAACAAGGACTCAGTCTCCCATTTTCATCAGTTTCCATAAAGATATTCAAGTATACAGGTGGAAATATTACACAATTTCTTTAATGGACAGAAAATATAATTATAACCTAAGTTAAATAATTAACATAAGAAACAATAGTTTTTTTATCCATTCCAAAGCAGTTTTTGTGAATGGTAAACTATATATTTTGGTGTTTCTTGGCATCTTCTCCGATACATAAGAAATTACATCTTACTTTTCTTTGTTTCTAAGGTAATGCCAACATTTCTTGGGAGTGAGGAAGATAGTTTACTTTTCAATATTCATGATTATGTTGGTTTCTTTGAACTTGACTACCCTCTCAAACTTTTGAGGCAAAAGTGACTGGGCGATAGTAGTCGATATCTCGGCGCCAACCCCTTGGTGCAGTGTTGTAGTTTGCAAGGTTGGAGAGCTGGATTCGTTGTGTAGGAGCAGCAGTAACTTCAGTTTGTGCTGGAGGTGGTGGAGGCAAAGGTTGCTCTTGCCTCTGTTGCGTGGCTGCTTGCGGAGCAGAATATCCTGGAAAAAAGTTAAATGATGTTATATAAACTACTTTTTTATTTCTGAGGCTGAATCCTACTTCTTGACTGCCACCTAATACTTGATTTATTCTAGTCAGTCACAATTTTCTACGCTTTTAATGTGTTTTATTTAAGAGTCTCTCATTTACTTGTACGATTTCCACTCTACCTGTGAATATTATTTCTTTGTTTAATTTTTTTAACATTTACAAAATATGACAGATATATACCTAACAATATTCGATTTATCAGCTTTCACAAAAGTTTTCAAGCATACATGTAAAAGCATTGTATTATTTCTTTTAATGGACAACAAATGAATTTAAGAAAACAAGTTAAACAATTGACATAAGAAAGAAGTGTTTATTCTTTCCAAAGCAATAATAAAGATTTTTCAACATTACATTTTGATATTTTTGGCATATTATTGGATACAGCTTAAAATGTGTATAGCAGGGGTGGCCAAACCGCGGCTCGCGAGCCGAATGCGGCTCCTTCAACTTAACGTGCAGTTCTTAATCACTTACGCTGAAGGCTTATCATGTCCAAATTCAATAACGCGGCGCAACTAAGACGTTTTGGAGATACTTAAGGGACATGCATTCTCTCTGTATTGATTAGAATACATGTTACGTTTATTGTTCATTCATCTTTGTGCGCAGATTGCATATCTTGAGGCTCTTGAATTTTAGAAGATTATAATTGCGGCTCTGATGGTAAGCAGGTTTGGCCACCCCTGGAGTATAGTATGATCAGAGAAATACAAAAAGTTTGAGAGTTTAAAATTTTATTTGTTTAAAATGCTACTGCTCTATTTTTTTCTGTTGATTGGTTTTTCCCAAGAACTGTATACTGATGAAATGAGGGAATTATTTTTAAACAATTAAGCTGTTTTATTATCATATAGATTTTTAGTTGCAACTAATTTATATCCATAATTAATTGAACAGCATTTAATCTAGTGCTATTTATGGCAGCGTTTCCCAACCTTTTGAACATCACGGACCACTTCAGCAACCCATAAAGGCCCTGCAGATCATCTTATTACTTACAGTGCAAGATATGAAGGAGTGGGAAAATGTTTAAGCAAAAACACCATTAATAAAAACATTCAATACCTGTGACAGTATACAACTTGCTTAATTTTTCCCAAAAAAATTCCAGCTAAATATGAAGTGAGGTCTAAAAATAAACTAATTTTGAAAACCTCTGTGGACCACCAACAAAACCTTCATGGACTACAAGTGGTCTGTGGACCATAGGTTGAGAAACACTGATTTAGAGCTCAGGTGGCAGCCATTATTACTACAGAACAATGAATAAACAAAAATATTATAGGTTTGTGACTTTTAATTATCAAAATATTAAACTCATTATTTTAGACATGCATCAAAATGGTAGTACATATAGAAAATTTCTCTGAGAAAGAAACTAGCTTTAGTTATTCCATAATTTGAAATGCATTTTAAAGGGTTGAGTTATGGTACAAAAAATTACATCATTCAGAGTCACAATCTCAATGGATGCATTTATTTCTCAGTCATTAGGAAATTAAGGCTACCCTTTTGAAACCTATAATACACACATATATTTCATAAAACTTTTTCTTATAATTTAAACTAATTATTTCATACATTAATTATTATTGAGCTGTTTTGGATGTATTCTTATTTATTGCAAGATTGAAATTAAAAATATACTTATCGCACAAACTTAATGTGAATATCTCTACACCAATAACAAAAAATATTGCTTTTTAAGATTCTTTGTCAAAATATTTTTCTTGACATGTGCATCTAGTATTACCATATTTTTAATATCACTACCCAGACAACAGAACACAAAAATCCGCACAAAAGCCCGACTTTTAAAATTTAACCTTTTAAACACAAAAAATTGTATTGTGGTGTTATATAAATAAACATTATTAAAGTAAATAGCAGGATTTAAGTGTTTTTATTACTTAAACATTTATCCATAAAAATATCATAAAATGTAATAATACTTAAAATTTCGCGTGTTTTGATGACCTGTGATCCGAAACATAGTAATTCTGATGATGCAGACTAAATATGTACATAATAGATATGAATATACAGGTTTTTATACATATTTTGAATAATTTATACAAAAATATGAACGCTAAACCTAACTTTATCAATTAACTTTAAAATAAAAGTTAAAGTGATTATTAACGAATAGTTATATTATACATTATATTATTTCCTCAGTTTTCAGGGCAGCCTATTTAAAAATTAAGGCAAAATGATCAAGTAAAGCATAAAAAATGATGCTTAATATCTTATGAGATAGCTAATTACAAATACCAGATCCTAAAACGTTAAAATCACAAACTACAACACCGACTCAAAATTGCATGGACAAATTCTTGTATGTTACAACTAATTCTAAAAATATTTCCCGAAAATTAACGTAAACAATATAAAACATATACAATAGAGGGAAATAATTAAATTCTGACAGGTGTTAAAATCCCACCTGGATGGCCTAAAAAAAGAGGACATGACTGGGAAACAACCGGACGTACGATAACCCTATGCACATCTCATTATTGGTAATCAGAGTGGAATTTACATTTTCAATAAAATGAAAGGATTTTTGCTTCATTATATCATAAATATAAAAGAATCTTGTATTGCAATGAAATTTGTTGTCTACAGTGAGCCTTGTGGCAAAATTTACTGTTAATGATTTAATGGATTAATATTGATCTTATTTACTTTATGGACCAAAGTTTAAATCTTTATCCAGAAAGAAATATTTTTTTAGCTCCTTGATATTGTCATTCTAGAAAAAAATTATCTTGGAATTTAGGAATATTTTACTTTTTAAAAAAGAACATAATTGATATTCATTGGCAGAACCATCAGCCAATGAGTGGTAAGCCCAACAGCGGTGGCCTGCATATAAACTCCGGATGATCCGACCCATGGTATCTCAGCACACCCTGGAGGATGATGGCAGAGAATGCTATCGACACGTCGGTGAACCAAACCATCACCTGGCTGGAAACCCTAGATCTCTTTACTGCAGCCATTCGCTGGGAAAACTTCAAATCTTTCTACATAATTGATATCCTTTGCTAAGTATCAGTTCTCATTCATTCTGGTGATAATTTTGCCAATTGATCTTAATTTCGTGAAACTTATGCCTTAGCTATAGCAAAATTCACTGTTAATATTTTTGTGGATTAATATTAAATTTACTTAATGAACTTAAGTTTTAACCTTTATTCAGAAAAAAGTATTTCCTCAGCCACTTGAAATGATTGTACAAATCATCCTGAGATTTAAGAAATATTTTAGTATTTAAGAATAGGATGTAATTGAAATCCTTTGCTTAATATTTATTCTCATACATTCTTGTGATTATTTTGCCAATTGATATAAATTTCTCTTTAAACATTTGAACATACTTGTAATAGGTTCACTATTTCTAATAAATTGTGCCGTAACTCTCTCACTAATCACCATATATTATGTTTATTATTAAATTTTAATTATAATATGCAATAACCAAACAAGTTTATTGGAAAGTTCTAATTTAATACTTATTTAAACTAGGTTATAAATTACCACTTATTTTATTCAGTATAACATAGCAAAGCTAAATAAAAAATTAAAAAACCACTGCTTACCATCTCATTGGAGAGCTGTAATTATTTGAAAATATGAAAAAAATCAATGTTTTATAAAAATGCATGCAAAAATATCTAGGTTAGTGTTTACTGAGAAAACTCAAAACAGCATAATGCAATCCAAGAAAAATTATGGGTCTGTTAGAAGAGGAATTAAAACATTTTTTATGAAGGGAAAATATTTTGTCCTGAAAAAAGGATTTATCAAGCCAGGGTGTATGTGATAAAGGAATGGACAGGTGAAAAAATATCTATGGTTTTTCCAAAGTTGCAGGCCTTGCCTGAGGCATCTTTTGAAAGAGGTTGGCTTGATTTTCCTGCTCCTGCTGCTGCTCTCTGCGGTTGCCACTGTTGAGTAGCTGCTGGCATCGCAGATGAAGGAATGGAAGAGGTGGAGGAGGGTGAAACTTGGTATTGCATCTGGATTTGTGATCCATAGTTTTCTACAGTGGAATTTATTGACTCTTTAAGACATTCTTCCAAGGTCATCCCTGACTGTGGCGTCATGCCTGAATGTGGCACCATCCAAGCCTGCTGCTGAGAGAATGCTGGTTGGGTGTCATCATGGGTGAACCTATCCCTCATATCTTTAAAATGAACTCTCGACGAAGAATGTTTTTGTTTTTCTATCTGCTCTGTTTGCCATGTTTGCTGTGAACTAATGTTAGAGCTCTTTTGAAGGCTTGACTGTTGTGAATGAAATGTTTCTTTGGTCTGTGATCTGAGGAATTTTTCTTCTGAAAAGTGTTTCTGTGTGATCATTTGGGAAGTTTCTGACTGTTGATGAGATTGTGATGTACTGGAAGATTGTTTGTGTTCTTCCATGAAACTCTCTTTACTATCTTGCATCTGAGAAAAGCTCTCCTTACTAAATGAAATGGATCCTAAATCTGGGGCTTTATAATCAGAAAACTGTAAATCTGTTGATGACAGCTGACTACTTTTATCTGTTTGGTTCATTGTAGAAGTTTTTTCTAACGTTTCCATCTTTTGGGGAAATTGGGATTTCTTGCTGATTTGATTTGTAGAATCTGCTTGGCTTACTATAGAAATTTTTTCTAATCCCTCAATCTTTTTGGAAAATTGGGATTCTTGTGTTTGAGGTTTAGCTGTTGATGTTTGGATCTCCTGTTTTACTTCTGCCTGAAGGTCACTAGTATGCATAAGTTTCATGTCAAACTGTGGTGGAGGTAGAATTGGTTCATCTGATTGAGATTTCTCTTGCTTCAACTCTGCCTGAAGGTCACTGGTATGCATGAGTTTCATGTCAAACTGTGGTGGAGGTAGAACTGGTCCATCTGATTGAGATTCCTCTTGCTTCAACTCTGCCTGAAGGTTGCTGGTATGCATGAATTTCATATCAAACTCTGGTGAAGGAAGAACAGGTTCCTCCAGTTCAGTTGACTCTTGCTTCAGTTCTTCCTGAAGGTCACTTGTATCCATGAACTTCATGTCGAATTGAGGAGGAGGAAGGACTGGTTCATCTGACTGTGATATTTCTTGTTTATCCTCTTGCATGAGGTCACGAGTATTCATGAGTTTCATGTCAAATGAAGGAGGAGGCAAAGGGAGTTCATCAGAAACTGTTGAAGTTTCTTGGATAGTGCTGGATAACTTAGTTCTTTCACTCTGAGAGTCATAGGTGGATAAATACTGTATATCAAAACTTGGGCCATTAATTGGAGCTTGTTCTTTTTCCATGTCATATGTACACAGATATTCCACATCAAAGCAAGGCTCGAGAGGTGGACTAGGACTTGTTTGACTTAACTTTTGTTCTTTCATAGTGATCTGCTTCTCTCGTGTCACTGAAGAAGTTACTTGGGATTGATCAGTGGTGAACATTTTTACTTCCTCAGATTTTGTTTCCATACTACTTTTCTGTTCAGAAATTGTTTTGTCCTCAGTAAACTGTTTGAATGACTCTTTCTTAAAGTCACTTATAGATTCCATCTTCTTCGAAGCTTCTTCTTGTGACATTGAAAGGAATTCTTTGAACTCTTGACTGTTCTGTTCAGTCTTCAGACCAGTCTCTCTAACTTCATATTGAGAACTTTCCATACTCTTTTCCATGAACGATTTTGACAGTTTTTCTTCACTTTCCATCTCATGTTTTTTCATTTCAATCACTTTAGTCCTAGATGATGTTGTTTCTTCTTTTTGTATCTCGAGTTTTTCTTCAACTTCCATTGTTTCTTGTTTGCGAATTACCTCTTTCTGTTCATTTATCTCCTTGACTGGCTCTGGTTGTTTTATTTCAGACTTCTGCTCCTCTATAGAGGATATTTCCATAGTTTCAGTCTTAACTTCTTCAGCATGCATTACCTCCATGCTGACAGTCTTTGATTCTTCGAATTTAGAAGCTTCCACTTCTGGAGGTGGATTCTGTTGCTTGATTGCTTCTGGGGGTGGTTGCTGTTGGATGATTTCCTGTTGGGTTTGCATTTCCATCTCCATCACACTCTGCTCGCATTTATCTTCCTCTATCACAGACTCGACAACTTCCATCTCCAAAACCCTTTGTTCGCTCTTTGCTTCTTCGATTACTGATTTTGTCACTTGTTTCACTTCTGCTGCAAGTGATGTGGCTTCCGAAGGCTGGAGTTCTTCTGCTTTCTCTTGATGTATCTTTTCCGTTTCCGTGGCAACCTCTGTCTTCTTCAACTCCGTGATTCGTTGCATCTCATTCATTTCTTGGAATTCTTTTGTCTCCCTCATTTCTTTCATTTGTTGCACCTCGCTCATTTCTTTTATCTCTTTCATTTCTTTCGTCTCCTTCATTTCTTTAATTTCTTTCATCTCCTTCATTTCCGTTACTTCTTTCGATTCCATGATTTCCGTCATCGTCTTCATTTTTGATTCCATCATTTGGCTGAACTGTTCAAACTGCATTTCTGTATGCGACTGTGGGATGACGCTTTCTTGAGTTTGCGTAATCGCACCACTTTCCTTTGCAAGAGAATCGAACACAATGGATGGTTGATAGCCGGTGGGAGCTTTCTGTGCAAATGTCGGCTGAACCATCGGCTCCTTGGTCAGTTGAGGCGAAACCGACCCATCCGGCATGCTAGATGTCCGCATTTGCTTGTACTTCATCGGGGGCCGCGTACTTTGTTCGAAGGTGTCGATTAGTTCTTTGACGTGGACCTTTTGGTACGATTCGTCGCCCGGCTCGTAGCCAGGAGGAATGTGGCCTTGCATCACCTCGTCAGACCTGAAGGTTTGCGGAGGAGCGGAAGGGGGTTGAAAATTTATCGAATGGAATCCCGATGTCGAAGACGTGAATTGACTCTCGCTGAAAGACTTGTCTTGAGTGTAACTCTCGTAAGTTTCCCTGGATCCCATCATCGTCTGGTCGCTCTCTGTGGTGCCCATGTGGTGTACGGTCGCTAAGTAAGTCTGAGATCCCTGCGAATGTGGTTCGAACACCTCGCGAAGTTGGGAAGCGGACAGTTTTGGGCCGTAATTTTCGGTGAGCTGTGAGGAGGATTGGGTTTGGAAGGATGATTGGGAGGCCTGTTGAAGCGACTGGTCGCTGTACGGCTGGGAGGCGAGGTCGAAGGCCGGTGCGACGTAAGCCCCAGTGTTAGTTGCGGGCGGTGGAGCCGAGGGCGGCAAGTTAGAAGAAGCCTCCTTTCCTGTTCGGAACGTTTGTCAGGGGATTACGATGCGGTGGAAAAAATACAAAGAAAATACGCCACGGAAAAAAGTAAAAATAAAACCCTGGCTTGTCACTAAAAAAATTAAAAAGAGTTAATGCAATAGAGATAAAAAAGGCGAGAGATTATATAGCTTACTAATTGCGGGAAAAAGGGTGATAAGCTATGAAAAAGATGTTACAAGAGTTCCAATGAAAGGGATCATGTGGAGTTAAAGAAATAGTTAAGAAAATCCGTCAGCAAGTTGCCCAACACGATTTTTCATCACTCTAACAGATGATAGAAGAAAATTAGTAGACTAAAATATTATTTCGCTGTTGTTATTCTGTATACAATTTTTTATGACTGAATTCATGGATTAAATAAGAGCAGAAAATTGTAATCCAGACAATGCTCGTAAGGTTTAATAATAAAAAATTTCGACCTTTCCGATAAAAATGAAATTCAACTATGTATCTTACACGAAAATTTATTAAAACACGAGCCGTTTCGCTACGATCGTAACATCAGATGCTCTGATCGTAGCAAACCCGGTAGCATTTTAATAAATTTTCGTGGAAGATACATAGTTAAATTTCATCTATATCATAAGTAAATTCTACAAAGTGGAGCCTAAATTTATTAATGAGACCTTCCCAATGCTCGAGTGACAACACATAAAATATATAAATCATTGAAATAAACATTTACTGTCAATATGGTAGTCCAATTGTCATTTTAGTTTCTCAAGAGACTTGAATCGGATAACTTTCACATTAGTTCTTCCTCACGTAATCTTTCACAGACAGACAACTGAATGACCAAAACTTTTAAAAGCTGTTCAAGATTAAATGTGGCCATTTTGGCCTACTTTTGTAGTTTTTTAACTAGTAATAATAATAATATATGCGATCAAAATAGCTTCTATTAAGAGTGTAACAATTTAAAAAATAAATTTTTATTTTTACAATTTCCATAATTTTTTCATTGGACGTATTCTTAGATTCCTATTGGAAGAAAATGGCAAATACCGATAAAACTTTAACCAGAATATTTTTATAAATTAAAAAAGATGGTTTCCTAGATTTTAGGCTGGTTTCCAAAGGAAACATAGCCTTATGAACTAGTCCTGTCTGTGTGTATGTGTGTGGGGGTGTCCCCTAATAACAACTTTTGCACTAATGGACTGATTTTCATGAAACTTAGTATGAGGCTCGTGCTGCTAGGGCCCACCCTCGGGCTATATTTTATTTGGCAAAGATTGAAGCCCCAGGTCAGATTCCAGGAACGTTTTTCCCTATTTGTTTGACATAGGAAATCTCAAATCCACCGTGCAGAGATGTTTACATTACATACATTAAAATATCTTAAAATAGTGATATCGGTGCGTGGTTTGTACTGTTCTAAAGGGAAAAGAATTTAAATTCTAATTATTATCACAGAAATTTGATACTTGATCATATTTTCTTGAATTTATACTAGAACATAGCGTTTTAAATAGCATTTTATCGGATTGTTGCCATGGAGACGATTATTACCGAATTCGGTTTGAGCATAGGCGAGAGAACAAATGGGTTATTTTCTTTTCCGCTCGACTACTCTTCAGGAATGGACAGTTGATCCAAACATTCTAGCGTATAAACAGTAACATTTATTAAATTCGTTTATTTATTAAATACATGCAAAATATGTCAAAAAGAGATTTTGACTTTGTTTTTAGTATTTTAAACCTGATAATGTTCTATTCATTTGTATTCCGATTTTTCTCTAACATTGATAAACTGAACTACAAATGGTATTTTTGGCATGAGAATTCCTTGAAATGACTAAAACATACGGATACATTTCCTGCCAATATAAGTAATCAATTCGGGGCGTCAACTTTGGGAAACCAGCCTGCATTAGTCCTGGTTTGGACTTCTTGCTCATTTATAAAAGATCTGAAATCCGCAAAAATTACATGAATGTTGTATAAGTATTTCATTATAACAGGGTTTATAGTTATGCTTCGACCGAAGAATATTTCCAGTGAGTGAATAAGAGAACATTTATATTCAAGAATATAAAGTAATTATAATATATAATTGAATCAAAGTTAGCTTCGAGTAATTCTAATCTAAATTTAAGAGAATTTAATTTTTATTCGTCTAAGAGCGGCAGCATTGAATCGTCCCAGCGGCCATTTATTTCATGAATAAATAATGACATATATTAAATCATTAGCCCTGTCTCTTTTGGAATAAAAATTGTATTTTCCTCGCTTATTACATATTAATTATAAACGATAATTTCTTTTCTATTTTGTGTGTAATTTTAAAATAAGCGATTTCATTAACGATGTTTCATATGCAGAGAGAATGAATGTTGTAATGTATTATGAACTAATTTCAAATAATCTCCGCAGGGAGCACCATTATCCAGGGGGTCCGTTACATCCCGTTCAGCCTCCAGATTTTTTTTAGTTCGTGTCCTTGAGACTTGCAAGAGGTTGCATATGCTGAGGACGCTGCCTGGTTGATTCACCGTCGGTGCAAGAAACTTGGCTCGAATCAGGTGAAACTTTATCTTTTATATCATATAATAATATATTAATTGATAATAATGACAATGTGTATGACGCCAAGTGACTTGATTTTTTCATTAATGTTATTAATATTGCCAGTACCGTAGCGGTGAAGTTTGGCGTCCGAGACCAGGCGAAAAAACACCGCCGAAAGCTTTCATAACCATAAAAATAATATTTTAAAACGAGTTTCAAATAATAAATACATCGCGCTTGTTACCATGAATGCATAGATTCGATAGAAAAACGAAGTTTTTCGAAATATTTATAATTTATAACAATAATTATTCGCTACTTTCTCGTTGCTGACCGTTTGTTTCGGTGCCCGGGAGGATCGCCCAGCTCGCCCCTTTCTTGCTAAGGTACTGATGACTATATTTGAATATTCATGCTCGTACGTTATTTGAATATGGCCACCTACATGCTCTTATATGCGTTTTTTATTTATCGCCCGGGCCAGTCGTCTGCTTCAGATATAAATGTTCAGACATATGTATGAAAGGTATCCATGAAGTTGCGTTGGGATTCTTAGAAAACTGCCTATTAAAGGAGGTATACCTCGGGAGACATGTTCCCATGATGCCCTGCGTTCAGCGGTGTAGCTCTGCCCGGGGATTTCTCGGGCTAACGGTTCAGGCGAGCCTGGAAAAATCTTGATTATAAAAGCCCTTAAAATATCCGAGAGCCCCCGAAGTCCCATCTATGCGAATGTTTGCGTCATTTATGTTTGCTAGATGAAACACTACGAAGAAGGCGGTGTGGCGAAAAATGGAAGCGGAATGCGTCGAGGTAGCATCGTTTACAGCTTACTTCCGAGTGTCATATTACTACATCCATCGAGCTGCGATGGATATTGTCCCTTAACTTGACCTAGTTTTCAAAGTATAATGTTTACTCAAAACTGGCTTCAACCTTTTGTCGATTAATAAGAGTTAGAAGAAAGGAGATTCAACAGTCGCAGAAATTTCCATGAGCTTGCTCTATTGAATCGCGTAATGTCTTCTGGGTAGTCTCGAATCTTCGAAATCTATAAGGTGCATGGTACGACTTTAATATTTTAGCACTTTTTGAAAAATACGATAAACTTATGTTTTTTGACTTGCCTTTGTGTATGACATATGTCCAGTTAATCTAGAGAAGACAAGTTTAACAGCATGGTCCTAGGGCCAACACGGACCGGGAGAAAAGGGAATTATGATTCTTTCGGCACCGGTGTTTCCATACCATGCAGTCGTTCCGAAATGAGATATTTTTCTTATCTCTGTAAAGAGTATTGAATTTCATTCTGGGAAGTCTGGAGGGGACAGAGCATACTGGTTGAAGATGGACCGTGTAGAATTTTGTAGCCAGTTTATTGAGAAATTAAAGAATAATAGCCACGGTTAGGGATACGAAAAAAGTATCGATACTTTACTCATATCGGTAATTTCCTTTCGATACCAAGTACTTTTGTATTCGATTATTTTCTTTCGATTTTCTAGTGACATCGGTACTTTCGGTCCGATACTTTTGTGGTATCGATACCTTTTATTTATTCGATTCATCATATGATTACGGTATCGATACTTTCGTTTCGATATCGTATCCCTAGCCACGGTGCAGGTGGGCGATCCTGCTTTATCATGCGAAATTGATATTTTTAATCTGAATTTCCCACCCCCCCTCCCCCAGATAAAGTTCGTCGCCCAGTCAATTTGAGTTTCCTCCTTTGCCTCTAACCTCGAAGTCGGAAAAACATTATATTTCGGAGGAAGATTGTGGCTCGTTTAGTACTTCATAAGAATGAAGACGTTTGCGGACGCCCTTCCCTACCGCTCTGTGAGTCGCAACATTTTTAGACGTCCCTTCGTTAGTCTGTCTTTGTTTGTGGAGCGATAAAGCAGCGCACCGCTGTTTTGCGAGGAAATCCTTCAGCTCTGCTGGCGTGGGAGCGCTTCATCAAAAACATTCGAATTATGAAGACCGAGTTTGCGATACACATTTTAGCGGAAAATGGGAAAAGTTTATAATAATATTCATCAGACGCAGCTATATGATTGGTGGGATTCAGACATTCCATGTTTACTATATGGAAATTTCCATCTGTAATTACCAGGGATAATTTCGCGCTTTAGTTTATCAGCTTTAATAAACCTGCTATTTTTGCACAAAAAATACGTTATCAACATAATGTTTCAGTTATCCATGTTGCGCATTTACGCAATTTCTTTAAAATTCCGTTCATATTAACTATGGAAAAAGCATCTTCAATATGTTCTTAAACAGTCAGATAATGATATTTTACGCAAAAAATATATTTCAAAATTAGTTATGTTGTTGCATAAAATATGCGGAAAGAATTCAACATGCTATTCACATCATTGCAAGTAAAACTTGCAAATTATCTCGGAGAAGATTCGTTTATCTGAGCATCTATTTTAAATTCATTTTTACTTTTTTAAGGATACCATGTCAATTGAAAGCTTTGAGAGCCTATCCCGAGGAATATTTACGTATTTACAACGGGTCGACGTTTCTAGATTGCACTTACTTGGCTCCATGGTTGTCCATCCTCTAGGAGCCTTCGGCCTGCACAGATCTTGCCTCCCGATACCGAAGGTTGCCGTGCTAGGTGCAGCGGGTGCAGGTTGTGGCTGTGGTGCCGGTATGTAGGTAGAGGCGGGCGCGGGTATGTAGGTGGGTGCGGGTGCCGGAGCAGGGGGCATGATGGGTGTGGCGAAGGACGGTTTGTAGTGGGGAACGGGAGAGATTGCCCTCGCCGCTCGCACCACCGTCTCCACCACATCGTTAGCGGTGGTGGAGCCGAAGGTTGGCGGCATCACCGGTGGTGTCACCTCTTGAAAGGCTCCGTCCACGGATCCTGTCTCAAGTGCTGCCTCCCACGGCGACTTCACCAACCTCAACTTGGGCTGCGTGAATCGTTCCTGGCGATGAAAGTGCGTTTATTTCATTTTTGATTCTACATCTTGAATTTACAAGTTTGTGTTTGACGGAAAGTTGGAATTTCGCAACTAGAGAGGCCCATTTCGGTAGTAAAATAATTGAAATTACAATGAGATAACGGAGGAAGCACGTTTAGGCAGGTTTGAATTAAGGGTTTCGTAGGCCATAGGCACTATGGCTCCTAGGCCTTTAAACTAATATATGTGTATATACCAGGGGTGGCCAAACCGCGGCTCATTCAGCTTAATACGTGGCTCTTACTACATTTCCATTCAGAGGCGTGCCAACTTTTTTCACTACAGAACAGAATGACGTACATACTATGACTTGAGACATGTTGCGGATACCTAAGGGACATCCTTGACATCTGAACTGTATCGCACACAGGTTATGTTTCAGTGATCGTGAATTTATAAGCACAATGTGTGTCATGTGGCTCTCGAAGTTTTGAATATTATCGTATGTGGCTCTGAGGGTAAGTTTGGCCACACTTAGTATAGGTATACTTATATACTGTATTATGCTTAATTATAGAAACATATGAGGATGAATCATTTTCGATTTTTCAAAAAAAATTACTTTAGAAATTAGATTTGCCTTGTTGAAAAAATTACATTATTAGTATTACATTTACATCAAGGATTTTTTGCATTTTTGTTAGCAAATTTTGAAAGAATTTCATTAATATTCAATTTTCGTAGTAATTTGCATTCTATTGAAATTTAAAAAAGACGCTAACTTTTGCCCAATTGTAGATCTATGAAAAAACATTCATGTTTACATATTTCTTTTGTTTGAACTTTTCGTAAGCCCTAGGCACGGTGCCTATAGTGCCTAGGCCATAATCCGGCCCTGCGTTTAGGCCATCCACTCGTTCCGGTTTCCAGGAGTTGTCCCGGTATGGTGAAAAAGTCTTTTCTGGGCACCGTATTTCCTTCGTAGTATTTGATTTGCCTTAATTGGGACACAGTATTATCTCGGAAATGTGTATAAGTATGATTCTAAAATATTTGTACCCCTTCACTTCTTGTTAATTACTGTAATAAGACTGCGTACGTTTGGTTTGTTTGAATTTGTTAAATAATTTTCTACCTTTTGAGCAATATTATAGCCAAATTACGCAAAATTTGTTTATGTAGCATATAAGCGACAGACAAATCGCATTTTTCCTGGTTTTGTCGCGGTTTTTCTTACTCAGAACACTTTACATCTCGGTTTTGCTTCCTTAGAATCTGGTAACCCTATGCATGTCGAAAGAAAAATTCAACGCTTGAAATATGCCAGAGATACAAGGTCGATGGTTGTCGTCCGTGGTAAGGAAATAATATTATCTGGAAGGCGGATTAAACTTATGTTCAGTGGGTTAGATTGTGTCTTTATGAACTTCATTGACATTTCTTCAACCAATGCAACATATAAAATTAATGAGTTGTATCGATAAGGCGTTTGATTTTTTACGAGTCGGTCTAATGAACTATTTCGTTGCGAATTGAATGTGGATATGTAAAATATTTTTTTGAGAATATCATGCGGATAATAATACTGTTATCGAGTTTTATCCACCTAAAATGGTTTCTGGAGATTCGAACGGTTATTATTTCCAGTTCACATTGACCTTTTCCTCCGTTGCTGCGTTAGAAGTCATTCTCACGCTTTCACGCTGTGATTCATACGCGTGGGCAGCTCGGGTTTGTTAGTCACACTTTTCTTTCGCAGAGGATAATGGTTATCCGTTGAGGTGAAAATAGAATGCGCTTCGAAACGCTGCTAAAAATCTCTCCCAATACCCGCGTTTTGCAAGATAAATCTGTGGTTAATATTAACTTACATAACAGATATTCTGAAATTTCAAATTTTCATGCAATACAAAATTATGCGCTAACACTACAAAAGATTGCCAGGATACCACTCCGCTTTAAAATGGATAAGATTTCTTTAAGATGAAGAATTTCACGAAACTAATTGAATTAATGTAATTTTAAATATTGACGGTATCACGCTAAAAAAACTTAAATGAAAATTAACGGTAATATTTTTGTAAGCTGGCAAAATATCTTTGGGGAATTGCGCAAAAAACTATCAAAACTTCGTTTTTTTACGATAACTGTTTTTGAAATTACAGAGCCCTTTCAAACGTGATTTTTTTAACACTAAGTATGTGGCACACCTGGATCTGATTCATCTTTTGGAAGTGTTCCACGCGCTTCTGGTCCAGGAAGGAGGGTGCTGGCAGTGGTGGCATGGCGGATGGGGGTTGCTTGACCGTCGTCATGGATGACATCGTACTGCTCTGCGTTTCCATCATAACGCTGGATGACGAGCTCTTTACCGTCGTTTCATCCACAACCCAGTTTTCGGATCGTTTTCTACGCTTGGCGAATAGTTCAGCGCCTGAAAACGAGGATATGATAATTTTAAATCATCGAATTGGTCGCGTAATAGTTCCCTGGAATTGGCCGGCTAACTTTATGTTAATTTGACAGTTGTGTCTGAGAATATGTTTGAAAAAAAAAATTAATGGGAATAAGAAAGGAATTTTTTGTGATAGGACTCGTGCGAATGTCCTCAAAAACAGAATCTTAGGGAATACCCAATTTTCAATATTGAAGTTTTTAAAGATATGCTGGGTGAAATAAGATTAGTTAACTTTTACTTAGAGACGGGTCCATCTTGTACCTCAGATATTTAAAAAATATACATTTTTTATTTCATTTAAGCGATAATTTCAGCAGGTTTTAAGCTTTTTAAGAAGTAACAAGAAAGATTTATTTCTGCTATAGCTTCATTTTAATGGCGCGTAATAAGTAAAATTATTATGCAGCATCAAATGTACCTCATTCAGTAAGAAACGTTGGAAAAATGATCCAGTAATCAAAGAGAATATGGAAATAAGTATTAACATGATAGTGCAGACAAAAATTTAGGCTTAAAACGTAATCGTTTTCTTAGTGATGCTACAAAAAATTACCAATGCTTAATGTTTTAAAGGGGAGGAAGGAATCTTATGAGCGATAACGTGAATTAGAATTAAAGTCGATGATTAATAGAATACGGTTAGTCTCACCTCTCCCTTTTGGAGAATTCAGATCCTTCACCAAGTCGAACATGACTTCTGGGCTTATGGGGCCAGACTCCACAGGGATTCCTTGTCTTCGCAGGCTGGCCAGGTCTTGTATCTGACCTCGCGGATTCATGACAAGGCGTAGGCCAGAGCTAGTTGACCTTTCCTTGAAATGCATCCCCTGGTGGGTTAGGCCGGAAGGAATAGTGTTGAATTTTTATTAGTTTACAATTATTATTTTAACCATTCAATTTTTACTCTCGAAACATAAAGCAAAATTTCAAAGAATCACATATTTTTTAACACGTACAAAATTCTAAAGCAATGTTTATTGAGCAGCCTATTTTAAATCAATTAAAGACAATTACATACGCTAGATTTCCCTTATAAAAACATCGAACAAAATGGAAATTATTTCAAAATTTGCGAATGCTTAAGTCTTAATGTTTCCGGTAGAACTCATGCCAATATAGGAGATATTATCTCGTTTTCCAAAGGCATTTTGGGAAAACCTTTTCTGAATTCGTCGAAGATACGCAGCAACATTTTTGCCAACTTTTTAACACTTGAGTAACCCGACGGAGGATTATCGAGCTTGTCTTATGGCTGAAAATAAATTAATAAATATGCAGTTAAGTATAAAAACTAAAAAAAGTACTTATCTTTGGTATGTTCGAAAGCCATGACAACGATATGAAAGACCAGATGCACATTTGGCTAAAATGCAGCCGTCTTCTGTGATGAATTCTAAAAATTATAATATACTTCGTGTGAATGACTGATGAAGACGGCTGCATTGTAGGCAAAATCTGCATCTGGTTTTTCATATCTTATTATGGATATTGGAGAAACCAAAGACATGTACTTACTTTGTCAAGTTTTCGACCTTAATTTGCATATTTTTTTGGAATTTATTGGCTGATAAAAAATTCCCTTTGAAAAATAGGAACATCTATCCATTTGACTGCGTGTGGTTATTTTTTGGGTTTGACGAAATGTCTTAAATTATGACTAAATATAATTTCCGATTCCAAAATTCGATTTCTGCATACTTAGTCTTACACACCCTTTACTATTTTCACCCCAGTACAAATACGCAGTCGCAGTTGCTGCGAGTGCATACGCGAATGCTGAAAAATCGCCCGAAAGCATTGTTGTAAAATTGTTTGAAAAGTCAAATCCGTTATTTACATCGCGTCGCAAATTTCGAGAGTGGAACATTTTTTCAGAGCCTTTTTTCTCTCTCTCTGGCAATCGGGAAGAAGAAGAAGACTTGGCGTGTTTGTGTCATGTATTTCCGGCGAGGAACAAAGAACTATCGAGAATCGGCAGTTTTATTTCTGTACTGGGTCTTCACTTGGTTGCGCCACCGGCGATTTTTGCGATTGCGTCATGAGTTCCTTTTGTTCGAATCCGCCGTTGCTATCGTAAAATGGGAGGATGTCGGCGATTTTTCAAGAGGCTGAGTGTATTTGTGGAAATGCTGCCCTTGCCTCTCCTCTGGTCCGGATAGCTTCGTTCCGTGGAATATAGAGTGGAAGCATTTCCGAAAATCTCTCAAGAAATATTTTTTTCGTTAAGGTAATTATTGAAAATGTTATTTTTTGTTTTCTGTGGGAGATGGATAAATAACGGAGGAACTAAGTTGTTGTGTTTCAGGGACCGAGGTATTCAGGATGCACCTCAGTTTTTTTAGGGGTCAGTTTTTGTAACTAAAACAATTAATCTTGAAAAATAAAAAGCGGTGGACGATTAATTCTAAATGCTATTTGATGAAATAATGAAGTTATTGTGCAGTATTTCCTTAAATCTGTCATCATAGATAATATATTAAGTTGTGGGAGAAACTCAGAGCTGGAAATCTGTTAGCTAAAACGATGTAAAAATATTCGAAAATTTCCCCCAAGAATAAAACTGCTCTGGAATCCATGTCTTAAGCATTGTCCGGTTTATTCCGCACTTACTGAAATAAAACCTGGGTAACTTTGCTCTTATATTGTAAAGATTAGTTTGATTTTTTTTACAGATTAGGTATGGTCGTTGTTTCACTTAGATTAAAACTTGTGCTTTCTATGAATATTTGAACAATATCGAGTTGAAGGGACGAATATTAAATTGATATACTATACCGAATTCGAGTTCAACAATATTCGTTGCAATTGCAACACTCGTAAAGAGTAATAAAAACTGCAAAAACGCCAGTATTTACGCAAAATTCGAGGAATTACGATGGGTAAGCAAAATTCTACGACAAAAATTAGAATCTTCATTCCTTTCCTCAGAGAATAGTGCAAAACTCGCTCCGATATAACAATTCTAAGTTATTTTAATGTGCAAGAGAATATTATCCTGCACGATGGATTTCAGATTTCCCATATAAATCAAATAGGAAGGATAATTCCTGGAGTAGAACCCGGATATTTCAATCTTCGCAACAAAAACTGTCCTCGAGTGCTCGGCCACAGTAGCAAGAGATTTCCACCAAGTGTCATGAAAATCGGTCTATTGGTTCAAAAGTTAATAGAGGTGGAAAGACAGACAGACCCAACAATGAAATCATAAGCCTATTTCCATTCTGGAAAGTAGACTAAAAATAATAAGTCACAGATACTGACTTTATGATGAAATTCTGAAATGGTGTGTCAATACGTTAGCTTAATTTTACGTGATCAATGAAGAGATTAGTGCATTAACACAGCCTTCGGTGGGGGAGGGATATCTTACCTGCGGCCCCATCTGTGACATCTTGAAGGACATATGGGTGTCGTCTGCTGGAGTGTCAGGGCAGACTCCGTTTGGAGCCTGACCTCCTCCTCCGCCGGCCCCGTCCGTCCCTGCAAAAACAAACAAAATAAATAAGTGAATTCGGTTTAAATAAAATTTTCGAATCTTGTCTCTATAATTCTTTCTCAACTGGACTTTAGGTACAAATAAATACATGTATACATAGCGAATCTGCCCTCCTTAGTAGCTCCATTCGCCAGTTAATGGAACAAGTTTTCTTCTAAAAAAATTAATATATTATATCAAACATTTATGTCCGAAACATTCAAGCAGAGACGATCAAAAAGGTACACTTAATTGGTTATTATTTGCGTTCGCTATCGAGATTTCATTAAGGCATCCATTGATGCACACCAGCTATCACATGGCACATTGTCAACTCTCGCCCCTTAGCAAAGTATAAGTAAAATGTTTACATTATTGATATAGCATCTTAATTAAAACAAAACGGCTGTTTAGTTAAAATTTCTCTAACGTCGAGAAAATTCATTAAAAATATTCCAATGAACATGTAAAAATAAGAAATCATTCCAAATGCGTGTCACGTCAATGTTTCCTCGATCAATCGCAGCCGGCAATAATTCACTCGTCATAAATTCATTTCACCTGTTTTCTTCCCTTTTACCATAGTAACTTAGTGTCCTGGACACCACACTGTGTAACCTACCTTTGGCTCGAGTCTTCCTTACTGATTGAAAGAGTTAAGATAGAAGAGACACTATATTTATAGAGGGAGCTACTTGCAGGTTAGGTACTAATCGGATGGCGTGCTCGTGCCAGAGACCTGGCTCGAACAATAGTAATTTTTTCTTGGCAGTTGGTCGCCTGGATCAGTCTTTGAGTGACAAAGAGAAGTTTTTTTTTAATGGAGCACTACAAGGGATCCTTGTGCAGACCTGCATAGCGTGATGAGGCGTTTGTACCTCGCTTGTTACCTTGGTGAGGTCTGGAATCGTTTCCGAATGCATATTACGTCGTAGCTGAAAAAATTTTCTGACCCTATTGCTTAAACGCGCGGACAAGAGTTTTGCCGCTTTATTCAATATTGCGATGTACATGCCTAATTAAACTGGAAGAGGGTCAAAATTTTTGGCGTAATTATTCCTGTATTTACGTAGGGATGATACATACATGTTTCTTTGCCCAGTTCGTTTGCTGTTTTCTCTTAGAACATCTTTTTTTCTGTTTCAATGGTTTTAACATGACAGTCTGCTTGTTTTTCGTAACGGATATATATATATATATATAAAGTATGAATCTGAAAATGAGAGCTAAGTTACCGATGTAGTTGCGTGGAAATGAGAAAATTCGTACTTTTATAGGGACCCTGGTGGAATCACAGCCTTAATTCGTCGAGTTATTAATAATCCGAATTTTTGTGTTAAATTATACGTTACACATTACTACCTTTCTAAATTAATGTTTGTCTTCGGTAGTTTCAAAACGTGATTTCGATGATATATGTTATAGATTAAGAAATACAGTAAAACTAGTAAAATAAAATTTTAAAAGTAGTTTACAATGACTAATTAAAAAAATAACGATTAGCCTACCAAATGTCGCTTCTTCCGATCAGATTTTCCTCATAATTTAGTGTCTGCGATTCAAGAGCGTCTAAAAGAGGTTATAGGAGATTTATAAATTTAGAATAATATTCTTCTTGGCATGTTTAAAGAGAAGAAGTGAGCCCTAAAACTTATATCGTTCTCAAATTTAAATATCAGTATGTAGTTAAGCTACTATATTTAGTTGTAATCGGGGCACCTGGTGCATAACTCACAAGTGTGCCAAGGTTAAAACAGAGTGGATAAGACATTTAGCGATGACAACAATTCTGTTTAAACATGTATATGTACGTTGAATTTTATTGCAATTAGCAGTGACATGTTTTCACGGCAATTAGCGCTGGGATATTCAAATGAAGCTAATATCCTTCATTAATCGGATTCAGAATTAAATTTCTAAACGATTGGAATGACAACGAGCGTGCTTAAAAACTAACTAATCTTTAACTGATTCAAATTCATGTGGAAAGCAATGGGAGGCCTCTTGCTCTAAGAAAAATTCAAGGACTGCAGATATTAAATAAAATCTTAGAATACTTTGATTTTTATTATAAAACTTGCCTATGGTAAAAGTTTTTCGGACGCAGTTAAAAGATTTATACGATTTGATTACTTTGGTTTTCTCAACATAGAATAATGTAATTATCATAGGAAAAATAATATTTATTTAAATAATTTTTGATAGAATTATGTACCTCACTATTATTAATGTCGTATTTTTGCGAAATTTGCAGAAATGACTCGCAGATTAGTTGCTTTGAACTCAACCAGTGATAATAGTTTAAAACAAGGTACTATGCCGCCTTGATTCTCTTCTTTCATCTTATGTTCTCTATTGCATCATAACTCAAGAGTTATCGAGGTTCTCGAATTCTTGATTGCCAGTCAAACAGGTCCTATTGGTTAGTGAACGCAATTAGCATCTTGTAGCATTCTTGAATGGGGGACAAATGTATTTTCCTTCAATTCTTAAACGAGGAGCGAGAAGGAATAAGCGATTTATGCCGATCTGCATAAATAAAATCGAATCAAATAATTAAGGAATTCGGCTCAACTTTATGGTAAGTGATAATCGTATTCAGAAGATAGGAACAAATATGTAACTCCCACACAAATTTATTTCACGACCGATTTCGCTAAATAAATTTTCGTGGAAGTTAGATAGTTTTCCCTATCTTCTGAATAAAAGTGAATCGTTTGGTAATAAAAAATTACAAACTTTTTCCCATTTATAAAAGTGCAATTGAGCGCAACCATCCTTGTTACATTTATTTTATATTTCTGATATTCTCTCACACATTTTTGTGAACTTCACTTTAAATAATGAATTCAGCAGTTATAAATATTATTGAGCCGTGAGAAATGCTTTCCTTTACTGAATTTCGAAATCAAAATTATTGCCATTTGTCTTTGAAAGTAATGTATTCCGCTCTTTAATAAACAGATTTGGAGGCATCTCAAGTGAGTTTAGTTACTAAATATCACACAAAAGCACTTGGTTATGCGGTGGTTAATTACATTTAAGATAAACTATTCATTGGGAAATCAAAACGTCCAAAGAAGTCCAAATCCTTCAAGTAAATATTTTAGGTGCGTTCGTAATTTTATGATTTTCATTTCATAATTTAGACGATACTCGTCTAATTTCACTGTTATTAGGCTAATACTTTCCATTCTTTTGGAGCCAGTTAATAAAATCATAACTTTCGGAGGTACCGTCTCGTTAAATGAATTTAATGTTAACCTTTTACGCGTCAAAAATCTTTAATAGTCAATTTGAATAAATAAAGCAACCTCTTCCGCTATGACAGTGTTAGATATTTTTCTCACATTTTTCTTAAATGCATTCACTTTATAAGAACAACAAATATTTTTTATAAGCGTGGAGTCTTGTGCAGTCGCACCGTTGGCACTGCCTTCAACCCGGTCCCGATGTCAACGAAACCCTTCCTTTATGCTTCCTTTTCTCTTCACCTTAAGGGCTTGAAGTGTTATGCGATTTGAAATGAATACCGTGCCATTACGTTATTGAAGAATCGGATCCGTCTTCAGTTGGAACCGTGTTCAGGCGGATGAATTTTATACCGTGGCAAACAGGTGAGGCGCACATTTAGTGTGCGGTGTGCTGTTTCAATAGGCCGTAGCCCCGACCTACTCTGCATGTCGTGCTTCTTGGCAAACTTCGCGTTAATTTTATGAATGGCAGCATTCAGCCTTCCATACTCTATATCAATTAGCGCAAATTGCTAATTTTAGGGTTTGTGCGTCGTATACAAATGTATTCGTATAGAAAGAGTTTTTTTTCGTATTCTTGTCGAAAAGATTATATTCGACACTTTAAATCGAGAAAGTTCCACGACATTTTAAGATTCAAAGATAAATTAAGGGCGTTCAAAACCTGCCATAAATTAATTTATTTAATTGAATTTAAATATTATAATATGCTTATTTAATCAAGATCTAGTTTATGTAACTATTTTACATTTATTTAAAAGAACATATGTAAGAAATATTTTTGATAATTGGAGTCATATTTTCAAAAGGTTTTAGGATTCTAGTTAAACCTCTTTTTGTCGCTCAGGCATATTTTAAGCTTTGATTTAATTAATTTAAAGTAATTTATTCATTTAGGTCAAGGTCAAGAGAAAAATATCTTTTTCATAATATGAACCCCTTACTATTACTTTTAATACGTTTCCTTTAAACGGATTTGTTAAAATATATTTCGTAGAGTAAATTCGTCAATTTGCATATTTAAGTAGTTTTGAGATGTTCATTAGCCTTTAATTCCGTAAAAGGCGTTTTCAGTATTTTTACCAAATATTAATGAAGTTTTAAATCATTAGTGAGTCTGCTTTTATTTGTATAACGCCGGTCCACGAAGTGAAACCTTCTTTAATTAACTCTGTCTTAAACGCTAGTAAAGCAGTGAAGGTGAAACTATCCCGTAAATTCTTGATTAAATACAAAATCTCATCTTTTAACACTTATTTTAATAACAACCGTAAAAAAATACCACCCCCTCACAGCCCTTACACCAGGGGTTCCCAAACTGTGCTCTCGGGCTTTTTACAATGCTTAAAATCGGGTTTTCTAGCATCAATATATGAATTTGGTCGTTTTTTATTTCTGTACGTATTAAAGAACATTAGTAGTGCACTTTGACGTTAGTTTGATTTTATTTATGACTATTCCTATTTTTGAAAAAGCAAAGTGGTGCTAGTCTGATATTCTTAAAAATTATTAGGTGCTCGCCACATCAAAAAGGTTGGGAACTCCTGCCTTACACCGTTAACCAACTAAATGCCCCCTCCCAAGCCTCCCACCTTCTTTCTCCCCCTCTTCCTTTGATAGTATTCCCATACATCGCCAACTGATGATGCAGTTGTTACTGTGAAACCGGTCGCGAATGTAAATTTAAGCGGAAATTTAAATAGTGAGTTTGATTAGGTTTGTATAATGTCGTTCCATGAAGTGACACCTTTGGCTAACCATATTTGTAATGTTTTCCACTTTCGCCAGGCTGCGCTTGTTAATGGTTACCTGTACCAGTAATTCACAAGTGGCAATATTCATAGAAATGTTACCTTCGATCGATTGAATGTACTTGGAATGAAGTTGAAAGTCTATCAGATAGAAGAGAACTTCTAAATGTTACATCTGGCCCTCGATTAAGGATTGAATGGACGCGTTTTGAGTAAAACTTCGGTAAATATTTGAAATACCCGAATACGCAGGAAAACATGCGTACAAAATTGAGTGTGAATCAGTGAGTCCGCTTATTACTTGAGAACGGTTGGCACAATTTCAGCAATACATACACGTCTTGATAATCGGTGACTGAACTGTGGAATTAAGCGTTGGTAATAAATATAGCCATTTTATATCGACCATAAAAGGTACTAGGGGATCCGCGGGATCTTCGGCCTCGCTCAGCCCACTTAGGGCTGGTGGGGGGAATCACATTGCGCACCTCTGGGAGGCTCCCTGTACATTTTAAAGAAATGTTTATTTGATGTTGTCTTCATCGTTTGATGTTTTCCGTATGTATACCAAATTTCGTTACGATTGGATAAGATTTGGAAATTAGCTCAATGCGCTAACGCAAATTGCGCGGTAACCATATGGGTGGTATTCTAGAAAATTTATAGGCATTTGACTCTAAGTTATTTGTACATGCACACGAAGTTTGGTAAAAATCAGACAACCGAGACGGCAGTTATTGTGGAACAGACAAAATGCACATGGACTCAACAGGACTCGGCCAATAATATTTTGTATCTTAAATAAATACAAATGTAACTTTATTATAGAAGAGGTAAAATTGTTGTTTCTTTATATAGAGAATTTGTTTTGGCAAATTATGAAATTATTAGATAAACAAATAAAACTACCTTTTTATTATTTAAAAAAGTTTATAATAAAAGAAATTAGTAGAATTAATTGAATAGAATTGAATTAAAGATTTACAATAAAAATAATAATTTTATTACGCTAATGAATGAATAAAAATATATTGTATGTATATACACTACCGACATTATGAATGTTATGTAGTATCAATATTTTCTGAGTTATAATTTTAAAAATCCTATAATAAATTTCGCAGGGCATCCGTCGAGTTAACCAAGCAGAATCAAATGAAGCGGTATTATTTTTTATATTGTTAATTTATTTTTATAATGACTATAGAGCTTTCCGTCAGCTACGTAATAAGTTTATAAAACATTAAATCATTTGACCATGTTTCTCACTTGTTGCTAAAGATCACATTGTCTCTGATTTTCCTTCAAGATCTGCGATATTACGCTCCCCATTTCAGTTCTCGCCGATTGGCAACAGCATATCTTATTCGTTAAAATATTTAAGGTTTAACCGATATGTATACAATTAATAAACACTTGTAGATTTTTGCTTCTTTTCAGTAAATCAAGTAGCTTTTCTTTGTATTTTAGAATAAAACTCGAAAAACCATGCATCACTTTATGGGATTGATAGGTTAAAACAGAATGTAAATTCCGTTTTATTTTCCTCGGTGAACAAAATCAAAGCTTCTTCTCTTGTCGGATCAACAACGTGGGTTCCGTAAATACTTATACTTTAGAAGTGACTATTATTTAAAGAATGCTGTCGAGTTTTATAACACTGTCGCTCGACTATATTTTTCAGTCGAAAACTCACGTACGCGCTTGGGAAAAGGTATAAATAAAAGTTTTCCTCGAGGACTCTGTAGTCGCGGATGATATACGCGGGGGCGTCTTTCAAAGCCATGTCTTTCTACTAAAAGGGCTAGTGGACGGCAAGCGTCTGAGTGTAGGCGGCGACTTTAAAGTTACCGGCAGCTGAAACCGTAAACTTGGAACCATTCCTAGCTTTATAGGCGGGCGGAGGGGGAAGTACGATACAATAATTGACGAGTGATGGGAGGGGCAGGGGGGAGGGAGGGAGATTATAAAGGAGTGGATGCGGTTGAGGGAGGAGAGGCGAGGAAAATAGGAAGAGTAAACATTTCATAGACCGCGGAAAAACACGAATTTTCTTTTTCGTCTAGTTTTATTTATGCGTTTATATATACCGGCTCTTCAAGTGTCCGCTACTTTGGATATAGTCCAAGGAAACAGGGGTTCCGGTTTTTGTGGATTATTTTGATGCGCAAGGCTACATTAAGCTTATTATTCATTGTGAAAAGGGATCCCGTATACGTGGGAATCGTCAAGTGATTCATAGTGTATTCGGTTAAATTCCAACAGTAATTTTACATTTCTCGCATTAGCGGACCTTTAGATTTTAATGAAGGAGCTGTTGATTTATACATTATCAAAATTTCTGATTCTAACAAGAATTCCATTTCCGGGATCTTTTCAGATCTATTAAAACAATTTATATTTCATGGCGACCAGTTCTTTCCTCCCTAAAAATTTACCTCAGTTAAATGTCACTTAAAGCAGCTTATTAAAGAATTTTAGATTTGTTTTTATGATCAGATCAATGAATTAGAAAGTATTTGCTGCTTTATTTTAATTTTAAAATTGGTATATTTACACTCATTTAGATTCAAGCACAAATTTATTTTCCTTTCCAGATAATTCGTTCACTGTAACTTATTAATGATTCCTTCAAAAATTTGTCGATTAATTTAGGTTATCAATTTCTGAATAGCATCTTTAGCAATTTTCAATTTCGCTCCATTATAGTATATCATACAATGGAGTAAAACTGAAAATTGTTAAAGATGCTATTTATGAAAAAAGTAGTAGGCAGCCAATTATTGGAAATTTTCGATGCAAGGTAATTTCAATCGCATTATTTTTTTAAAATAACTCGGGTAAAATTTCGACCTCTTAAAAAAAACCTCATGCCTCGACAATGTTATTTTCTTGTAAAGTTGCTTTTTAAATCGTTACTTTGGAAGTTCTGAAAGATAATTGACCGAAGTTTTATGATTTTTTGAGATAAAAACGCTTCATCGTTTCATCGGTTGAATTTTTTATGAATGAATATTAATAGTAAAACAGCTTTGCGTGCGAGGGGTGGAAGATTCCTTCCTCTGTGTGACTCGTATTTTCTGTTGTTTTTCCAGAGAAAAAAATTTCCCACTTTCCATTCCCGTACCTCTTCCGGTCTTTCCCGCGCGTCCTCTTGGTAATTCCTTCTCGTCCTCCAAACTCGGTCGCCTCCTCCTCTTAGGCAGGTAAGTTGGCACACCTGGCGGAGGGGGCGCTCCGATGCACGGTATCCATCCAACTCTTCTTGCCATGGCTCTTACGATATCCTCAAATCACACCTCTTGAAACGAAAACCGGAATACGTTTTTTTCCCCTATGAGTTCCCTTTGGCAAACAGCAGCGGTGGTCTTCACGTTAACTTTCCGGAAAATAATCCGCCGAATCACACTTTTGTCAACAAAAAATAGGAACGGCGAAATGTTTTTCCACTCTTATATTTTTCTTCAATCGGTCGTCCTATTTCGTTCGTGATAAAGTCCTCCGTCGCCAAAGGTTTGGAGATATTGTTCCAATGAATGTTGAACTTTTCGTGGAAAATAAAACTGGCACTATAATGGTTCCTTTCGGTACTCTTCCGTTGTATTTTTCTACCATAGAACTACCGTTGGTTTTCGTTCAGTGGTCCCTTGAGCAGTTTTTATAGTCAACAGGTTGGTAGATGTCTTCAAGTAATATTTTGTCGGATCGGTTTATTTTTGAATAATTATAACAAAGGATAATATGATTTGAGCGTGATATAAAAACGGGAAAATATTTTTACGGACACTTGGTCGGATGTTGTGACTGTGTGTGGCGATAACTTCTTCAGACTCTTTGAGTGTTCCTCCCGCCCTTTGTTAACTCGTCTAACACGTCCATCCTAGGGCGCCACGGCCCGTGGACTGAAGAAAGTCCCTAAACGCAACCCACGGCGTTTGGGCCGCGAGATTTCGAAGCGGGTTTTCCCGTACTTCGCACGAAGGAGTCCGGGTAAAAGGGTTCAGGTGGAGGGAGTGAGAGGAGGAGCAGGTGGGGGAGGTTAGTGGAGATGGCCGAGTAGGACCAGGGAGGGGATCCACTCGCCAGCCCACTCGCTTGCAAGCGAAAATAAACTTTCCCGGAGGTAGGGAGAGGCTTGAGGGCGGTTTAGAAGGGGAGGAATGGTAAAAGGGAATAGGAGAGGGGGATGAGCCCTTGACATCCAATGCCCGCATAAATCTCCCAACAATTCCTACGGCCGTCGCAAACCCTTCTTCCATCCGGGGGTCCAGCCCGTCCTTTCGATATCTTCCCCCAAACCCTATCCTTTCCCATCCCTACAAAACCCACCCCTCCTTCCACCCATCTCGATTTTTCTTTCTTCGTTACTTTTATTTTTTGTTTATCTTCCCAAAACCCCTAGATCCTATTAGTGTCCTTGTGTGCTTCCCTTCTCTCTTACCGACTATGAATCGAGGAGCATCCCTTATTTCCCCCCTCCTCCCTACCTCGAAAGGGGTGTCCATAAAGGGTGAGGGATTCCTGACGTGGTCGTCGATGTCCGAGTTCCCAACGGACGGATGGGGAGCGGATAGGAAGGCGACGAATCCCGAACGAAAGCGTCGCCAGTCACATCGATCAATTCGGGGAACCGACCTAGCATCCTCGCCGATTTGATTTACCGAGAGATAGAGGGAGAAGTGGGGTGGAGAAGGGGGAGAGGGGAAAGGAAGAGTGATAGAGGTCGTTGAAAGACGTCTCCGGAGACGTTGATTGAAGAGACCCTCTCGCATAGGATGTTAGTGTTCTGTTACATTTTGTCGAAGGCGATAACGGGTTAAAATGTGCTACTGCAGCGAAACGTTGTTCTCTTCTGAGAATCGTTCGGCAGCGAAATTACACCTAGCACTGATTCATACGGGAAGCGATGAAAGTGGTTAATTAGGAATGTCTAAATAAAAATTGTTTATTTTTTAAGTGGACGATAAAAGACGTGGCTGTAAAGTGAGCATAAATGATATGTAATAGTTTTATAGAGACAAAGTATTTTAATTATATATTTTTTATTCGTTTTACTTGCATTTTTCTCAATAAATCGATTACTTCGTCGGTATTGTCTCGCAAAATTCGTGGAAATAATATATTTTATTTAAATTTTATGGGCATAGTAAATGTTTGGTCTGTTACATATAAGATACTAGCTGAAACGCCCGGTTTCGCTCGGGAAAGAGATTTCTTTTAAGCAGCAAATTATTTTTATTATTTATTATTTTTATTGATACATCAGTTTTGATGTCATATTACAATAAAACTAATACAATAAATTCTGAAATTCACTTACTTTTGATGTTGGGTACTTCAAGTTTATCAAACGTTCCCCATTCCTTAATTACGCAAGCGATATTTACATTAACATTTACTATTTTGTATTGTATTGTAAAGTTTTACCATTAATATAATTACGCATTAACGTCTTACTTAATATTCACATGGATAGATGCACCGAAGACTTTAAGGCAGCAATAAAATTATGTGGATTATGTCAATACTATTAGCCAAAACATAAACAATAAATAGCATCTTGGTTACCGAAAAAATGTAAGTAAATGTATCGATTTATGTTGCGATAAATCTTTCAATGTTAATAGTGAAAGATAACAATGTTCTAATATTATTTAAAAATCATTTGACACACTTGAAAAGTATTCATAGACTATATATAGGCATAAATCCATTTGTATCCTTTATCTTGGCGTTGGCTATTCTTCCTCTACGGCGCGCCAGGGCGTGGATTTTTCTTGCAGTAATCTTTACGTGGCTATCTCCCCTTGAAGAGGACAACAATTAAGAAATTTAGCTTTGTTGCGCCTGGAAAATGTTAATAAATTGTGCTCTTAAAGGATAATTTCGAGTGATTTAACATGTAATACGCAAAACATGAACAGAATTAAAATATTCAGTCTTAAATGCGTAAAATAAGCTATTTTTCGTGATCGTAAGTTAATATTTAGGTATATTTATATCCACATCAGTGAAGGTCTGCATGGCATTTTGGGGTTTCTCCACAGCATTTCCCATGCATTCCTATGGAAATTGTATTTTGTTGACCCCATGGGGTATAAGAGACCCCACGGTCTGCAAACCTAGACCAAGTTCTCCCTTTGGTCGATAGGATGGCCCATGAAACTTTTGAATTCGATAGTAAAAACGTATAAAGAACATACATACATACACACTCGAAAATATTTATAAGATTTTAAACTAGCAAGTGTTAGGCTAACCTCCGAAAGTATCTTCCCCGAAAATCTCTCACTCTTATACTATGAAAATACTCGAGATTCAGCACCGCCTGAGTCACCGAAAAATAACTTTCTTCTGCGCGTCTCGTAGCCCATCTGAAAATAATAAATTCCACACTCCTTCACCTCCCGTGCGGCAGTAACCAAATTATCCGAAAAGTAAACTTATTAAACCGAACACGCGACCACTCTGACGGCAGGAACTCCGAAAGTCACGGGAGATAGAAACAGAAAAAAATTCCACTTGAAAATATGATAGGCTGCCTGCAGGTGTCCAGTAGGCCAAATATTCGAACACTTGTTTAAGTGAGTGAGGGGAAGATGGAAGAGGGTTGATAGTAATGAAGGGGGAGGAGAGAGGTAAGGGGTGAAAAAGTGGGGCGAAGAGATAACGTAATGAACGAAAGGAGAGGAAACAAAAGAATGATGTGATGATTTCGAAAATATTTTCTTTTAGAAAGGAGAGAAAAAGGGGCGAATAAAAAAAAGGAAACTCTAAAAAAGTGTGCGAGAGAGATAAAGAAAGAGAAATGAGGCGGAAGAAAAACAGATAATGAGAGGAAAGCAGTCTCGCGTATGCAGAGGGAATCCAGCGGGTGTAGACTCCTTCCTCTTCAAGCCGAAAAGCTAATAAATAGTTGTATATTTTTCATACATTAAGTAAAAATTATGCAATCGATCCTTTGGCTTATGATTTTTCAATATTTAATCTACGAATTCGGGTACATAATATTAGTTATTACGCAATGTACCTCGCACAAATTGTTTTTAATATCAATTTTTTGAGACTTTGGACTTCATTCTCTCTTTTAAAAATCCAATATGCATTTTTGAACCAAAAGGCAGAGAGAAGTAAAGAGAGGTGGAGAAAGGATGAAAGATGGTGTGGAAGAAGATATAAAAACGTAATCATCGATGGAAAATAAAAACCGAGGTAATTTTCTGTAAGCGCATAGGATAGGGATAGTAATAAGATAAAAAGTCACAGCGACCTTCGTAGGATCAGAGGGATTGGGACAGAGTTGAAAAGAGAAAGAGGCTGGGGGCGGTCACTTGAATAATGCAGTTTGGCAGCTGTTTGACACCGCCGTGGATCTGGCATGTTTACGGAAAACTCTTTTAAGTCCCTCCTATCATCCAGAGCCCACCCCCTTTCTTTTCAGTTCCACGCTCCTTCCATACCTCACTCCAGCTTCAATCCCTCGCGAACGCATCCGCTCCTCCTCCTTCATTCCTGTCCACGTTCTCCCGCACCACTCACCTAATTCTTACTCTCCCACCCCCTCACCTCCCCCCCACACCCCCTAAACCGCCTCAAACCCTTCCCCACCCCTTGGAATGCCCCAACTTGCGTCCATCTCCACCCTCGCCTCCCCCGCGCTATTTCAGTTCTCCCTTTGGTGGTGGTGGCTCTATCCTTCTCTTCCGGTTGGATTGAGATTAGGTCTTGGCGTCGATGTTAGGATCGAAGGAAAAAAAAGTAAGGCTTAAATAGGGCGAGAATGTAGATAGCGTGTGTGTGAATGAGATAGAGGAGGTATATACCCCTTTCTATCTCTCTCTCTCTCTCTCTCTCTCTCTCACACACGGCTTAAACTTCAGATCAGATGTAAATTTAGTCCGGAGGGGATACGGCGTGCCTTTTTTATCACTAACAACTGCATGGTGTGACGAATGGCGGGACAAGGAGGGAAATTAGGAGACGAGAGGTTTTCGGAGGTGGATTGATTGTCCTAAGAATCGCAAGTATAAACATTCGCGAATCCTCAAGACTCAGACTCCTCCCTCTCCATTAACCGCAATTTACGGCCACGCTGCATTAAAGTGACGACCGAGCGCAGCGTGTTCAAAACAATATCGTTAAATATTTGGGCGCACGCGGGCTAATTGGACAATCACGAAACATGTTCTGGCGTTCTTTTTCGCATTAGTATATAGTGCGACGATAAAGGTGTAATTCACATATAAGATTAAGAAGACATTTTTATTTTATAGATATAACGAATAGAGGAAGTTGTAGCATGTATATGAATATTGTTGCATTTAACGTTACCTTCATTTTTATACTGCAAAATGAAGTAAAAGTAATATATTTCCACTTAAAATACTTCAGTTGCAATCATGGCCGCAATAAACGTATTTTAAGTGTAAATATACTAATTTTACTTTATTTTGAAGCATGGAGTGATTCCACAAAGTGACGCCTGCAACAGATAATTTCATTTTTATAATTAGATTTTATTTCTATTATATTCATATATTATTCCTAATATTTATTATACCTTCTCTTTGTATATTTTATTTAAACTTTAGGAGCTATAAAACTACACAATTAAATTGTTTGACAAATTTTGCGAAATCAAAAACATTTATCACCCGTAAACAGCATACCGACGTTAATTATATGATGGCAATATTGGTTTATCAGTATTCGGAAAAAAATTAGCAAAGCTTGATCGCTTAAAAAACTTTCCTCGGATTGAAATTTAACTCTACAATCAGTGAAGTCTGGAAGTACTAAGATGTGAGACGATGAAAACTCAGAAGTTTCCGAGCCGTCTGAATGATGTGTGAATCAGTGGCTTCCATCCGGAATGCATATAGAAGGAGCCGTTTTTAATCCAGGGTGTCAATATCTGTTCCTTGGGGAGCCACAAACCCCTGCTGTCGTAGCGGGAAAAAACGGCCTTGATATTATCTTGGTTGGCCTAAGATTAGACGAGGGTAAAGGAGACGAAGCGTAAAATTTTCATTTTCAATAAGTCTCTTTCATCTTACCAGAGAATTTGACCATCACCGCTTGCCAAAAAAGAATGATTGAAAGAAGATATCTTTTCTTGGAGTCTCTCGAATCCCCGGATAGCTAATTTTGTGTACGAGACCAACTCCTCTACCGTTCGCTGAAATAGATTATAACGTAACGTATTCTTTTGTTTAAAAAAAAATATTTAAGGCGTCGTCCTCACTTAACGAAGATAGTAAATTAGCAACTTGTTTCAAATGCGATAGGTTCTTTTACATGTTATATTGTCTTCCTTCCAAATTGTAACGAGAAGCCTTTGTAGCACGTCCTTTTGAATCGCCCCTGTATTTTAAACTGGGGATCGTTTTAATGAGCGTGGAATCCTATAGCGTAATTAAGTAATGGATACGAAAAGGCGGCAAAGGAGGCCATCCAAAATTAACGAAATGTAGCCTGCATCGTTGGAAATTTTTCTTTAACACTCCAATTTCTCTATCTGTATTTTTATTTCCTTTACATTTGCGTTTGTTTGTCTTTAAACCTAATAAATCCCGCCACTACATTTATGTTGTATTTAAATATTTTTCCTTAATCCATGTTTTCTTCATTATCTCTCTTAGTCGTCGCCATCTCTTTTTCTTCTCTCTCCCTTATTGTTCTTCTTTTCCTTCGTTTCGATCTTCTCTCTTCTTTCTTTAATTTCCCTCCTTTCTCAATTTGTCTTTTTTACATATCTCCTCTCCTTTTTCATTCTCTGATTATTTTTTTTCTCTCTCTCTCTCTCATATAGTCATCCTCCCGAATTATTGCTTTCAGTTTCCTTTCTTTTACTACATTCTCTTTGACTTTGATCAATAGTATTTTTTCTATCTAGACATTACTGTTTCCACACGAAAATTTAAGTACGACGGATTCCATCCATTTCCTCTCCCCTACGTTTGCTTAATGCGTGTTTAAGCCTTCCACTCGAACCCATTCTTAAACGTCATTCCGCTTTTCTTTTGCACGCAACGCGATATTATTTTTTCCCGGGAGCTTGATTATTCCCGTCGTATGTCAAAAGGGTGAGAGGCAAGAGGTTCGTGGCTTATTTTATAATAGCGACGACTGTCATAATCTCTTTCCGTCACGGTCACGCATCTGAATTTTAGGCTTTTTTTGTTGAGATCAATGCCGTCCAGCTGCTAAAGACCCGTCTTCCTCTCTCACACACAAAACTCACATCTGAAGTCCAAGAATAAATGCTCTTTTAGGCGTGGCGAGAGGTTTTTGTCCTCGTTAACCCTAGAAAATTCGAAGTAGAGGGGTAAACGGATTTTCTCAATGCTTTGAACTCTTGAGCGGAAGATTTATTAAACGGATCGCAGTGCGAAAGGATTTTAATAGTTTTTAATACTGTCGTTAAATAAAAAAAATTCATACCTGATTATATTCACGAATTGAAAAAACGTATTAAGGGATTCGCCATCGTGTTTTAAAGCTTAAATTTACGAAATTAAAATAATTTACGGTTGTGTTACTGAGCGGTAAATCCTGATATCAGGATATCCTCCTTGTGTACTTCGCCTTTTCCAAAGAAAACAAATAAATTAAAACTAGCCAATAGATTAACTGAAAAGGGAAATTTGAAGTTAATAGAAAATTATACGGCAAATTGCTTCCAACATGACATCTTTATCTAATATATAAATTCGCAAATCAAGGATCCTTATTAGCAGTCAGTGAAGGTATGAATGATTCATGGCCAGATTTTTATGGCTGATGTAATGAAAACATTCATTTACTGAAATCTTGTGGCAATAAGTGGTTTATGCATTATCGATACGTATTTACTTGATTTTGAAATTTATAAAAACTAATTGTATTGTGCCAAAATTTCTTACCGAATAGAGTGACGCATTTAGCGTAAATGGACGAATTTCGTCCTAAGTTATTACAAAAAAATCCTTTGAAAAGCAATAAATTTTTACTAATGATTAAGACGTAACAAAAATCATTTTCCAAATATAAAATTAAAGTAATATTGAAAAAATATACTAATATTTATTTATCATGATCGATGTTTTTTCAAGGCCCCCTGCCGAGTACTAGCATTATTTCGAATTGCATTATGGACAGTTTTTATTTTTTCGAAATTTGTTTTCTCTTGTTTTCTACTTCGCCGATCACTATCTTTAAGTAACTATTCTTCAATGTTTATGCACTCCGCCCTTTTCTCTTGTATTTATGCTAGACTGGAATTTTTGGCATTATTCCTGAAAGCAATGAATCCCTATTTTTGCCTCCCTCATTATTTCTCGAGCCAAAAAAATGGCAAGGAAGACTGTCGCTAGGAGGTGCGTCAACCTATGCAAGAATTGTTGTAGAGAGAAAAAGACGGAGGGTGTGTGTGTGAGAGAGAGAGATAGAGAGAGAGAGAGAGACAGAGAGAGGATTGGGCACTGTGACTCAGGACGAAGCTCTTAAGGTTGGCTGAGATCTTGGTTTCTAAATGACGAAGAAGGGGACGAGTGAAAGAATCTGAACAGATAACCATTCATCTATTCCTTTACCACTCTGGAAGGAACTTAAAATACACAACGGTTTTCGTTTAATATTGTTGGTGACAACGAACCCATTCTTCATTTTCTGAGTCATATTAATCGTGCTTATGAGGCATGCGGGATGCGTTTTCAAAATTTACATACATTTACCTGATTTGCGATGAAATTCGTTTCAGTTGGTAAGGTTTTTTTTACTTGATATTGTAATGCTCCAGCATTATAATTCCTCTCTAATCCATCTTTTATATGATGTTTCGTTTTGTATATCAACGGGACATCTGATCAAGACTCTCTGTCTCTCTTTCCTTTTGCCTTAAAAATATTTAATTCTTGACCTATAGGCAAAGCATTCACGGAAAACCGCGTCCTAATACGATGTCATTATATAATTAACGGACTCTTCTTTTATAGCTTATAACAGAAAAAATAAATTTTGTTTGCTTTTCATTAGAGAATCGGGTAAAAGAAAAGAACTAATTTCATAGAAATGGATTTAATTCGCAACTGAGTAGGCTTCTCTCTTTATAACACGGTAGGCTGTAACAGACTTAAAAACATTCGCGGTTAATTTAAGGCGTATTCTCTGAAGCAAATTAGGTGTGCGTTTCTTTCTAGTACTGATTATTTAATTAGTCTGATAAAATGAAAAAAGTTAAGAGATTCGTGAAAACGGTACTGCTCAAGAAGTAGCACACATTTAGTTGAAATGTATAAATCTCCTAAAATTTTTAATGTTTTCGGAATTAAGACACCATCTCTCACGGGTTTCAGTACACTTGAACTCAAAGCTAATGAATCCATCAATCTTTCGGGAAAAATTGTTTGAGAGGACAAGCACGCACTCAAGTGTTATATCGTAAGTTAATTTTCGACTACTGGCAGCCACGACGAGGTCTCACGTTGCGTCACTCGCGCCCATTTTAGAACGTTTGAAACTCGCAATCAATTTCAGCGTAATTATCGATAGATGAAAAACTTTGATGGGTTGGAGCCCATTACATAGTCCCATTCTCCAAATCTAGCTAGGCGCCATTCATTTCACGGTTTATCTCCGTGCATAATGCGCGGGAAGACACGAAGGCAGAACTCGATGCTCAGCTATTTACGCATTAATAGGCGGGAAATATCCTCGGAACCTTTGGATGCACCCTTCTCTGCGCTTCCATTAATCGTTTCTCTCTCCGTCTCCCACTTGTAAAGTTTCCAAGAGGGAGGGAGGTATGAGGAACGGGTGGCTAGGGCCGTTAAAAGTCTAGATTGCGGTTGATTCCGCCAAGGTAAACAAGAAATAAAGGAAGCTGTTTCGAAACCCTGAGTTCCGAGCGTTTGGAATAGGGTTTTACGGAAGACGTAAACATGATTTGGTTTTTCGTCGCTTGAAATTTATTCAAGAGTGCATAACCGTCCAATATATCCTTTGTTTTTATTTTCTCATTAAAATTGTTCATTTCATTTTAGGGTAAGCATTTTGATTCGGCATGCTCGTTAGTGTATTGCATTCCCGCTCTCAAAAGGTGTAATTTTAAACGAGAGGGATGAATCAGACGATTCCATGCCGGCATGCTGCCGAAATAGAGATTTCGGGCGAAACTTGGAATCATATTCCTATCTATAATTCGAGAATATTGTTGCCCAGTGACCATTCAAACGAACACTTGCAAGGACATTAAAACACGATAACCAAAGCTTTTTTCTTATATTCTCGTAATTTATATACATCTTTGAATCCTTTAATGCAGGCAAGTTAAACTGGTGTCAATTTCTGTGCTTTATTGCGGCCGGAATGCTGATTTTATTCCCAAGTAAATAACTTATTTTTGTGAATAGGAGACAAGATTCTTTCTCAGTTATTGAGTTGCAATAAAACGCGGTTTCTAAATTGTCCTTTTTTCGCAAAATAGACGTGCAATCTTCTAGAAAAATTCCTTTTTTTTCCAACTCTGGCCCTCATTAAACGACTGTAGCCCTAATGCGGCACTTCCATTACATCCATTGCTTTGATGTGGCCTTTTTATGACTCTTCGACTTTGGCATGCCTGCTTTAATGGATGTATATCCAATATAATTTATTTAGCGTAATATAGACAAGTTATCTAATATTTAGGCGTAACTTTTAACTCTTTAAGACGGTGATGCCCAAACTACGAGCCGCGGGCCACATCCGGCCCGCCATGAATTTAACAATTAAAGGACACATTTTAACGTTAAAGGAAAATAGATAATTGTAAAAGCAATTTATTTCGTTTTTACTTTCTCCATACGCAGTATAGGGGAAAGTATTGTTTTCATGAAAAAAATCGATTTCGAGATTTCAACGGAAATACACGTTTTGAAATTCCCTGAACACGTTTTGACAATTTTTTCGATGATGTCTGTGTGTATGTGACAGTTTTTTGTGGGTGCTTTAACTCAAAAACTATTAATCAGGTCAACGCGAAATTTTACATTTAACATTTTTATGACGGTCACAAGAACTTATTAGTTTTTGGTAAAAATCGGGCAACCGGAAGTCTTGTCACTTATCCGTTATTTTGAAATATTTGCTTTAATATTAGATAAATGTTAAACTGTATCAAAATAAAAGTTGTAGGAAATTTAATTTTCTACAAACTTTGTTTGAAACATTTTCCCATATAATTAATTGTTTAAGAGATATCTTATATTTTTATCTTCCACCACCACGCCACCTACTGACGGCTATTGTTAACAATTGACGCTTAGTTACGTCTTAGTAACGCTCCTTTTTCTTTTCTTAATTGTTGGAGCTTTGTGGCTATATCCAATATCAGAAGGCTATGGTTTGAGTTTATTTGTTCTTCTTAGTCTTTAAATTTTTCTCTCAGTTCCTTAAAATATTTATTATCACGTAACCTATTTGGAATTTTTAGAAATAATACAGGTATGAAGAAAGTCACGTGGTGGCCACATCAGATTTTTTATCTATATTCCCATAATAGACAAATACGTTTGAAATGACACCCAAATAAACCTTTATTTCACTTCAAATATTCTTGAACTGTATTTTAGACTGCATGTGGCAATCTTTTTGAGTTTTGTACTGAACAGCGCATCCTAAAATGGAATCTCGTCATTTGATACTCTTATAGGAAGCGTGTGTTCAAGGAATCTAAGAGCAGCGACGTAAAGAGCGCAAATAGAGTCAGAATTCTATCTGATGCTGTGTTTACACGAAATTATGGAATTCATTCCAAATCGCGTTTGGGTTTGTTGAAAGCGGGTCAATATCTATTCTAGGAATAGGTCAGAGGGCATAATTCGGTTCTTTCCGCAAGATGTTAGGTTCGCCTTCATTTTATCACCCTGTATACGTATTCTGCCAAGAGCTTAGGAAAGAATTCCAACAGTAAAAGTTTGCAAAAAAATCTCGAGATAACGTGACATTTAAGAAGACAGCGCGTTTTAAACGTTAATGTCGCTATTTCTGTTCCTTGTATTGTTAGAATAAATCAGAGTGGTAGTTTAGCCCAGCGGTTCCCAAATTTTATGCATCGGAGACCCTCTCTTAAGGCAGCTCATCATGTGCGATCCCGTTAAACCCCACCCATCTACCAATGCTTATAAAATGTGAATGGAATATTTAGAGATAATCAGAATTTTCGTTTATATTATTAAAAAAATAAAATATGCAGTTAAATTAAAAAATATTTTATAATGTTGAAATTTTCAAACATCAAATTAGGGTAGACTTTTCTTAAATTCATGAAGAAGATTATATACTTATTTTAAATTTTTGTAATTGTATGGACAAATAACAAACAAAACATGTTGAACTTTGTAGCTAAGCTGTTGTGACGAGAGTTTCTGTGACTTAAGTCAAGAAGTTGTATATAGTGTATAGGAAATAGTATGAAAAAGGTTATATTTTTGTATCAAGTAAACCCAATTTTTATTATGTAATTTGGGTATTATGCATTGAGTTGTGATGGGGACCCGCTGCCACCGGGACTTGCTCCCAATTGTAGCGTTTATGTGAATAATAATAATAATAATAAATTAAGCGCAATCCCCAGTTTGGGAACCGCTGGTTTAACCAATACCGTAGTATTTCAGGCAGGTTAGCGTTTTATTGAGCGAAAATTTCCATCAAGACTATTAGTTAACCAAAAAGTTTGGTTATGCAATAATAGTAGTGAAAATAAAAGTTTGGCTTTTCACTTACATTCCTTTTCTCTCGTGATTATTTAGAGTAGTAAGGGCATTTTAAAAGAATTTATTTCATTTTAGGTTTTAGGACAAGATTTTGGATATAGGTAGTTCGCATTTTACCTGAAGGCATAAGCATACTAAGTTTTTTTCGGCAATAATGTTGTAGATTATTTTTCCCGAATGAAACGATTCATTTTAAATTTGCGCTTATAATTTTAAATTTATTTAATCCAGCTTACTTATTCGCCAAGTGTGCAATGAAGTTCCTAATTTTTTAAGGTAATTCCGTAAAAATTAAATCCTTAAAACAAGGGTACCAACTATAAGTGAAGAAAACGTGTTTAGATGAAATGCGAACTACAGTATCTTATTTTACGAGTCGATGAAGTAGAATTTAAAAAAATCTATGACTATACTGATGATGTAGAGCTATTTCTGAACAGATATGTAGTTCATGAAAGTGTCATCAGAGGGCGTTTTAAAAACGGTGGCGAAGATACTGAAATCTTTTGACCAAGACCTATGTTGCCAGCTAAGCTGGCTACAGGTGAGTCCTTTGGCTTGAACCCCGTTTAATATCCAACCCATTTGTTTAAAATCTGACAACCGCTATTTCTACGCCAGTAAAATACAAAAAATATTAACTCATCAGTTATTTAATTTTTCTTTTGTTGGTTTTCATAACAAACTTTTATTGTTATCAACTAATTCATCCGTGTTAGTTTTACTTAGTTTTCGTTTTAAGATATTTTCCGGAAAAAAATAGTGCAATTTTAAAAATTCTTTATTAATTTTTATTATTTTTTAGGAATAAATCATATTTTTTCGTTAGAGGTGCGGTCTATCGTAAAATTAAAAAATCCTTTAGGATGAAATTTTAACCAGAGTATTAATGCTAGGGAAAATTTTCAAAGCGTATTAGGTATAATGATTTGATTGAAGTCTCCCAAAGAATTGTGGGTAGATTTTAGACATAACGAACTATCGTTTTTGATATTTTAGAAGTCTTAGGTTTTTACTAGTCAGAATTTTCCGTATGTTAATGACTTTGTAACTGTTTCGCTTTCCAGTAATTCAACTAGCATTATCAACTTTGGCTGTAAAATTACCTGTAGTGCATTAAATTTGTCTATCACGGCAAAAATATTAACAATTTTCATTTTTCTATCTGATGAGTTAATATATAGTCCTACACTATGGTATCATTAAATACATGTTTTTATCGTTGAATTAGTGATGCATTTAACGTTTTTGTGGTAATTGTTACATCATCCAGAATTCTCAGCGCTCTATACCACTGGTATTATAATTATAATTTTTATTTCCTCAGATCCTGTTCCTCTAGATCAGTTTTTCCAGAAGTTATATGTAGGCTTTGTAGGATTCGATTTAAATTGATAAACATCGAATTCGTAAAAATGTCCAAATAGACGAGAATGAATTGTAACGCGGCTTTTATCTAATTATTTTTAAATCCTTGGATTTAATTAGGATAGAGTGGTTTTTGAAATCTATTTTCGATTTCGCTTGTAATACGAATACGAAGAGACGAAAACTATACTATGATAGCATAACTGAAATAACGGATAGACTGAACCCTTTCGCCTTCTCCTCATAAAATAATAGCTTTTATAAAGTCTTATGACTTAAAAAGGAAATGCTGTGTTAATATTATAATTCCAAAATAACCGTTGCCGTCGTTATTATTTGTCAGCCAAGGAGGCTGGAGAGACAGTATCTCTTTTGATACTATTCCATCGAATTAAATTTTATGCTCTATCATAATCCTTTTACATAACAATCCCATAAAATAAATTTTCCACTACGCGTATTTTTGGCGAACCTCTTGAAACACTTCTTCGGAAACATTATCCTAGAATCCTCATTATTTCGCAAAGTTTCAATTTAGTCGCGTGCATGATCCAGTTTATAACATTTTCTAAAGTACATTATTTTTAAAATTTCTCTTTGCTGAAGAAAATATTGAAAAGTACCACAGATAAATCAGACGATGCTCCTCAAATTTCTTTGCCTCGCGCCCTCTTGAGAGCAATGAGTTAATATTCCGTGCACTCGGTAGAGTTGATAGCGTCCCTACTGAAGATGCGCGCCCTATAGTTTGAGAACCAGTACTCAAGAAGAAATAAATGAATGAATGTTTTCCAGATGTAAATGTTAAGGAGGGTATTTCAAAGTTAGAGGCCTCTTACTGTTCTAGGTTGTTATTTTCTGCATTTAAAACACCATAGCTTCCTCATTTTAAAAATTTTTAGCTCAATAAATTCATTCATGTAATTTTATTAATTCATCCAGACCAAGTGCGAGCATGTTAAACGGCTAGTGTTCTTTTATGTACATACCATATCACACACAATCTCAAAACAGGGCTCAATGAATTAACTTGGTTTAGATCACTGTTTTTCAAACTGTGGGTGGCAACCACATAAAGAAGTCGCAAGAGGATTTTAGGTGGGTCGCAAGCACTCTTTGCTAAGATAATTGATTTTATTCTGGTTTTAAGAGTCTTGCAGGTTTTAATTTATTTATTTATTGTTCAAAAAATAAATAAAATTCTGTAGCTTATCAGTGTAGAATTTTTTTAAACAAATTAGTTACTCTTATGTAGTAAAAATAATATATAAATTATATCTCAGTGGTGATTAATACTTAATAAATTAAGCTATACATCACAAGTTGTCTGAATGTTTTTAAAACACATACGTAGTTTTAAATAAAATAATTTATAGTGCTAACCTTGTATTTATAAAGAACATAAAATTAAAAACTCGATTATTATTAATTTCCTGGTCATCGACATCCTCCGTTTCGAGAAAACTGGAGTGTTATTTTTGCTTCTCGAATATTCTCGGAGGGTCGCGGCGACGAAACAATCAGACGGAGGGGATCGCCTGACGAATCTGCCTGTGAACCACTGGTTTGGATAACAGTGTAGAAAATATGAATCAGGTCGCATGTCTTGATGTTTTCAAGCAAATTTGGTAAATAAAAATATCACTATAGCAATCCAGTTATTGGGCATAAAAAAGTGAAAAGTAATGAAGTAGACTGCTGTTTCAACTTATTTCAGAAATACATGAGGTGGGATACTTCTGTGTTAGACAGATGATAGAAACTGAAGAAGGAAAATAGACACATTTGAAAAACGTAAATTTTATTTACCATCCTAAGCGAACCTAACATTTTCGAGACAGTAAAGCATATTGCACCTCTGGAAAAGTTGCCTTTGTATTTAAACAGGATGCCTTAGTTAATCATAAAATATTATTGTTATTTTGGTTAACTAATTTTGGTAACAAATTTGCGATTTGAGGGAACTAAAATTTGAAGTTACTACTTAAAAAGGAATTTTAATTTGCCTGTATTATATCTTATATCGGTTTTTCGACACACCTCCAAGGTTAAGAAAATGGTATAAGCAAATAAATCTTTGAAATTAATTTATAAAATTCATTCATTCATTCATAAACATAGCCATAATTAAAATGAGCATCACTTTTTTAATTCGTTATTTTATGAAGAAGTTAATAACTATATTTTTTTAAATCGTAAACCAACATCTAATGTCCGTGCAATGTCCTTATAAAAATAATTTTTAAGGGATTGAAACCATCAACATCATTGTAAATCTAAACTTTTATTCTTAAGCCAGATAATAACAATTTTGAAAATTTTCTTGATATTGCTCATCAAAGCTTTAGATTACACCTGGCTACATGTAGCTTGATATCGTATATTCATAATGTGATAGAATATGAACTTATGAAGTCTATGAGAATATATTTCGGGAATAATATTAATGGTATATCATTGCAAAAGTTTTAGATTGCTATTCAGTTTAAATAAATCCTCGTCCACAACAATTTTATTATAACGAAAAAAAACTTGTAGAGTAGAAATTCAGTGTTTGTCAGAGTCGAGATTAATCTGATTTGTTCAAGCTATTTAAGTGTATATGTCATTTCATTATTCAATTTCTATCATCGATATGCTGTTACCACTGAGTGTCAAACCACGTCGATAAACTCATCGAATTCCTTCTGAAAATATGTTTTTGTTTAATAAAGCTTATATTTTTCTATTAAAAATATCAATGAATGACTTCTAAATGACATTTATGAAACGAATGTCATAGGTTTCTATACTATCGTATTATAGTTGTTTGCATTAATAAATCCTTGCATCTAAATCTTTATTATTTTAGATTTTTTACCTGTTTCCTGTGCCTCTAGTTTCTCACATTAACCATGTTTATACTCATTCCGTTTTAAACTTATTCGTTGTTTATCCTTACCCTAAACAATTGTTAATAAAAAAATTTATTTCCACTACAAGGGTTATAAAAATTTTTCGCTATAATTTCAGCCACATTTAACGGTAAAAGTGTTTTTCATCCATTCGCAATAAATGTAACAAAATTTTAAAACGTCTTATTAAGTGGCTAGATTCACTGAATTGCGACAAAAGAAAAAAGACTTGATTACAACCTGCTCTTATCTGCACTAGAAAAAGGTGTTTCACAATCGTTTCATAACTACTTCTTCACAGTGCTGCTATCTTTGAGAGATTCTGAGAATGAGATTTCCATGCGGACCGGCGCGAAGTCTAAAAATGTGATTTCTGAATTTCTGCATCCAGAGATCCGCTATGAATTGAAACGCTCTTTTGATATACATATAATGGCCTATTATCTTATAATACTTGAAAACTTAGTTATTGAATAAGCAAAAGTATGCATAACGAACGAGATATTCCAACCTCGTAGGCCGCTCATATCTCTTTCGTACTCACCGTCATGAACCCACTTGACAGACCTCTTCTTCCTGTTGACGTACATGCTTTGACCTTTGCTCTGTTGGTTGCTCGAGTCGGCCAAGGAACGAGATATCCTCCTCGCAAGATCCACTTGCTCCTCAACTGTCGGGTGACTCGGTAGATAGAAGCTGGACGATGAATACATCTTCCCTTGGGAGAAAAAGAAGAGAGATTAAGATACGGTAAGGTCACACTCCCGCGAAAACAAATCGCTACTAAAAATGTGTTTGTAAAACATGGAAAGATATGGTTTAGCATAAAGCGCACCAGTTCCTTAACTAGGGCGGGGCAAGCGGGGCATCTGCCCAGGTAGAGGCCCCTGGACAAACAACTTTCAGGGCCCCACTGTCCGGCCATAATTCTCTCTATAGGTCTTGGCAACTGACGTAGACCTTATATTCTCTTACCACAATAGTGAATATTTTTCTTTCAAAAACAAAATTAAATGCAAATTGAATGACATCGCTCCGTTTTATTGAACATTATGATATTTAGGCTGTTAGGCACACACATATCTATAGCAACAAAATTTTTTCTGCAACAGCATTAATCTCATAATAAATAAATTTAGGCACAGCGTATGTACAGCAGGTAAGAAAAATAAATAATGCTATTATAGACATTTTGTTAATTTAAATAAGTGTCAAAACACCGAAATGTAATGAATGGAGCGAAGTTTTCTTATTGCGTCTAATTTCAATATTCTCGCCAAAAATGTTTCACTGTGCGTCAGGCTTTAATAAAACCAGAGCGTGATTTCGAGTATTCCGCGATACATTCCCAGCTGGTCAGCTGTGGATGGGTGTGTGGATGGGTGTGTGGATGGGTGTGTGGATGGGTGTAGGTGTGTGGATGCGTGTGTGGATGCGTGTGTGGATGCTGGTGTGGATGCGTGCGAGGGTGCGTGAGTGTGGGTGCGTGTGTAAGTGCGTGTGTGGGTGGGCGCGTGTGAAGGTGCGTGTGTGCGTGCGTGGGTGGGTGTGTGTGAGGGTGCGTGTGTGCGGGTGCGTAGTTGGTGTGTGTGTGCGGGTGTGGGTGTGTGCGAGGGTTTTTGCGAGGGTGCTGGTGTGGATGCGTCTGAGGGTACGTGTGTGGGTGGGTGCGTGTGTGCGGGTGCGTGTGTTCGGGTGAGTGTGTGAGGGTGGGTGCGAGGGTTTGTGCGAGGGTGCGTCTGTGGATGCGTGTGAGGATGCGTGTGAGGGTGTGTGCGCGTGCGAGGGTGCGTGTGAGTTGGTGTGTGTGTTGTGGGTGCGTGCGTTTGGGTGCGTTTGTGTGGGTGCGTGGGTGTATGTGCGGGTTCGTGTGTGTGTGTGTGGGGGGGGGTGCGAGGGTTCGTGCGAAGGTTTGTGCGAGGGTGCGGTTGTGGATGCGTGTGAGGGTGCGTGTGAGTTGGTGTATGTGTTTGTGTGAGTGGGTGCGTGTGTGTATGTGTGGGGTGCGAGGGTGCGGTGGTGCGAGAGTGTGTGTGTGGGTGCGTGCGAGAGTTTGTGCGAGGGTGCGGGTGTGGATGCGTGCGAGGGTGGGTGCTTGCGAGGGTGCGTGTGTGGAAGGGTGGTGGCGTGTGTGGGTGCGTGCGAGGGTGTGTGCGAGGGTTCGTGTGTGGGTGCGTGCGAGGGTGCATGAGTGTGTGTGCGTGTGTGTGTGGGTGGGTGTGAGGGTGCTTGCTAGGCTGCGTGTGTGTGTGTGTGTGTGTGAGAGAGGGTGCGTGTGTGGGTGCGTGTGTGTGGGTGGGTGCGTGTGAATCTATTATCATATTTAGTATAGCACATTTAAATGCATTGATTTTTATAGCTATTAAGAGTTTTGATAATAATTTAGATTTTTTAATGATTGCAGATATGGACAGTAGAGGTGACTTCGAGAGGTAACTTACTATTTCTGCTTAGCGGGGTCAGCTCTCCAGAATCTGATGCTGGCGTGAACAGCTTCTCGAGGTCAATATGTCTCGTGTGGGAAGAGGACGTAGTAAGGGTTTCCCGGCTAAAGCCGGTGGTCGTGGTTGTGGAAGATTCTTCATCCTTTGGAATAGAAAACGAAAACGATTCAATTAAACAACAGTGAGTACTCTTTACAATTAAAAAAATCGCCCAAATATTATTTAATTTTCTGTTTGAAAATATTTTGAAAGACACATTTGTTATGTATAAATCATAGTTAACAGAATTCAGCTTCATGCTGCTCTTTCTTGATTTTGTATAAAACTAAGCTCTTATTATGAATGGTGAACGAGTGAAATAATTTGGAAAGTTCATTAATAATTTGTACTCCATTATTTACTATTGTTCTCTTGGAGACCATTTTTGTCATTCCATTCATAAAAAATCGAGCTTCTGCTCGGGTCTGTAACCCCAGTGCCCGACACGTTATTAGACTCTTGCTGTTGGAACTAATTTATAATGGTTGTAAAGCTAAATACGTCGAAAGTACTAACTTATTCGGTTCAAATTTATTTTAAATGCCGTTTAATAATAAATAGGTCAATATTAGAGGAACTAGCACAATTTTTTTCAACTAGCATATCAACCCAATATGCTAGATATAAAAACAAATGGATATTACAAAACAACAACAAAACTCCTCATGAAAACGTTATCGAGGCACCTGCACCATTATTCGGCAAGCCTCTAAGAATCATGGCTCCATTAACGAGATAATTATCTGGTTATATTAAAAACTGTATGACTATGAAAATTAGTTACTTTTCCAGAACTTAGCTCAAAAACTTACACCCATGTTTACTTTTTAAATCTTCAATAGACGCTCAAATTTTCTGGGATAATTTTTTTTGCTGCGTGGTGATTAATTTGAGTTATTTTTAGTCTAAAATTGATTTTAAGTACATATATAGGTACCATTAGCACATGGTCATCACGCCGTCCCAGCTTATTTTGAGCCTTCGTATTATTCGCGAAATGAACCGAAACCTTTCAATCAGCAACCTCAAAGAAAAATATCTTTAGAATTTTGATAATAAACTTCTAATTTCATCCTTATAATGCAACGCCATCCTTGTCATTGCCATGCAGCGAATTAGCTTTTTAAATGAATGGACCACACAAATATATTCCATCGGAAACGAAGTCCACTCTAAAACCCATCCTTTTTTAAACTCGAACGGCTAATACCAGTTCTGTCGCATGTGAACGCCCATCTATTTTCAAAGTGGGAAGCCTTAATGAAGTCCGCCGACAATGTGGCTTAAGGGGGAATTCACATGTTTACGGCACCCTCTGACGGTCCTCGGCCGAACTTTTCCGGGACATCGATCACTCCGAAGTGGATGACGCTTCTGGCGACGCCAACCACTTGGCAGGTTGTTCCAGAAGACGTAGTGGCAGAGAACGTCCCCCTTCAGCCCCCCTTCCGCTTTTCCCCCTTCATTTTCCTCCTCACAACGCTGTCCCAACGTCTCCCTTCGTCATAATGAGGAACAAAGGAGGCAACGGCAATTTGAAGATATTCCCCGTTCCCCTAAAGAGCGGCCATTGGAAGATTCATCGCCGAAGACTGGCGATCGTTATTACTTCCAACAAACTGTGCGCTTTGTCACCTTCAAAGTGTTCTTCTAAGTATTATCTGGGAACATATTTCATTCTTGGGACCGCCTGCGCTGGAGACGCTGTCAGTTATCGCTTTGTAATTCGTTTTGTCGCGCGAGTGGAATTCGAATTCATATTTTCTTGGGAATATTCCCAAACTTTACAGCTTATGTCTGTCTCCACAGGATCTTAAGATCACTTCATTCCATCAATTTCTTAAGCTGCCTCCTGTAGTCTACATTGCGATTATTTAAAGGTTCCTAAATTTTTATTTTAGATGATACTGGTTTTTTACAGAAATTTCAAGTTTTATTATTTTCTGAAGCAGTTTACATTTTTTACATTCGTTATTCGAAATTTGTGCCATTTGACAGAAAGGTGATGAACACGTTTAGCGAATAACAACGAGGTTGTTACTAAAGTTATTTTTTTAAATTTCCAATTAAAATAATCTTTAAAAAGTTCATCATACTATCGAATAAAGTATGTTTACGAATTAAATTGACTTTTTTAAATGCCTTAAAAAATTTTTAATCATGTTTGTATTAAAAATGGGTCAACTACGGAACAGTCATAAGAAATTTCATGATATGGGATTGGATAACAAATAATAGTAGCCATGACTTCAGTTAAAAGGAAAAAGATTTTCTTAATTCAGTTGCTACCTGAAGTGTTAAATTATGAACTGTTCAAAAGTACAGGATTAGGCAACTTGATGCTCGTTCCATATTTATACGATGTATTTTTAGAATAGGATTACGACTACATGCAGTGAGAAATATAAATCCAGCTTAAAAAAACCTTTCTTATGTTATTTCGTTTTGTGATTTTCATCTCTCGAACGAAAAGAAGCAGGTGGTTGACGTCTTTCGAATTTGTAATTCGAACGTTTAAAGCGGAAGTTCGTATGGTGTTGGGTTATTTTGGGAGAAGCAACGTAGTATACATCCATCCCGAACGTCACTTAGCGTCCTCCATTTTTATGAATCGCATTTCAACGGCTTATTTGGGGATGGAGATGGGAAGAGTTAATATTTTTTCTAACGATCAATTTGTTCGCAACCGTTCAAATCATCGTTGCAATCCTTCACTCTTTAATAGTTTCGCATGCCTCAAATTATTTTTAATTTGTTTTTTTCCGGAGTATGTTCAGATGAAATTATTATACAGAAATCTAAGGACAAATTACATAAAATGTGTAATTGCGGCCATATAGTTACAAGCAACTACACCACAACAATTTTCTCCTTGCCAGGATTCCTAATTTCCGCATTTCTTCGCAGCGGAAGTGTAATAAATTGAAAATGGTATTCGGGTGCAGAAATTTAAGCCAATTTTACCTCAGACCTTCTTTAGAATATCGTGTCTAATTTGTGAAAATGGGTTAAGGGTTGTTTTAGCAACTAAATTTTGTCTTTAACATGATTCAGTTTAGCAAAAATAAAAACTAGATTCACCGAGATAACTTTAATGTTTCAATCAAATAAATTTAGAAATTTAAAAAAACTAATAAAATTTAATCGAGAAAGTAATTATAGATCTCGCCTTATGACTGGAATCAGCTTGATAGATTAGGTAGCTCAAGTTGCCCTAAATGGTTGAGAAAATAAAATTTGCACTTCGAATACAAATCAGCCTTCATCATGGAGATTCATCGATAGTAGATTGTAAAATTTTTGGAATTCACCTAATTCATTAGCCAACAAGTTTACTCAGTAAAAATTGACACTTACTCTTCATATTTATTTCCTCACTTAACAGCAACATTTATCGCTTTCAATGGAATCTAATGCTTTCGTATTTACTTATGAAATATTTTTTGTTATTGCTGTAGTATTACCATAAAACAAAAGTATCACTCCATTTAAATGAATATTAAGTATTGTTTATTTAATATTTATTCATGATTCATCTTCCCTTACCTTTTCTAGCCATATTAATGCTGTTGTAAAGAAGGGGTTACAAATGCTTGGATTCATCTCAAGGAATACTAGTATGCTACGAATGGTACATCTTTAAAGTTACTGTATTGCTCCCTGGTAAGACCCCATTTAGAATATGCTTCACCTGTGTGGTCAACATATTACCAAAGCAATTCTTACTCAATAGAGAAAGTTCAGCATAAATTTTTAAGGCTGGTTAACTTCAAACTCGGGAATTGTACATCGGACATACGGTATCAACACCTTCTATGTAGCCTCAACTTAAAAACACTACACTTTCGTCGCGAAATCTTGGATATTTTAACATTACTAAAAATAGTAAATTCCAGTTATGATTGCCCCAACCTATTATCATTAATTCAGTTTCGCATACCAACTTATAATACTAGATCCACAGATACATTTTTTTTAAAACGCTTGTGCTACAAATTATATATACAATTCACCAATAAACCGTCTTCAACGTTTAGGTAGTCTATTTCTATCTTATAATTCTATAGACATTTTTGAAACTACTGTTAAACAAATCAAGGCAATCCATGAATTTAGGTAATATTTGTGTGCTTCGGTGGTCATATTTTATATAAAATGCAATAAGTTTATTACTGTTTTGTAACTATAACTTCAATGAATGTATATATCTGATTTAACGTAACACCTTACTATATTTATTTTATTTGTGCTATTATATGTTTCATATATCTCTGTAAATGGGTGATTTACTACCCGTGTATTATGATTAAAATAAAATGATGAATAGGAGAAAGTTACACGTATATCAGTTAGCAACAGTCTGAAGATGTGTATGTCCCCGGTCAAGTTGCAGTCATCTAGATTAATTATTATGTCTTTCAAAGCGTTAAGATTAGAATTTAAACGAATTAGATAAGCTGAGCAACACTAGTTCTGTTTCTTTAACATAATATGAAAATCTTATGGCAGAAAATATTAAACTATTTGCTGTTTGTCTCACGCTTCGTTAAATGTAATTTCCCGAATTCAGTATTTACTGTAATTTTGTGTCAAAACCCTTCATAAAGTTGGTCTCTCGCATTTTAAAAAGGAATATTCCAAGTATTTATCGAAACTGTATTCGTAAATATTATAAGCCAAACAGCCTCATTAAACCAGCTTGATTCTTTTTTCGCTAAAGCGCAATTTTTATTGCCTTAAAAGTGCTATTACGTCTTAATTTTAATCGCGGTTACTTGATTAAATTAGAAAAACATCTGTCCTTCCCATGAGATATGCCGAAACACCGCGCAAAATGTCAAAACACTGCAAATAACGACTCGCATGCCAAAACACAGTCAAATGAGATTGCCAGTAAACTGGACAACAGTGTGACAGTTCTCGCACGACTCTGACGCGTTACATCCGTGCGATTTTGTTACCACTATCAAGTATGTGTCGCAGTTTAGAATATTACAAGAAAATCTGTTTGTTGACTAGAAAATTTTCCTCTATCATCAAGTATGTGTCGCAGTTTAGAATATTACAAGAAAATCTGTTTGTTGACTAGAAAATTTTCCTCTATCTTCTCCTTATGGAATCTTTATTAAGAATTCTTCTCGAGACGAAAAACAGATTAATGTTACTGCATCTGTCTCCATTGGAAGACAAACGTTTTCCAATTGTCCGTATTAATTAGAATTTTTTTGACATTTTCAGCAGTTTTAAAACTAATTTTTTTTACTTTTCTTATAGAACGAAAGATAAAGAAGTAAATCGATTCTTTGAAATAATTTTGGAAATGATAAATAAAGGGGAATGAATTTCATATCTTCACGGTTATTACAATTATTTGACGTTTATTTTCGTAGTAACATCGTCTTTTTTGAGTAACTTAAAAAGGTTTTAATGGTAAACGTTCTTGCCACGGTTTATTCTGAAACAGTATAATACGAAAAACACGTAAACTCCGAATTTTAATCTCCAGCCTCAAATTCAATAAAGCGGATAAATGTTTAACGGCGCTTTTTGGCATTCCCGAGTAATCGTACTTGCACAAGAAGAATTTTATGTCATTGAGTCGTATATATATTCAGAATAATCTCGTGGCATTATAATGATAAAGATATTAGGTATTTAAATCACCGCGTTTTAAATATAGTTTGTTGAGTAGTTTTGAAACTTTTAATTCGCATTTAAATGATAAACTTAATTAAAGCGAGTTGAAGAATTCCCCTTTGACTGTTAGATACGAATTAATTTGCTATTTATTTTTGTCTCCGTTACTAACGCTATTTAAAAGAAATTCAAGGCCAGAAATATAATCCGCAGGATTACTCGTTTTATTTAACTTTTGGCTTCAAAGCCGCAGCCGTACATCTTTAGAATTTTTCTTCTGGACGGGGAAGAATCAGCGATAACTAGAGAGCGTAAAGACCTTCAGGAGAGGAGGAAAAAGTGGTAGGCGTGATTCGGAGGGTGTGATAGGGAAGCGCGCGAGTGTGAAAATCCGTTAATGTGCAATTGCTCCTGACAGGAGCGTAGCAGTGTCTCACAAAGAGAGAGGAAGAAAGATTAGACGGAGTGAGAGGGAGAGATATAGGGAGAGAGAAGTTGAAGAGATGAGAATAGGAAGAGGATCAGGAGAAGATAGAGGAGAGAAGAGGAAAACGAGGGTTACAGCAAAAAGACGATAAGGAAGAAGAGGTGGAGAGAGAGGGAGAGGATTGGCTGGGTAAAAGGGAGAGAGAAAGAGGAAGGAGAGTGGAAGGCGGAGGGAGAGTGGGAACGGGAGGCAGCGTCGGGCTATTTTCAGCTACCTCACTCCGCTCCGGTTTTGTATAGGAATCCTACGGTGTAGGGTGACCGACTCCCCATCAAGTAGCCGAAATAGTCCAAGGGAAGATGAAGGGATGGGGGTCCCTTACGGAGAGGGATTCTGTTCATGAAAATCTCGCCGCCGCGCTTTTAAAAAAATTAAGGATGTGGAAAACGAACCACCCTTTTAATTCGATTACACCTTCGAGCCATCGCTCTCTCTCTCTGCACTTTCCGACTGCTCGAGTAATTTTTCACCCTCCTTCCGCTTAAGATATTAACGAATGCTTATTTTCCCCTTTAAAACAACCCAGGGACTCGGATGGTCAGCGGAAAATAGGTTTGTCTCCGAGTTAGTGGAAGGGGGAGGACCCTGGAATGTCTCTGGGGTGAGTCACTACTTAAAAATAGTCTCCGAGCTTTTTTCTCTTTTGATAAAGGACCCATTATTCCGCCACTTTGATAGTATTTTCTTGGCTTTTCGGCGGTATTTCTTCACATCGATCGTGGCCGCGAAGGGGAGATCTCGTGAAGGGTAGATTGACAGCTCAAAGAGAGTGGCCGCGCATAACACGAGATAGGGGGCGCTAAACGAAGTGTTTCCTCGTCCTCTCCGTAGCGGCTGGGGGGGCCTTCAATAGTATCCCTTTTCATGGGTGTTTTTTTGTTTCTTCCGAGTCTAGATCCTTTCGTGCAACACCGCGAAGCCGCACCCGATTGGCAGACAAAATCGGGAGGCTTTTTCAAGAAAATATACGGAAGAATTTTTCAAGTTTAAAAAATCGGAGAACGAATAGGGTAAATTGATGGTTTCAATAACAAACTGAATGATTACTGCTCTAGAATGAGGGGAAATTTACTTTTAAAGAATGAATGTTCGTTGCATAATCAAGAAACTTGAAAATTTTCTCTTTTAAGCGTGTTTACTTATTGGTTGCTTGATTAAATTAGCTCAGAAAAGTTTTTAATGTTATCGCTATATTTATACACACGGTCTTGTTTTCACAAAATGTTAAATTCATTTACACCAGTTGACAAATAAGCTTGTTTCATCGCTGTTTGTAACCTAGCTATATTATTTAGTGTGAGATATAGATAAATTTTCTATTACATCCTGTAATGAAAAAGGTTTTGATAATCAGTGAATCACCACTGATGATACTGTATAGCCAGTACACATCTGGCTTTCTCTGCCTATGGCTTTTGTAGAAGTATAGTTTTTCAATTTCCATAACAAGTTGGAAAAGAATTTGTACATTTGAGAGACTTTCAAAGAAAATTCCGTAGAATCATTTGAAACAATCTGAGAGATAAATAGTGGAAACTCCTTCAAAGACATGAAAGCCGATTGTGATTATAGTGAATTACAGAGAAATAAACAGACGTAGAAACATTCTTCTGTGAGTTACCCTTCGACCTTACTAGCAAAATAGAAAAGGGCACCTTCACGTGCATTTACTGACATTAATTCAGCGAAACCAAGCGTGTTATCTTTCTTTGCCTTTTTGCCAATTATCTAAGCAACCTTCATAAATAACAGAAAAAGCAAACGTGGAGAAGCAAAAACGTTTCTTAGAATTATTATCCTAAAGGAATCATTAGTTTCGCGATTCAATTATCGCTCGCAAACATAAACCCTTTTTACAGGAACAGGAACAAAATGCGATTCATTTGAAAATTAAATGGCTCAACTACCATAACCCTTACTTATCCTCCTCAAAGCCGGTCTAATGGCCCTCGGTAATCTGGGCACTTGTCCACCAGGCGTACGTTTGGTGTCGCAGAATTGCAAGCACAAAAGTACTCGACCTGTGTGTGTGTGTGTGTGCGTGGTTGAGTAGGGAAAAAGGTTTGGGGAAGGGGTTAGACGGATGGAAGGTTAAGGGGCCAAGAAGAGGAGGGGAAGAAGGTTGTGGGGGAGGGAGATGGTGGAATGGGGGGAGAAATGGGGGTGGTAAAGGTTCGTCTACTGCCCCAATCACCTCTGTCCTTTTAGCGCTCCCTTTGTCTCCGAAGCAGCGAGCATGCGCGCAAAAAACAACTCCGCCCCGCCAGCGAAACAATTGAGCGTGCTTTGGGCGTATGATTACGGAAAGAATCTTGTTCAACCCATCTCTAAATTTAAGTGTTATGCGGCGTCTCTATACAGTCTGTTTGAGTGGGGTCACTCACTGTAACAATTCTTGTTTTTTTTTCGCGTGATGAGAGAGCTCTTGGAGATCTTTTTAAATCGGCTGCAGAACGAGGAAGATTCCAATCCGATTGGAATCCTTTTCTTATAATAAAAGTTTTCAAAACATATCACTAAGGTCGGTGGTCTTTAATCCTACCTTATACCGTAAATTACTTAAATACCATTAAGGATTAAGAGTTGACCGAAGTTTTAGTATTTTCAACGCACATAAAAAAGCCTCGTTACTTATTTGATGATAAAAATTCGGCCAACTCTATCATTATATTTAATAATATTTATTAATGTCATGGTTATAAACTCAACTTCCTTCTTATTTCCTGTTTGTCAGGTGTTTCGCATCTAATCCATATTGCCTATATTTTTTGACACTTTGCCAACTGTGTGATGTAGAATTCTTCTTATTCTTCATTGTCTCAGACGTAATTTTCACACAATAACATCCTCGGTTTCAATACGCCCAACAACCTTGGAACCTTTTTTATATTTTTTCTTTTTCCTTTCAGAGGTTATTATTCTTTTAAAAACCATTACCGTCCGATAGCGAATGGAATGGTCTTAGTAAAGAAATATTTTTCAATGCCATAATTACGTAACTAGTAATATTTTTGTGTTCACATCTACGCTAAAGTCAATTGTGAATACAGTGAGACTTTTTATATCTCATTATTTCATCGGGATATGATACGGTAATGTTCATTTCATAACTATAAAGAAAAATATAACGCCCAAATGGTTACATGATGATATTCAAGCACGTACGTTACTATCATATTGGAATAGATTTTCATTCAGCACACAATCGTATATTTAATGTTATATACCATGAAAGTATTATGAAGTTAAATAAATTAATCTGGAGGGTGTCAAGAAAATATTCTTAACGATGTAACTTATTTTCATTTCTTTATGTTTAAACATAATGGTTGAACGTAATTGTTATTACTTATATTGCCAAATGACTTTCTTATCGCTATATTTAAAAGTGTATTTCTATTTTTGGGATCTTTAACAATATAATTATGCATTGTCATAATGTATCGTTCAACGGATTTAAAAAAAAATCTTTACGTGTACTTAGCTGTTAATAAAACGGGAAATATATTTAAGAATTCACCCGAAAATTATTTGAATTAAATTATTCGTCTAACCTATTCCTTTTCAGGTGTGGTAGCTTTTTCTACGGTTATTTCTAAAAGCTTTCATACTCGGTTTCCCCAAATTTCGGAGTATCCAGCCGAGATGGCACGCACATTTAACATAGTGAAACTGATTATGGGATATAAAAACTCCATACACAGTGAAAAATCTTTGTTATAGTATTCGTTTTGAATCTAAATTTGTTGATAGTGCAAGAATACAGATGGCATTCTTTTATTTTAGTTTTAAATACCTAATTTCAAACGACAGCAGCGAGTGGCGTAGATTTATCGTCTATATTGTTGCTCAGTCTTGATCCCTTGATTTTTACAAGGCTATTTTGTCTTATTAGAATCTGCGTTTTATGCATAAAACTGGATAGAATAATATTGTTGCGGCTTTCCGCTGCAAAGATGGATAACCATTACCTCTTTATCAAAGAATGGATATTTTTATAGCCGTCATACAACATTATTTATAAAAATTAGTATGTATTCGATTTTAAACCTATTTCATGAGGTACAATAAAAATTAAATCCTCGAGGTGATTGATAATGAAACAATGATGATTTAACGGAACCTTATGAAATGTCTTATCTTTTACAGAAAAACAATTATTGCACCCCTTCTGTAATCTAATAGAATTTTATTCTTTCATTGCGAATATTTCTGAAATTCGGACACTTTTCAATAAATTATTGAACAAGTATATGACTAATTTTAACTTCCAGTATCGAAGCCTGACACGTAATGAAAATATCAATAATTTCAATCTATTCAATCTATTAAAAGAGGATATTTAAGCATATGCTTTAATAATAATTATAAAAAAATATTTTATATAATGAGCTCTCAAAATTTAAATATATTCACAAATTAAATGATTTTTAAACAATTAATTTTTAGAAATGATAGCTATTTTTTAAAATGCCAATATTGTGACAAATGATTAAACAAAATGATTTACCGTCAATAATAAGAGCATTTCCATTATTTTTACCCTTTATGTTACAATATCACTAAGGATAATATCTGAAGTTTTTTTTTTACATTTTTGAATCTCGCTGAAGTTTGCAACGAATTATCCAAAAGTTTCGTATTAAATAAAATGAAATTTAAAGAGTTGTAAATATAAAAATAACAGATGTTTAAATGATGTATTAAACGAAGGTGTGAGAACTACGACTGAAAATCATATTGACAGATAAAATAATAAATAAAGGCAAATAAATAACAAAAAATAAAGACCAAGTAGTATTGAATTTCATGCGTGTTTTGTTGTCAGCAACATTCACAAAGTGAGGCAGTCATATTGAAATTGGTGTGAATTTAACCATCGTGTGAATCTGTGATGTTATGTAACGTTTTCTGTCTTCTAAAATATTACAAATGGAGAAAACATGTTTCAATAATTACATAAGTTTCAACATCTTTTAATTCGCCATTAGAAACTGATTTGATTAGTTACGTATAAATTCAGTTGAGTTGCATTTAAAAATAAGTTTCACAGGTGTTGAAAACTAATAATTTGTTACTCCTAAATTATTAGATTATACTTCTTCAACAGTTACAAAAGCAAGAAAAAGTATTCCTTTTAAATTAATTCAGATATTATCTGCAGGGATAAATTAAAATTAATGGCAAGTTAAATGTCATGTCACAAGGAAATTTCATTTATTTCAGCATTCCAATTTTCTACAACAATGGCATTAAATATAATTAATTTTATTTCATTTATTTAAATATTCTGGAGTGTTAACATTTGTTCTCCTGTTAAGGCGACCAACTTTTCAGAAAACTAGGAATGGTCATTTTCAAATGTGTACCGATTTTAGGGAGAGGCATATTACAGTGGCGTGCATAGATAGGTTTAATACGTAGATATCAGATAGCTTGGTGTGTTCCAGAGCAGTTTAAATGACAATTTTGGATATAAATCATGATTTTTTAAAAAGCGGGGCATAGTTGGAACATTTATGAAAGCGGGACGAGTTTTGAAAAGGAGAGATTGTCCCTCCAAATTTGGGACAATTGGTAACCCTATTATATGTACTACAAGGAGGTCTGTACAGGGAATCATAAGTTGCATATTTAAATTGGCTACAGTTGTGACTATTACACAGGACTTGAGCATACACCCGCACCAAGAATAAAATACTGGTTCTATTCCATTTTAATCCGATCAATCTCCCAAATCACTTCTAATATATAAAAACTCAGCTTTTTTCAGGCCTTCAGCTATAGGGGTTCAGTGTCGCGATTAGTCACACCTTGGTGGACTTGAATCTACCGAGAAAATAAGTGAATCGTTTTTCAAGTATGTAAGTGCATGAGCATGCCGGATAAAAACTTTAAGTTTAGTTTTCTTTCTAGGTAAATAAAATTTTTATTTGAAGAACTTTTTAGGTATTTTCCGCCTATGTAGTATAGGCAGTGGCGCAGCTAGGAGTTTAATTTGGAGGTGGCAAATAATAAAATACATTTCTTCATAAGGAGATTACCCTCTTATTTTTCCTTGATCATTAACTATAATAACTCATAAATGTTGCTATACAAATAAAAACTCATAACAGTCATTTAATAAATATATTTATTTTCAAGTTCAATCAATGTGAAAGCAGTCGCAACTCGAATTACCTACGATATAGGAGAGGTGGGGGAATATTCGACTACCCCCCTTGGCTACGCCACTGAATATTGATTATAAATTATAAGTATTTATTTGTGTGTGTATATATTATCTGCGATATATTAGTACAGGCCACCTCCGTTTAGCGCTGTTTTGCCATAGCCATAGCCCTGTCAAACTCAGAGCATTGGTGCTGCACACGCACTCTGTATGATCGTTACCTTCAGTCGCCCAAGTCAGCGCCTAGATGGTGTTCAAAAACATAGGTGGCCGACACTTGGGGCGGCCAAAAATTTAAGTTTCAAATATCTATATATTTACATTAGGAATTCAGTTTTACACAGGTTTGTGGAATTGAGTAAAACCGTCTGCGGATAGCAAGTAGTATGCATCCATCAAATCACCTTTCCTCCACCGTGTTTAAGTAGGCGATAAAATCAAATGATTGCTGCTTACACTTATAAGTAGCATTCACATATACTTTTCTATGTGTGGGCGAGACAAACGAGACAGATCAATGACAATTTAAACCAAATGTTTTACTATCAATATTGGTTGTCTTGCCTAGTTCAGGGTCAGGGTTTGCCGTCTTGCGTGCTCTGTTATTTAATTTCTAGTATTTTAATATATTCATCTATTTTTAATTTTTTATGTATATCAATCATTTGAATAACCGATTTCCATAACCTTATACATCCAAAAAAGTAATTAATTTATAGCGCTAATGGAGGCTACGGCAACGAATTAAACCCATTTACATTAATTCTTATGGTAGAATAGAATTTATATAACGCTGTTTGGTTAAACGATCTGTTTTTCGGGAAGCAATTAAGAAACCTAGGCAAGGGCTGCCTGCAGTTAACTCAGCAGCAATATTAGTTATGTAGGATTTGAGACTCGATGATTTTAAAACAAACAAAATAAATTTAAAATTAAATTTATCCAAAAAAATTAATTTTTTCCATTTTATAATTGATGATCGATGAATTACCACTGGAAGCGCCTGGATTGCAGTCAAAATGTGCACCTGATACTTCAAACAATTTAATAGACATAGCATTTATTAGGATTATCCTTCGGATTTCAGCAGTAAGGTAGGCTCTACAATTCACTTTTGAAAATATTAATTTCTTTTAGTTGGCGTCGAAAATATTATTCAACAGAGAAAATTTCAGCATAGCTTCGTTATGACTTTAGCTCATTCTTGAAGAACTGCAGGTGTGTTACTACGGGATATGATAATAAAGACATTTGATAGCTTTTAATATCTGAACCTGAATTTTTAACCTCGGGTACATATTTCACCCAGTTGATCTTTCGAAAATTTCTCGCCCTGCCCTCGCACTATTAATTAAAGATTGAAGGTCTAGTAGATATTTCCCACTGGATTTCATAAGCAGTTAAGGAAGCGTGGGATTCAAAGATTCAAGGTTTAACCCAATTTTCTCGCCAAGTTTTGTCGCTAACCGTGGCGGCCATTTGAGTAGCTGTCTCAATGAATAAGTGACTGGCGAGAAGCGTGCATCTGGCGCGTACGCGGCGGGTTTGAGCGAATGGGAGAGGGAAGGGGGGAGAGAAATGGAAGAAAGGGAGAGAGGTAAAGCAAATTATCTCTCAGCAGTTTCCTCTCAAAAACAGCCCTCGAAGTTATTCTGAATTTCGTCTAATCAAAATTATGACTTCCTTGATGCAGCTAATGACCATCCTCTCTGATTCAGACCCCTTTTGATGTTGCGGCACGGCATTTGTTTTCCTTCAAATCACGTTGACGATAGATTAACGGCCTCTGGTATCACGAGATCTCGCATTTACCTTTGTTTGATAACTTTCGCAACCCATGGAGTCATATCAAATAGGATAAGAACATGAGTAAACTTGGCATACTAGGTAGCGAATTTTTGGTACGCGTAGCGACTTTTCGCAGGATTGTTGTGCAGTTAACAAAAACACTGACATTATCAAATTGAGGTGGAGAGATATACCTTAGGGCGTTTCCGACTATTGTTGCATAAAACCGAGCAGGTTTGATGTTCAACGTATTATTATTAAAATTATCCATGAGATAATAAAAGTGAACGTGAATATGGGCAAACGACTCACGGTGAAGTTATGTGCGGCCTGCGTGCTTAAGTTGGATTATCGAGAAAGTTAGAAATTTTTTCAAAAATTAATAACATTTAAAGTTCCAATGGAAAATTAATAACGCGCGTTACTTTTTCTCGACTTAAATAATTAAAGTATCTTTTCTCTATTGCGCAATTGCCAGTGAGGCCAGGACGGGCCTACTAATTCGCGAAAATACTCGGTGAGTTCGATAAACTAATATAAAATTTTATTTTCCAAATTGAACCAAAGAAATGATTTACTGTCATTATTTCCGAAACATATTTGCGTTCCCGTATAGAATGATGGACCTCTATTTTAAAATTTTCTTCATGCTTTAATTCATGGGCCAATAGGTAAATAACATCTACTGTCAAGTGCAAAATCTCTTAAATATTAGTTAAAAGCCAGTTATGCCATCAATATACTCGAAAATTTAATTGTTAATTATATATAACTGTAAAGTCATTTTTTTGTCCATATTGTTTAAATGAACCGCAAACAGACCTTTATTTAAACCAATCAGTTTTTATGTACAAACTATTTATCAGAAATTACATGTTTTAGTTCTATGAATGTTTGAAATAGTTTATTAGCATAAATATTTATAACTAAAATTTTACTAATTAGTTTTAAGAGAAACAAACAAAAATGTATGACTCGTGATTGTTGCCAATTTTTAGGCTGGTTTTCAAAGGAAACATAGCCTTATGAAATGGTCGTATCTTTGTGTATTTATGTATGTATTTGTGTCCCCCACTAACAACTTTTGCATCAGTGGACCGATTTTCATGAAACTTGATATGAGACTCGTGCTGCCAGAGCCCACCTCCGGGCAATATTTTATTTGGCGAAGATTCAAGTCCCTGGTTTGATTCCAGGAGCGGTTTTTCCATACCTATTTGTTTCACATAGGAAGTCTCAAATCCATCGTGCTGAGATATTTTCTTTAATATTTTAAAATATTTTAAAATTGTGATATCGGAGCGAGGTTTGTACTGTTCTAAGGGAAAAAGAATAGATTCTAATTATCATCACCTAATTATGATAGTTGATCGTATTTTCTTGAATTTCCACTTAAACAGAGTTTTTTCGTTTTAAATCGCATTTTATTGGATTGTTGCCATGGAGACGATTATTACCGAACTCGGCTTGAGCATTGACGAGTGAACAAATGAGTCTCGGGTTGGACTCCTTGTTATAATAATTTTTGTTTAAATGTTCTTCTAGAAGTTGAATAAGGTATTATGGGATAGAATTCACTTTCGGAATTTTACGTTAAAATCAATCTATTGCAAAGAATGTAAGTATTAATTTAGAAATCAAGCAATCGTCAGAGAAAATAAGCTTGGATCTATTTAGTGTTTAAATGGTTTGTCAAATAGAAATCCTTTACAGATTATGGCCATTTTTTACACTCCATAACCAGCTATTAAATTTAACTTAAACAATAAAAATATATTTTGAATTAATAATTATTTAACAAATAACTTAAATCTGAACGTATTCTATGATTCAAAATGCCCTCGAGTCCACAGTATTGTTTCAAATGCTTCAGGATATATTTATTTTAGTCTTAGCTATGTTGCAGGCCAATCGCCTAGAAATAGATGATTATTTTATAAAAAAGAAGCTTCTTATGGCCATAGGACACATTCAAATTTACTAACATTCAATAACTCTTAGCGAAGTAGCGTAGGATTTTTAATTAATGATATATTGCACTTTCAGCCACGAAATATCCCTTAATTTCTCTAGCCACAACAATATGATCTATTTACGCCCCTGTATGGGATTATAAATAACAAGTTGAGGTAAAAGAAATAGTAGAAATTTATTTTCAAACTTATCGTGAAAATATGCGTGTGCCAATTGTATATAACAAATCTAATTGCATACATACCCCATAAAAATTATGCCAACTAGCTTCTTATTAATTCCTATCGACTTTTGTTTGAACAGTTTGCTTTGCTTGCAGGTAAAGCGAAAAAGTAGAATTTTTGGAGTTGAGAGAAAAATCGATATAAGGCGACCGAGAGACTCTTTTTTAAAGACCAAGTTATTCACAGGGTTTATAGCAAGAAGGTTCATGTAGACCTTGCAGAGCGACCTCCAGTTTCATCGAACAATAAATCTTTCGGAAGTATTGAAGCATCGATTTTTTTTACGCCTTCTTCGAAACGATAAAAACGGCTCTTCACACGTTTCAATAAAATTCATGGCTCCTTCTTGTAAATAACCAACCACAGCCCAGTAAACCACAAAGATCGAGCAAACATTTACTTTGATGGGGTTGGCGACAATGCAAACGTTTTTCTAAGGAAATATACATCGTAATACCTTTGAAAACGAGAGAAGAATGACTTAATCACTTATATGGCCAAGGTTGCCTGAAATTTCTTTACGCTCTTACATCCTCCTCTCCGAAGGCGAACTGTACAGATTTCGCCGCAATCCTACACATGTATTGTGCGGACCTGCTTTGGAAAATTGCCAAATGGCTGCCTTGAATCCGGAATGCGAAATGGCAGGTTGACACCTCCTTACGTAAGATTCGCCGGAATGTTTTGTTTCAATTTTATGAGCGAGCACCGTTGCCACGTCTTGTTCCAATAATTTTTTCTTACCCCTTCGAATGTATTCTAGAAAAAAATATTTTTAGGTTCGCTAAATATTTAAACAAATCTGCAAAACGTTTCGCACAAATTTTGCGGCTCTGTAAAAAAGATTGATGCAAAAATCGGTTCACTTTTCGCAAATCATTCTAATGTGACATGCATGAGCTTGGATTCCGTATCGTATACCGAGAAATCGAGTTATTCCAAACAAAAATACAACGAGGAATACTCGAGCTGACCTCTGCGCAACAAAGTAACATTAAAAGGCGCTTATCAAATACATTTTCCCCAGAACAATAATATGACACCAGACATTGGCATAAATTCCGTCCCCAAATAATTAGACTCGAGACATTGGGCCGCTTGCCAGAAATAGTTTTAGATAATCGCAGCTAAGTTAGGTAATATATCAGAGCAGTAGTTAGTATAGGAGGGAGACAAGTGTGGGAAGCAGGAAACATCTCTAGCTAGAATGTCAGTGATACATAAATTTTAACTAACAAGGCAATATTTTTTCAACTCTAAAAGGTCAATGTCAACACATTTTTGTATATTATGTCAATGATCATGCCAACGAAAATGAGACAGTTAAGTTGACGGCCTATATTTTTTCCCTTGAATGCAACCTAATCGTTTAATATGCATTTTATAGATTATCACTTATGTGTCGATATGAGCCTAAGTCCTTCAATTCCGCAACAAGCAACCGAGACAAACATAATAAACTTTTAGCAAGCAAATCCTCTTTGCATAACGAACGAAAATGTTAATGGCATAACACAGTCTCGCCAATCGATCAAATTCAATGAACACGTGAGAATAAACATTGGACCGTGACATTTCCTCACCGAGTGTCAAGTCTTATTTAAAAAAAATAAAACACCAAATTACCAATGTTACGTGCATCAACTGCGCACCGAGCTTGGTAAGGAATTTCCTCTTCCCAGGATCTCGTGTATCGGAGGGTTTAAAGCCCCTTTTCTGAATGACGCTCATGCTGCCTCCCTCTCCGCCTCCTCTCACCCCTTCCCCTCTTCTCAACCAACCTAAAACCACCCCCTTTCTCCCTCCCCTTCCCCCTTCTCTCTTGTCTCCCGTCGCGGAATAGACAGTCGGACACACCCACCCACACTGACACCACCAGGAATCTGCTACACCAACACTTCTCGGGGATTTCTCTTCCTTCCTCTATAGCACTTGACACTTGCGACAGGCGCGCTCTTTCCCTCTTCTGGAGAGGTGTTGCTTTTTCGTGTGGGGGGGGGGTGCGAGTATGACAACTTTTTTTTAAACTCCTTTCTCACGGGCGATCGCACTCTACAAAAAAATAACCTCAACCTCCCCCACCGCCTCCCGACGAGGCCCGAGGCACACTGGAGCTTGTCAGCCTCCTTCCTGCTAGGATGGACCAAGCTGGACTGAATGAGGTACCGAAACGCCACGGGAGAGCCGATACGAGGCAGGCGGCAAGGGTATCGTCACGGCCCTACGCCGCCAGGCACAAACTCTTCTCTTTCTCTATCTACCTCTCTCTCTTCCTCTTCCCCTCTCCCTACTCGGCTCTCCCCCTACCTCTCCCTCCCACTTTACCTCCGGCTTCCTCACCTCCCGACCCCTTTTGTACCCGCCTCCCTCGCTCACCGGCTCCACCCCTTCTCCCTCGGTTTTCCTTCTCTCCCTCTGCAGGTTCTGTTTCGTTTCCTTCGCGACCTCCCTTTTTCTTACCCTTTTCGTCGCTCTTTCTGATCGCTTTTGTTCCTCTCCTTCTCCCTTTCCCTCGCTCGAACGCGGCGCCCTTCGCGAAATGCCGATGAGAGTGCCCGCATTCTCTCTAGGGTGGAGTTTTTGTGGGGTGGGGGAGGGGCAGGGGGGAGGAAGGGGAGGAGGAGGAAGGTGTAGTTTACTCCACTTTCGCGCGCTTGATTTCATATGCGCGAAGTTGGTTGCGTGCCTCTCTTTCTCCCTCCCCGCCCTCGTTCTTATTACCTCTCCCTCTATCTCTACCTCCCTCCCTCTATCTCTCTCTCCCTCTATCTCTCTCTCCCTCTATCTCTCCCTCTATCTCTCTCTCTCCCTCTATCACTCTCTCTCTCCCTCTATCTCTCTCCCTCTATCTCTCTCTCTCCCTCTATCTCTCTCGCTCCCTCTATCTCTCTCGCTCCCTCTATCTCTCTCTCTCTATCTCTCTCTCCCTCTAACTCTCTCTCTCCCTCTATCTCTCTCTCCCTCTATCTCTCTCCCTCTTCCTCTATCTCTCTCTCTCCCTCGATCTCTCTCCTCCTCCCTCTCTCTCTCTCTCCCTTTATCCCTCTCTCTCTCTCCCTTTATCCCTCTCTCCCTCTATCTCTCTCTCCCTCCCTCTATCTCTCTCCCTCTAACTCTCTCTCTCTCTAACTGTCTCTCCCCTTCCTCTATCTCTCTCCCCCTCCCTCTAACTCTCTCTCCCTCTATCTCTCTCCCCTCTATCTCTCTCTCCGCCTCCCTCTATTTCTCTCTCTCCCTCTCCTTCTATCTCTCTCCCCCTCCCTCTAACTCTCTCTCTCCCTCTAACTCTCTCTCTCCCTCTATCTCTCTCTCCCTCTATCTCTCTCCCTCTTCCTCTATCTCTCTCTCTCCCTCGATCTCTCTCCTCCTCCCTCTCTCTCTCTCTCCCTTTATCCCTCTCTCTCTCTCTCTCCCTTTATCCCTCTCTCCCTCTATCTCTCTCTCCCTCCCTCTATCTCTCTCCCTCTAACTCTCTCTCTCTAACTGTCTCTCCCCTTCCTCTATCTCTCTCCCCCTCCCTCTAACTCTCTCTCTCCCTCTAACTCTCTCTCCCTCTAACTCTCTCTTTCCCTCTAGCTCTCTCTTTCCCTCTAGCTCTCTCTTTCCCTCTATCTCTCTTTATCTCAATCTCTGTCTCTCTTTCTCCCTCACTCTATCTCTCTCTTTCCCTCTCTCTCTCTCATCACATTCTCTCCATCTTCTCGCCCGCAATTGTTTCCGAACCGTTTTAGGAATGCCTTGCCGTTTTGTTTATACTTTCAACTTTCGGACTCTCCCTACGAGATTCGTCCATCGCTTCAAATCTTCGGACGATGTTTTTTGGATGATTTGCTTTCTCTTCTTCTTTGCCGATGAGGAAATGACCTTTTTATACGGAAATAATGCGTTTTTATCCTTTTGCGCACGGCATACCATTAAATAACCAAAAACGAATTAAGAAAGATAAACCATAAAATGAATCAAACATTTTCAATCTTATTTCTTCATTTTTTTTTTCAATTTTGGGCATTATTTGAAGGTATACAAGATGTTACAGTGGAAAGGAAACGCAGGAATTAAAATTTTATTTCCGATTCCGTATGCCTGAGCAAAGGTGGACAGGGATGTATGTCTCGTTATGCATAGTTTAGTTTGTATACACAATTTGGATTTAGGCATGTTTATATTCAGGTCATGACAGCTAAAATATCACATAATGACATTGATTATGTTATTTTCGTCCCTTTTATTCCCCATTGCGCAACGACTGCTGGCTAGGATCAGAAGGTTGCGTGTCCAAGTTGTCGGGGTCAATCTATTTTGTGCTAACCTTGATAGAAGGGAAGGCTAGAGCGCCCTTTTCACAATACCAAGGGTCTGAGTACTAACACCGCACTTGGCTATTCTCATTCCTAATATTAATGTAATTGTTCACCTTTTACATTTGAAATGTAGGGGAAAATATACACAATGTAAATGAATATGATTAAAAATTTAAGTAAACATATTTACGCTCGTACGATCATCAGGATTAGTGGAAGAACTACAGGATTTGTTATCATATATCTACGCCGTTAAATATAAGTTAATAAAAATACTTGACTCATCAATTATGTGAAATTCGATTGTCCTAATTTTCATAGAGCCGAATAATTATAACTAAAAATATTTCCTGTATAACGAACAAGGTTTTTCTATTTGTCGTTAATACCTAAAAATAAACCTATCGTAAAAATTTACAGCTTCAGTTGAACTAAAAAAAAACCCTCGTAAACCTCAGCGTTTTTTAGGCCCAAGAAAAATAAGCTAGAATCCCACGTTTCGACCTTATAGATTATTCATTTATTCTCCATCTTCCGTGGCCAAAGGTTCGAATAAATATCCCTTTAATATGTTTTCCGTAGGAGTTTTGTATCGCCTGAGTTTTGCCCTTCGCCCCACCTCCTCTATCATCCTATCCCTCTTTCCTCTCTTCTTTATTTTTCTCCGCCATTTCACGCCCACGCGCTTTCCCATCCCCTTCTCCCTATCTCATCCTCTCTCCTGTTCTCATCTCATCTCCAAACCTCTTGTCCCTCATTGCGTTAGGAATTCCTATACGTGGGCTGTGCCGCAGACCGCTTAATCCTACTTTAAATGTTTTGGTTCCAACTTCAACCCACCGCCTTCGCGCTATTTACTCCTCTTTCGTCCCGAGTAAAAAAAGGCACCGTTCTTCCTTTTTGTAAAGATTTTCCATCTCCTATTTCTCTGAGTATTCAACATGTTGAACTTTTGTGTAAAACTCGCGATAATCGCCGAAGTATTTCTGTATAATTTAGCATTTAATGTTGATTGACCTGGTTTTACGGAAAGTTGTGAGAGGTGTCATTTACCAATAGTAAAAGGTAATTAAAAACTATGCTCTTATTGCCATCGTTGAAGTAAATATAAGGTTTTATCTTAATTAACGCGTGCAGGATAAAATTTCCAAATAGCGTCATTCGAATTCAAAATTCTCTAATATTTGCATATGTAATCGACATAATTTTAAATTTTAAGGCAGAGATGTCGAAATTATTTGTAGCCAAGTTTTTTCTAGATTTTCTGCGACTGTTAACTGCGCCATCCTCAGAATATAACAAAAGGTTTATTCACATCGAGAAATTCCAGAAAGTTACAGATCGAATTTTGATCAAACAGATTTTGATTATATTATCTAAATTTTTAAATTTATGATATGATTCCGTATATAACCTCCTCCATCTCTTGTCAGTTTCTTACCTGGCTGTTAGAATAGCGTAGATTTATTTTTTGGAGTCACCATCTGCTCATCCGAAAAATTAAAAAGCGCCCGCTTAATCACGCTTCAGAATTTTGAAAATGTACCGTGCATCTACGGACGATAAATCGCGCTCATATATTTTCCATAAAATATTCATGAATTTTTCAAAGGTCATGAAAACGTTAGACCGAAAAAATAATAAACTTTTCCGAACTGCCTCGATAGGATGCCGCGCTTTGGATAAAAGGCTCATCAACACTCATCATCGATCGCTTTGAGAGGCGTTTAGTGCTACGAGCGTATATTTAAAATCGACTTTCGTTTTTCCTCTCAACCCCTTTTCCGCCCTCTGTAATGTTCTTCCCGCCCAATTCAAACCCACGCCACTTCCTCAAATCTATCGCTTCCACCCTTCTCCCTCTCCCTTCCTTCTTCTTCCATCTCTCTCTCTCTCTAACTCCCTAATATCTCTCCTACTCCCTCTCTCTTATGTTCTAGATTTGGGTGTCAGCGACCAAAATAACTCGGGCAGCGTTGCCCATCCTTCAAGATTCTACTACACGCAGTTTTAACAACTTCTTTCTTTCTCTCCTCATTTCTCCTCTTCCTTATCCCCTTCTCTTCTCTGTGTCCTTCTAACTCTTCTCCTCCCTTTTCCTCCGAAATTCGTTGGCACCCGTCCTCTTTTCCGTTCTCTCTCTCTCTCTCTCTCCCATTCCTTCTTTCTCCCTCTCCTTCGAACCGCCCCCTCCTCCCACTCCTCCCTCCTCCCACTCCTCCCTCCTCACTCTCCTCCCTCCTCCCACTCCTCCCTCCTCACTCTCCTCCCACTCCTCCCTCCTCTCCAAACCTCTCCACGGGCCATCTCCCAACTCCACACTCCCCTCCCCCCCTCTCTCTCTCTCTCTCCCTCCTCCTCCTCTTACTCTATTTACATCTCGGCCTTGTAAGTTGCGTCACGCATCACTTTTATGCCTTACAGACTCCGCGCGCTCGTTTACCCTACCCTTATCATTTTCCTCTCTATTCCCGTAGTTGTAGGAGTGTAAAAATAAGGGCTGCGACGTATTTTGGAAGAAGGACGTTGATGGAATCTATTTTTTTCCTACCGCACTCATTAGGTTACGGTATTTTTGAAAAAATGCCCCTTACGACCCCTTGATTTCGCTAATAAGAAGTCACGTAAATTATGACTTTTAAAAGTTAACTGGACATCGTCCAAGGCGTTTTCGAGATAGCTGAACTTTTACAACTATAATTTGTAATCATTACCGTAGAAAATCATGTTTGTATTCCTTTCTATAAGTGCCGACTTTCTTATCAATTATTTCCACGTGTCCAATGAAAATTCCAGAGTAATCTTCTCCAAGGTGAACTTTTAAACGCAAGCCAATATTTTTCACGATGACCGGAACTGCCAGGTGGTCATTAATTACACTTGATTTTTTGGGGTTTTTACCAGGAGTTTATTTTACATTTCTGCCAACGCAAAGGCAATATATATGAAGGTAATATGATAGCTCCTTCGATATTATATAATGAAGGACACGAATCTCAGAATATGAGAAAATATCTGTCGATGTTGTCACTGGAAAAGAATTAATGTGTCGAAATAGTTAACATTGTTGACAACTTGTGGGTACTTAAAGAGTGTATGGCAGAGAACGTCGTTAAATATGGAATTAATGGCTGATGTGAAAACATAATTTAAGAGCCATTCAGAGATTTAAAAAAATAAAAATTCACAACATCTAAAGTAAATCTAATTTATTAACAACTCAATGTTATATGGATCCTATGGTCGATATTTTATTGAGAAAATATTTCCAAGACCTGCATAGCAATGGTAATAAAATTACGGCTGTCGATAAAAATAAAGTAGCGAAAATCGCCGCTATCAAAAGAGGCACGCGAATGGATTTAAGCACGAAACGGCGCGTAGAATGCCGCAGCGGAAGTATCGCAGTGGGTTACATTCTCGGCGGATTTTGATTCCTATGACGCGAAGTTAATTTAACCGACTGCAGAGAAATTTGTCGATCACTGGGTATAATAGCAAGTGTTTCATTCAATAACGTAATTATAACAGTCATATGGTATCGGTCTATGTCTCCTGGTTTCAATTAAAAGAATCATATCTACGTAATGTTTTCTTTTATTCTCTCTTTAAGTAAATCAGAAGTGATTTTTCCGTGATTTTTTGCATTAATCAACGTTACAAGACGTTACATAAATGTAGTTTTATAATCGGAATGGCGTAATTTGCTGTTAGAGTTTGATAATGCTTGTTACTTGTTATAATATCAGGATAGTTTGAATTTGCGCTAATTAAACATATTGACTCTCATCCATTTGAAAAATTTTAGCAAAAATACAGAGCTGTTATAAATTAATCCTCAATTTGAAAAAACGTGTTGTTTTCAGATATTTTAGTTGAATTATGTCAAATCGTTGCTACTCATCTTGATATATGAAATTTATTTCTGAATGCTGACTGCAATGGGAAATTGTTAATAACTTTCATTACGCGTTTTTTGACTTTTATCGGAGCTGAGTTTTTCCAGTTAGAACCGTGAAATGATTATGTACTCAACGGAGCGTTATCTAGGCTCATTCTTTCCGAGGACAATACGGGATCACAATAGAAGTTTTCAACCTGCGATAGACAATCTTTAGGTAGGTTTTGGTGCATTGCATCCCCTTCCACCCACCAATTAGGTGAATTGCAGGGTAACATGTAGATGTAGATATATCAAAGAAATTTTTAGGAAAGGAAGGTGAGCTCTATATAGAAAAGTTTATACGAAGCAAAGCACACTCGAGGTGAATCGATTATAACCCAACACATTGCAATATATACATCAATATAAGCGCAATTTCACTGTTGAGAAGCTATACCCAAGAAAAAATATGACCGTCAATAAATAAATAAATAAATAAATAAACTAAAATTCTATCAAACGCGTGCATCGATTCCATTCCAACGAGACATTTTTATTCTGCGATCTGTAATTTATTCAAGTCAAGCACGCAATACTTGAGATCCCTCATCTGGGAAAGTTGGTCGGTAAAAAGTAACTTAAAGATATACATATACGTAGAGTAGAATAAATTTTGTCGGTTGACCGCGTAATTTATTGTTTATTTTTCTAAGCATTCAGTGGAGGGAGGAGTTATTGCACTCGTATTAAGCTGAAAACTCCCACAGTATAAAATGATAATTCGATGTATAAGGTTGAGCAATATTTCTCACATTAGCCGGCCTTGGATCCCAACGTTATGGTCGAGGGTTTGAATCCTGCCGAGGGCATGATTGTATGTGATGTCTTTGTTGATGGTTGTTACGGTCATTGTACAAGACCGGTAACGGCTATTTATGTTCCATTAAAAACAAAAAATATCCGTATGCTTCTAGTCTATACTCATTGGATTCCTACTGTACTAGTTCAAACCCGGTTTATCAGCATTATATTCCAACAGGAAACTATGAAGCTCGTCTTACGGCTGAAAAAAATCAAGAACAAGCATTTAAAAATATTTGTCTCTGGTAACACCAATAGTCACAACAAGGTTAGAGAAAACCAGATGCGAATTTCGGCTACAAAGCAAAGGTTCTTTTAGAATCTATTTTTGGTGAATTACCACTGAAGACGGCTGCTTTGTAGCCGAAATGCGCATATGGTTTTTATAAATTTGTTGTGGCTATTGGAGATACCGAGACAGTTATTTAAATAATGCTTTTTATTGAATTTTTTAGCATTATATTTGGTATTTAGGTACTGTAATGTAATATATCAAGTTCGATTATCCCGTATATGAGGTTATCGTTACGTTAAAATGCTTTTATCCGCGGAAAATATTTCCCGCAATTTGTCACATAGCAGCACCCAATTGCGTTGTAGAGAAATATATTCGGTGATCTTTGCCTGAACTTTATGGCATTTCTGATAATGCCAATTACGTTACCTTCTGTATATGAGAAAGTATATTAGATATTCAAATAAATAATTTTAATTTGGAACTATCGTTGAAACGGGAAAATATCAAATCGTTTCTCTTTTACCGAATATTAAAATAACAGTTGTACAAATTGATTTCGTGATATTTTCTTTTAGTTTTGTCACTATATTTATTGAAAATGAAAAAAAACAATGCATTTTCACTCCTATCACGTATCTTCGGTGATGGTAGCAATCTAGAGTCTTCAATAAGCTCATATAATGATATTATATAAACATAATTTTCGTATGTACTTCTTCTCGCGGTTAATTTACTATTTTATGTCGACGGTACTTTTCTGTAAGGTTATACATGATTTTTATGCTTGAATAACATAAAATCGCATGTTCACTATGAGGAACGGGAAATTATGAGATAAAAAAATAAAACGCTAGTTCCATTCTAAGCAACCCCGTTATGACGTCAAAAGGCTTACATTATATCACTCCCTTGTCTCAAATTGACTGCTACTAATGGCCCTCGTAATGATCCGTCCCAAACTCAGGAAAGAGATCCTTAACATAGTAACCGGGGGAATATTTATGCCCCTCCCACCTCCCTCCCTTTTATGTGCATCGGATGCATCCCCTCCCCTCTCTCGCCCTCTCCCCTCTTTCTCTATATTTAGTATTCTAGTTCCGATCGGGTCAATGGAATAATGGTATCCTAAGTTTTGGGTTTTCCTCGTGTCTCAGCGCTTCTATTATGGGAACACAAAATAAAGCCAAGCTATTAAACGCCCCAGCAGCCTGCAAAGCACTGCATCGTGGCGCCGTGTTTACTCGTTCTGACCTGCCGCGTTGAAGGACTTTGCGAAGGATGTCGTCCATCTTCTGTTAAGAGTGGGATATCTGATGTTTACGCTATGCCTAATTATAAAGTTTCGCAAGCGCTCTCGAAAGTGTTTCATTGTTTGTCAGTTTGGGCTCTATGGAGTTGGCTGGTTTTAAACGAATATAAGAATTTTTTCTTCAGTTTACCAATTAAAAAACGGTATCGGTTGAACGTATGTTATGGACAAACTGGAGAACTTGGGGAAACGACGTGAAATGTCTAGAGCAGTGTTTTTCGATCTTTTTTGAGTGGCGGAACACTTTGGATGGAGAAAAAATTGGCGGAACACCTATATACATACGCATATATATATTTACCATGGCTGTGGGAACGCGCGTGCGTACTGCGGCAGGTTATAAGTTGTAACCTGCTACTTTCTGCTTCCCCGATAGACGTACTTACAGCGTGAGAGCAAAATTAAAATACATTATATTTTTAAATTCATTAAGAAATCTAAATTTATAGAAAAATTATTTTCAATGGAATATTTAGCGGAACACTTAGGCAATGCCAGCGTAACACCGGTTGAAAAACACTGGTCTAGAGATTTAGAATAGAAGAAATTAAATATGAATTATCAAACGTAATTAGTAGTCCATCTAACGTACGACGCCGCGACCGCACTGACAAGATATGAGAAATTAATTGTAGGACGGATAGATACAAGGGGTCCTTTATCCCGAAAGCAAAAAGAGAGAATAATAAGAGATAAGTTGATATTCACCCCCTGCTACACACCAATTGTGATGGCTTGGAAACTATTATTCAGATTCAGATTACTTTTAAAATGGACGGGTCTAATGATGTTTCTCCGATTAAAAACATTAATTACACCCTGTATATAAAAATCAATATATTTTCAAAAAGTGTTTAAATACTTACCCCTGTAACAACTGAATTATTTTTAGTTTAAAGTAAAAACTTTTCAATTGCTTAGTGTAGTTAATCTGAACCTTAATATCTACGTACTGTTCTTGTTAACCTAGTTACTTAGCTGCAACGATATTGAAATTACAAAATCATTTTTGAACTTGACGTCTTTATAGCCAATTACGGGGATGGTAAAAATAGCAATGCACGCGTGCATCATGTTAGCGAAGGTGTTGCTGTTGTCCGCTCTTTTACACACGAAAAACTTCTGCCAGTCCAAATTTCGTTCTGCTCCTGCACGAACTTGTCGAATTTGTTCAAATCGTAAATTGATATGGTCCTTTAACGGTCTCACTTGTACTGACCAAAAACAGAATTGTCGCCGATAAATGCATTGCTTAAGCAACTTATTTGCGCTGGTGATGCGGAAAAGAGAGGGGGCAGGGACAACATGCACGTGCAGTTGCGCAATGCACGCTAAAATGTTAAGGTAGACGCGGATATTACCGGCACGTGAACAGTGCTTTGGAAAATTGCCATTACGCTACAGCCAATCTTCCCGTTTTAATGGCTAACTTAATTTGAAAAATCCTAAACGTTACATAACGTTACCGAGTTTAATCATTGTCGCGCATTGAAGGTTCATTCAGATGATTTCAATCGTTGATAAATTAAGAATCGGAGGAAAGAAACGTTACATCTTTCCGAGTGGGGTCGATAATTGTAGCATTTCATATTAATATATATTTTGGAGTTGTTATTAATTTCATAAGCCGGTGAAAATTTATAAACTGAGTCAGCAGAACCATTCGAATTCCTGAAAATGGAAGGTCGGAATGGGTCGAAGCATGGACAACCATGGTATGAATCTGAGATTCATCAAGTCACTTCCTTACCTCCAATATAAAAATATAATTTTCTTCTGTCATAATATTCAGAGACCTCCCTTACACACAGATTCACCTAAACTCTATTAATCAGCTATAACTATTTTGTAGATTTCTTACAATGGCTTCAAAGTTTCTAGGAGATAAGACGCGTCTGCAAGTAAGCATCTTCCCCCTTCTGTTATCCAACCTGGTTTACGGTTAAGCATGTTGGAAAGCTTCAAGTGAGTGGAAAGCACTGCAGCGGCGTAAGGATCTACCATACCTTCCTACCTCTTCCGTTCCACCCTCTACCTCCTCCCACCCTTATTCTCGCGCGCATGGAGAGACTCTTATCAACAGCGCAAATGACGTGCGGTTCGCTTCGCGTACATTTGTCTGTGCCATCAAGGGTCTCCCTCAAATTGTTTTCCATCTAGCGGGCGCTGTAAAAGCAAAGGGATTCTGTGCCTCGTGAATCACCTAACACAAGGTTTAACTCATTCTCTCGCCAGTGTAGTGGTAGGGGCGAAAGAAAGACAGCCAAGGGGGGTAGAGAGAGGGAGAGAAAGATGGAAGATAAAAGGAACTGGTAAAGGGAGAAGGAATGGAGCGCAAAACTGGAAAAAGAGGTTCCCTTTTTTCTCCGCGCCTTTCTTATTTTCGTCGCGTTTTTGTTTCCTTTATTCTCTCCACCGATCTTGCGTTACGGTCTTCTCGCTCTCTTCATCTTTCAAATTTATTGCCCCTTGAAAGTGCAGCGTTTTCAGAACTTTCTGCGCTGCATCGCTTTATTTTGTCGGAAACGTGAATCACCTCGCGCGGATGATATATTTTCGCGCGATTGTCTTTATTACCATTTTTTGTTAGCGAGAGAGAGGACGCGACGATGGAGAAAGTGCCTTTTGCGCCGCCTTGTAGCTTTCCTCCGGACATGTCTCGAGAAAATTTCATTGCTCGTCCACGCTCGAGAAAAATTTTCTCTATTTTGGACCGATATTTTTCTTCTTTCATCCTCAAACATTTTTTTGACAATACGGCAAAACGCAGTCTCGATTTTGAACAGAGAAAACGCCTACAGATTTTCATCCAGCCAATAAATGACAACTAGCTGCCAAAAGGGGAAGTTTTTTTTGGGTCCTCTTTTTACTCACCACTTTTTCCGAGTAAAAATCCTTCTCCGCCGAGTCCTCCGTCTTGATGGTTTTCTGTTCCTTCCCCTCTTCCTGGACTTCTCCGTTCTGCATAGGGGCGGGGCCGTTGGCCTTCGCGCCCAGAACTTGGTTCAGCTCGTGCGCTATCTGCATCGTGACAAAAAGTGACATTCACTAAGACGCGGCTAGACTCGTTGACGGCCAAACGTAGTTCTTCCGAGGGAAGGAACGTGTCTACGACAGGATCGATTCCCGTGACGTTTGCAAATGCGGAGCGAGAAACGGGAAATCGTCACGGCGACACGAAACTTGACAAGAGAAAAGTCCGTCGCTTATCATTTTTATAAGAAAGGGAAAGGAATGCATCGAAATTCACCTCTATAAATGATCTATCAAAACATCTCGTGACAAATTATGGATTTTTGCTAGAGAAGTCTCCGATTATTTTTTATGCAACGATTGATCATTTAACAACGAGAAACTCCACCTCCGAAAGAGAAAATGTTTTGAAAGCAGCTCAAAAGTTTCTTGCAAGGTAGTCCCAAGCACTCTAACGGATTTTGGGCACTTGATTTTCTTATCCCTTTCCGCAATTTTAGCTCGTATTTAGAAATTTTAAATAAAATATATTAAGTACTATTCACGCTAGAAAGAAAAGGACGTTAAATGTTTTCCACTTTGTATGAAAGTAGGAAAGCCTCTAAACGTTAATTTTTTAATTTTTCATTATCGATTTTTTTATTTTTATGATGATAAAATTGAAATTAATCCAAAAATCATCCGTTGTTTTATAAAATAAGATAAGCGATTGGCAACTCTTGTTTGCATGAAGTAAATTAATATTACTAGTATCGAAAAATTCATTTCTTTCTTGTAATTTATTCACAGTTCAATTATTTTCTCAGAAAAATAATGGTAATAATATACTCTACCGCGAAATGAAGGCTATATGAAATTCAACGACTTAATGGAGAAGAGCGCATTTTTCTTTTAAATTGGTTTATTCTTGAAATGTAGAATATTTCTTAATTTGCAAGTATGACTTTAATAATTTCAAATTCTATGATGGCCATAACAACAGCCGGAATTTTAAATTTACAACCATCAACTCATTCTATACATTGCTTTCAAGAGCTAAATTCACTATCTTTTGAGTTTTTTAAACTAGTATATCCTAAAATGTTAGTGAAATCCACACTAAACCAAAGTTTCACTCAAGCTACAGGGCTAAATAAAAAATAATCAAAAATAATAGAAGTTACGTAAAAATACTGAGTTTGGAGGAAAATCGTTGGTAGCATGAAAAAATAAATACTTATCGTAAAAAAAACTTAAAATGGTCTTCATTTTAAAAAGGTATCTTTACTGATGAAATAATGAAAAAATAGTATAAAAAATAACGGGTCTTATAGCCCTAGGAAAAAATCATATCAATCTTGAGGGTGTTGGTTTGGTATAAAAAATGTGGTGTTTCGAGCTCCCGTGTTAGTGTTAAAAAAGAAGGAAGTCACACACAATGAACACACACAAAGAGCAAAGTGGGAAAAACGCATCATACAGATGAGAACAAAGAAGAATATGCAAGGTCAACTGCAACAAATGTTTACACAATGGGGTATTTAACTGCACCGACTGCATCCGGAAATTGGCATTTCAAACGCGGAAATTTGGTCTATGTTTACAATCGTAAATATTCTGTTATGAAATATTTCGCGAACAACTTTGGCCTTCTTGCTCTAACGGAAGTAAGTGACAGAGATGATAAAATCGTAAATATTACAATGATGTTTTTAAAAGAAGAAACGTTTTTCAGAGAACGTTTGCGATGATAAGCTTGTAAGTTTCTGTTTTCATTCGCTTGGGAAGCTAGCGACATATTTTTGGCGTCTTCATAAAAAAATTTGGCATATTTTTTGTCTTATTTCCTTCAAACTATTTTCTAAGAGTATGGATGTATATAATTTCAACTAATTCGTTATTGTTACCCGTGAAATCTGTAAGCTCATAAAATTTCTTCCGGAGGCAGTCTGTCGGAGAAATGTTAGGGTTAATTCAAGCGAGGTGAGGAGCTTAAAGGCGAGTTCGTTCAGGAAAGGAAATGGCGGCCGGGGTCAACTCGTTTGTGCGGTCATAAACCCACTCCGTTTACATATATACGTTCATATATAGCAGTTAGCCAGCTGACAATTCTCTCTCACTCCGCCGTCGGCAATTCTACTGCCCAGCGAGGTAATTTTTTTTACCTGCACGCTTTGCCAGAGATGCATCAAATTTTCCGTCGTCATTGCGGTGCTCCTCTCCTCTGAGGCCTCTTCCGTGGCCACGGACTGAGACGCGGCGGTTGATGAAAGGGCAGGGGGGCGGGGCAGGGTCTTGGCGGGGGCGGGCGGGGGACGAGAAGGTATCTTAGAGTCCAGGTCTTCCAAGGACGGGAGTCGCTGGATGGGAGGCATGTCGACGCGGGAGGTGGGTTTGCTCTTCATGAAGGCGGAAGGGGTTTGGAGCACGCGGGGCGGGGAAAAGGATTTGAGCGGCTCTTCCTCGAATCCTCGTTGGATAGTCTCTTGGCGGAGCTGAAAGGGATTTGCGTTCGTGTGCACTCGCGTTCAAATGCAAGGGCGATGGGGAGGTTCACATTTTTTCAAGGGGTGGGAATGAAAATCAGTCCCCTCGAAGCGATGTACGCACACAGGTGGGTTAGAAAGTCGTCAACGATATGCGTTATCGCCCGTCCGTGGCGGCTCTGAGTGCAACAATGGGTGTTAGAGTTGGGGGTCACGTCCGAGGGGATTTTTAATTTTTTTAGCATTTTTTTCGGGCGTGGGGGATAAATAGCATGTGACGACCGGGGAGAACAGGGGGTGAGTGACTGGAAACGGGAGCGTGATTTTTTTCATTTTGATTTTCGAGGTTACAGTTACAACGCGGTGATAAAAGGGAGGGAGACGGTAGTGAGCGACATGAGAGCGTTTATGTCACGCGCTCCGCACGCGCGGAAACTCGACCGCTATTTCGTTAATTGTGAGGTTGTATCAAATTACACAGCTTGCCGTAGTATCTCAGAGGAGCATTTAAGGCCCTGTTGTGAAATTAAACTATTAAAAGTGTTTTGCAAAGATAAAATGCAAATTTTATTTTTGCTCGAATTTATTAGCGAATTAAATAGTTTCACTTTTCCCCTTTATGGCCGTTCTCAGAGCATATAAGGTGAGCGACGATATTTTTTTCAAAGGAATAGAATATTATTATATTATATATTATTAATAGAATATAAATTTCACTTGGAAGTCAAACAATTACGTATCATCACTCAAATCTGCTTCTATTCCCGGTGTATAGTAATACCAAGAAATTAAACTAGTCGTAGTATCGCGAAAATTGAATTTTTGAGGCCGCAAATAAAATGCCAAGTGTCTTCCAACAAGACCGCGTATTACTTAAGTTAAAGAGAAAATGACTGTCACAAAAGTTGAGACATTTAAAACAGTATGCTCTTTTGACGCACATGGGGGACGCACAGAACAGTTTCCTAGAAATAGAACAGAAGAAACACAGGAGAAAACAGAAATTTTGATTACAAAGAAAACAAGAGGGAAAAGAACCAAGAGCCAAGCGCCAAGAATGCCAGTGGTAATGTAATGAATATGTTGGTGTTTATAAAAGCATTGTGCGAATGGAAATGATCACATCGCTCCGAAAAGGAAGCAAACTAAAAGATAAAGAGAATATTTACAATAGAACTACTCTTTCCTTTGTATCCAATGTTATTTTATTGTTAACAACTACGGTAACTTGTCGCATGCAGGTTTTTCTAAATACTTGAGTACTAAAGTCTTGTTTTTTACGCTTTTTGGTGATTGGCAATGAAAATAATTTGTCAGATTACGATGCTACTTGAAATATAACGAATAATAACTTTTGTATTCCGTAATCATGATCCATATGAAATATCGTTATATATTTTCGGATTTTTGTGTAATAATTTAATTTTATTCTCGCTCAAGATTTTCAACCAAAACTATTTATGTTACGCCCTGCGGGGTTTGTAGGAACTAAAATTTAATTAATTAAGTAATTTTTTGAAAATCAACAATTATTCATTTAATAATATTTATGGAGGAAAGTGAAGATGATTCTCCTTCTCTCCTCTGCCTTCCACTTTCTAAATTAAAGAAGTCCGCGTCATTATCATGGATAATACAAAATTAAGGTCGAGTCGAATTTTGCGGCAGTGGGACTAATTATTATCACCGAAACTATGGGTATAAGTCTTAAGTACGTATGTTGCAGACTTAGGTCCACCACTGCCTTTAAATTAATACTCAAATTCCCTTTCAATTCCTGTGTAAATAATGCTTCCTTTACTCTGGGGGTATCATTTTAATTCGATTTGGCCTCAGTGTGTGTATTTATGTGCTTCGGCGCTTGGAGTTGCTTTATTTTATATTCTCGCAACAGAGAATTTTGAAGTGGACTTGGAAGTGTTTGACATTTGTTGCCTTCGCTACCTATATGTCGTTGGACCCACCCTCATTGTTATCCCTTTGTACTCCTCTATTCCTCACATTACCTGGTCTGTGACGTCCACTTTGGTGCTTTCAGTTACGACATCGCTGGCTTCATTTGTTGACTCACTGTTGGAGACGATTGCTTGGTAATACACCTTCTCAGTCATCTCTTCTTGCTGGAACACATTACAAACGAAAAAGCGTTATCATGAATAAATATCTGGTCTCCTGTAATTCCTATACTCACGTACTTGAAGGTTAGTTTATTTTTATAGAATTTTCACAGCGTAATAAAAGATACTCTTTACGTTTTTTAAGCAAATGCTTGAAATGGCCGAATAAAAAAGACAAAAAACACGAACTGTAGGAATTAAAACAATCGAGTTAAAAAATAATAACAGCAAAGTAAAAATCGATTACAATTATTTGGATTAGCACATACTGCTTATTATGATATCTAATATTGGTGGAACAAATTAATGAAATTTTTCGAGGAAAAAGTTAAAATTTGAATGCACTTTAATTATTTAGTGTTTTTAATTTTCGAATATTAAGTTTAAACTGACATCAAAGAAAATATTAAAGTTAAGTTTCAGATTGCATTATCAATATTTGGAATTATTTCATTGTAGTACATATTAACAGGAACTAAGGTTATCATATTTATTGAACATCTTCTAATATTGTAACGCTTGTAAGCAATGAAGGACGTAACTTTCAAACGAATAAAATCTAGAGTAAATATTTTATCTTAAAAACCAAATAAAGTACATGTAATATAGTGTTATTTTGAAGTATTTGATAATGCGTATACGGTTATTTGATCATGGTGATGATACATTTTATTACGAATAATAAATACTGCACATGCGTTGCAGATATAGTTGAAAAATAATAGGTATCGCTCAAATTTTAAGAATAAAATAGCATTTTAGTGAAAATATGAGTCTTATGTACTAATTTGCATGCTCTTGTAATATACGTTTGAGGAAGCCCCTTTCCCAACATCCCATCTCTTAGAATTTTTCTTTCATGCCAAAAAATTCGATTTGTAAACATTCCTCACCTTAGTCTCCGTTTTCTCCGCGCTCTCTGACGTCATAACCTCCTGCTCAATCTCGGAGATGATTTCCCGAAGTGTGTTCTTGATGCTCTCTTGTTCTATCTCGGTGGTGTGAGAGCGCGATTCTGTCGAAGCGGCGCTCTGCTCCGCAATGTCACCGCTCGACCTCACAGTTTCGCCCGATTCCTCCGCCGTCGACGTCACTTCCGTCTTTTCAATTGTCGCTGTAGTTTCGGAGTCCTTTGTCAACGAGTCGGCGATTGTTGGCGGTTCAGCTGGTGCCTGGAGGAAATCACTCGGAGATTTATTTCTTTTTCAATGGACCAGAACTAAACATTGATGAATTTTATCGCGCATGCTTTGCATTCTGTTGCTGTTTGGTAGTTTGTAGTTGGCATCAAACCTTAGTGTGAATTAAGTGAAATTTGAAGACAAAGGGAAAATATTTTCAGAAAACCTTCTCATGGGAAATTGAAAGGATACGCTATATTTGAGGTAAAGCATGTTTTTATTTACCAACTATAGATACTCGTTTCTGAATACTGTGCGCTTTAATATCAGCAAGAACAGTAGGTATCTGTCATAAAGCAACGGCAGGGATAAAGTTCTTCCTCACGATTCGTCTGTCCTGTCACCATCCTCATTATTCCCTCTTCCGCTAATAAATTTTCCTTTAAAACTTCTATTCGATCCACCATGTGTAATGCAGTTTCTGTCGCAGAATAAAACTCATAAAATGATCTAATAACAATTTGAAACCAACTTTTTAATGGTTGAATTTCTTTACAAAAATGACATTTAAAAAGAAACATCCATACATATAGTAAATTTATCTACCTTTTTGCAACTTTAGATTTGCATTCACTCAGGAAACCATATTATCTGTTCATATTTTTATTTAAAACACTGAAAAGTTCCAAAATGAACTTTTAAGAAATGTTTTTTGCCAATTAAGTTTAAATAAAAAAAACTAAAACGAGTTCTCGTTTCATTATTCATAATCATTCAACTTTATGTTATGTTTTTTTTCTGTGCGTATATGAAAATTCTTATTCAGAGGGGAGGAAATTTGTGTGCTAAAAATCTATGCTAACCGTCGTGATTTTTGTGACAGACATTGGAGGGGGAGGCAGGGAGGGGGGAGGTGGGGGCGGGAAGGCGCGGAAACTTCAACTCATTATTATCTGAGCACTTTTTTTATTGCTTTATCTGCAAGAACCTTTGTGTAATAATGAAAGCTAACGAGTACAGGTCCAGATTTCTTATTTATACACCTTCAATCCGACGCTCGCTTACTCTTAGGCATTTGTTAAGATTGTCTCCGATCTTGGGCGGGGGGAAGGGGGAAATGCCCTGCTGCCACTCTGCTGGCCACAACACTGGCGACAGGCGATTCGTACAAATAATAAGTTCTGTTTTAGTGTTACTCTTATCCTTTTTTTAGGAATTTCATTCTACTTCAACTCGTAATTATTTTTTCATATAACAGTATAGTTTTCTAATTAGTTCTTCATTGGTTTAAACGCGTATACCGACCAATTTAGGAAGTATCTGCTAGGATTTCTGAGTAAAATTTTGTCATAGGCGAAAGGAAATACGCTAGATGAAGTTAACCGCTGGAAAAGCATCTAAATTCATCTCTTAATCCAGTTATAACTGTATAGACAGACCACCTGTCGTTAAGGATGGTTTTCATTAGTGAAGAAGATTGAAATATTCCGGACTTTAGGCGCATAACTTTGATGTTGAGTGTGTATTATTAATTTGATTGTTGCAACATTAATGGTTATGATTATTATTATATATGCCAGGTTTTTTAATTTGATCGTAAGGGGTAAAATGTATCACCAGACCGTTGACGTTCAAGAAAATGTAAAGAAATTATTTTCATTGCTTGCGTGCATTTAATGTTTTTCCACGGAGCAGTCAGAATATCAATATTTCTATAACGAACCAATGAAAGGTTTTAACATACCAATTTTTATTATTCACAAAATAAGACCCGGGTTTCGACGCTTTGCTTCCGTCCGCCTCATTATCAACCATACCATCAACCTTACAAGAATCACAGATAGATAAAGCCTTAACACAAGGAATGGTTAACAACTATCCACAAGTGCTGTTGCTTGAGTGTAATTTTAAGGGAGTTCAATATACTAATGAAAATTATGCTGGCTATGGCTCAATGAGCAAAGATTCCGATAGAAATTTTCTTCAGTCAAAAATTGGGTAAACCTTCTTTGGCAAAGTAAACAAAATTATTCAAATGTGGATTATGGGTCAGTATATTGCCTTTTTTGATTTACTGAATTATTTAACACTAAGTCCTTTAGAATCATGTGGAAGCAGTATCATATAAGGACAAAAGACTAAACAGAAAAATTTCTTATAATCGGTCAAATAATTCAGTTTTTATTTTTTCTCAAATTAGTTCTTGACTGTATCTTTTATAAGTATGTATATGAATGGTAAAACGTGTGGATGAATGACTGTATATTTATTATATTGATTTAAATTTACAGTTAAATCAAAGTAGCATTTAATTGAATTTAATCTTAATTTTATATTAAGCTCAATTTGTATTCAATAAAGTAGGGTAATATTGCATTGTTTTGACTACAAATTCCTCAAAGATACAACATGTGATCGCATAATGTCTTTCCTAACGCTCAATTTATTTTCCCACGCAATCCAAGCAAAATTTTATTGTCTGTTTTTCTTTAATTTTAAATTAAATTAACCATCAACAAATATTTAATTCAGTAAAGACTGAAATAAGTTTGATACGCTTTAAAGTCTTTTAAAATTTCCTCAGGGGGTCACCAGGAATGGTATCCATTCTCGGTGGCGATTCACAATGTTCATTGAATCAAACCATCGAAGTGCTCCACTGAGACTGAATAGGCAATATAATTGATTGCGTCAAGTTGCTATATGTGCATTCATTTGCGACTTGCATTTTCAGTTATACTTACCATCATTTTTACCAAAGCTAAAATAATTATTTTAACTCTCATAAAGTGGCGGAATGTGCTTATCTGATCATTTTTTCGAAATCTCTTTCTGATTTTAGTAATTTAAAATTTTATGAAATTGATGGAATAATATGAAACTATGCAGAATGGCATAAGCTGTAATTTGGGAATAACTTTGAAACAAAAAAATTCTGCTTTGACCGGGAATCGAACCCACGTTCTGAAACTGGAAAGATTATCTGCTAAGGTAGTTCAGTGGTAGAATATCCGCCCGTCAAGTGGAAGGCCCGGGTTCGTATTCCCGGTCATAGCAGATTTTTTTCTGTTTCAAAGTTATTCCCTTAAAATTTCGTATCAGTTCTCCGAAAAATTGAAACCAAATTTTAGAAACAAATTGAATCTTTTTTGAAAATCGTTTAGGAATACTATTCGAATATAAAAGAGATTTTTAAGAGTCAGAAAATACAGAATGAACTTTGAATTTTTGTTATGTAAGTACAGATGTTCTCGAATTTGGGACGCTCGGGATCCAGAGGTTGCCGGATTTCCCGTGTTTTTTAATTGAGCATTTTTCCTCAAAATTACCATTTGTGCACAGGGTGTGACTTCCCATTAGACGCAATAGGTACGCACGTGTCTATGGGTGCCGGCGTCATAGTAGCGAGATAATCTTTTCGTGTATTAAAAATAATTTACATAAAAGTTTTAATGATTATTTGCGAAAAATAAAAGACATTAAGAATTTACTAACAGGTATTAAATTACTGTATTTAAAGTTTGTACGGAAAATACGAGACAAAGGGGGCAAAAGAGGCTGAAATCTTTCCGGTTTCCCCAATAATCCTCATTTTTTCCCACCGATAAAAAGGTTTACAAAAGCGTTATTCGCGCTTTTTTTGGAAAAAAATCGCTTATGTATTCGGTTTGTCTGTCCGTTCTCCGTCTATTCGGGCAATAGCTCTGGAATTCTGCTACTTGGAGAAGCCAAATTTTCAGGGTAGACCGGTATATACGTATAAGGGTTAGACATGGATCTAGGATCATCTACCGAGGAGTAAGCAATGTCTTTTTCCAACCTCTTTGTTTCAATTATACCTCCCATAAGAATAGCATGATATCGTTGCAGGGCATTATAAATTTGCATTTTTAAATTAGTTAAAATTAAAATAGGAGCTCAAGATTAAAACAATCTATAGCTAAAAGAATGATGTTTATTATTTTTGAAGACTAAATTCAAATCGGTGCCGAATTGGCATAGAAATTTGTTTTTAATCCAAAAAAGAGGGAATAATTTCTGATTTAGGAAACGGAAAAAAAACTGCCATAGCAACGAGTTCACTGCTTTTAAAAGGGAAGCATTATTATGTACATAGCATTGATATCATGCTTTTAAAGGGAATTTATAGATTATATTACGAGTCCGTCAATCTCAACCAAAGATGTAATCTTATGATGACGTCATAAACCTTAAAGGAGAAAAAAACGTCATATTTAATTTGCTCTGCAATTCATCCATCACTTGTTTTTCTCCCTCTCTCTCTCTCTTTTGTTTTCCTATCGCCTCTTCTCATCACTTACCTCTTCCTTAACTTCCATCTTCGTTTCCTCTTCCCTCTGCATTTCCTCTTCTCTCGCCTCTTCCCGCACCACTTCCTCTGCTACCGCGGACACCATCACCTCTTCTCGGACGTGCTCAGAGGTGGATGAGGTGGTGGTTGTGGAGGTGGTTGGGGCAGGGGGGCAGGTCGTGGGTATTTCCCCGCCTCCCGCCTCGGGTCTCGCTGCCGCCTCCTCCTCCACTTGGTTTCCGTTAGCGTCCAGTGCACCCACCGGCGGGCCCTGGAGGAAGCGTATGAGAGCCCGAGGACCCAAGAGGGAGGTGGGTTTTCGGGTGGGTCGGCGGCGGATCAAGGGTTGGGATCGCGAGAGCGTGATTAGTTTGAGAGGAGGATTACGGAGAGGGCCGAGGAAAGGGAGAGGTTGAGGGAACCGTTTTTAGATTCAATTCTTTTCTTTTTCATATTTTTTTTCGCGAATGTGGAAATGTGAAGGTATATTTTATGGATTATGGTTGAAGTATTGGCTTTCTTCTTGGGCTCCTGGAGTGTTTTGCTTTGAGATTTATTTCGCATTTCCATTCCTTTTACATATTGTACGCGAAATCTTAAGTTCATTTGATTCAACTAAGGATGTTTTTACGTCTATGAAGAACGAACTCTTTGTGCAATGTTATTTCATCAGTTTGTTTTTAACTCGTCAACTGTGACGATTACCTTTAGTAGTAAATGGAACTGAATTTGAAAAGTAATGACTGATCTAAAAAGTTATCTTTAGTAAAACAATAACTTCAGTCACTTCGGTTTACAATGAAAACAGTTTGATCTGGATTTATCGATCAAATATTAAATTATTTAATATTTATCTTTGCACAAAACAATGAAACAGCAAAAAATGCAACTAAAATGAAAATCGTTCTTCGGAAATGCCAATACCATACACATTTAATTCTATGCCGTGTAAAATATTGAAACCATTAAAGTCTAATCAAATAATTAAGTTACAAGAATAATTTTAGTGATACATTTGTGGTAAGATTTGTGTGGCATGTAGGCTCAATGAGTGATTGCGGAAAAGCGGTTTTCTTAGAATTTTGATGGCACTCCATTAAGTCTCTCGGTGTAGCCTACTTACATAAAGCATGCAAACAAAATGTAACACCTTTGTTCCGCTTAATCAGTTCAAATACAAAGCATATCAAAAAGCAAGCCTTTATTATTAATTTTCCACTATGCAATGCGCAAAGAAAAATTTCAATGGCAAAGCAAGTAAGCTTGATAGAAACAGAAGTGTACTACTATGGTGTGACACAGTAAAAGGTGATTTTATCAAACAAAGCTGAGATGAGGCTAATATTTAGATGCATCTATCCCAATTGTTCTTTTATCCTGGGATATTATATTCAACACAACGCTATAACTGTAATATTACGAATTAATCGCACATATTTTGCATTTGTCACTTCACAGTTGTGATATTTTTCTTTAAAATATTACTCATTAAATAGAACTATTTAAAGAAGCTCCAAGTTATATTTAATGTATTGTTTTGTGTTTTTCTGTATATATTTCCGATTTTACTTATAAAAACAAAAAGACATAAGTCAGTGTTCTTAGTTTTTCATCTCATTGTCAGTCTTAAGGTATACTGAATAATACATTTCTCTAAATTTCTTCCTGGAGAGTACGCGCTGCAGTTTCGCACCAATAAGAAAGCCATACTTTTAAAACAAAGCTAGCAAGCATTCTGATTTTTTCAAAAGAATTTTATTGCATATATATTCTCTTCCTTCTACATGTTGTGTCAGTATAAAACTTTGTATTATAACAATGTGGAAAACACTCCTCAATGTGTAGGGTATGATTATGGAGTATAACAAATTTTCATTCACAACACGCCAAAAATGTGAGTAATAAAATGTTATTACTTCAAAATACTTAAAAATATATCACTAGTTACAACATACTTAACACTCATAAAACACGATGCGTGGACATTAATTTTGAAAGGAAACCTTTATTCATTTGGCATGTAAACCCCGGAATAGAAAGTTGAGCGATGATAACAAGTTCAATAGAAACAACATTATAGAGAGAGTTCTCAATGTAGATGAATTTAAGTTCCAAAACTACTCTCTTACCATTTTGGCTTAAAAAAGGAATAAAATACGACATTTGGATCTGTAAAGAAATCTTTATATCAGAATGCAAACATCAGTTATGGATAATGCAACGTTTCTACTTATCGCTAATGTCTCCCAGTGAGAAGAATTTTATGTTAGAGTTGGATTGGCTATTCTTTCCGTCAGATGCATTATTCAAGGATTTTAATCGCAAAAACTCAATTACAAAAGTATCCCTCAATTATCCAGTTTACTTTATTTAAAATTTTAAATTGTATTTATGGAATTGAATAGTATATAAAGTTTACCGTACGATTCAATAGTTTTTAACAATTTTTTTAAAGAAACTGAGAAATTAATATTTTATAGTCAATCAAAAATCCACGACGAAGTTAGGTATTTGCTCCATAAAACAATTTTGCCGTCATTGTTTAGAAGGAAATTTTTTTAATTATGTGTATGGAATAAACGATTAAAAGGTTATAAAAGCAGAACGAGTTAAGCAAATATAGAACATCTAATTCTATGCAAAAAGCAAAACACAAATATCAAATGTAAAAATATTGTTTATATTTCAATTCCTAATTAAAAAATTCTACGAATGATATGTTTAGAATCTTTCTTTTAAATGTACCTTTAAAATGTTTATGCTTATACTATGTAAAGTATTATCAAAATTCACCCATGGAATATTTTAGCTGTTTGAGTTAAGACGAATTATATTAATAATGGAAAAGGGTAACAAAAATCTTATAAAATTATTATTAATTAAATATTTGGAAGAAAATTCTTGAGCAAAATCACATCGAATAAAAAATTGACCTCTTAATTGTTTTTCGACTTACTGAGAAAAAGTTTTAAATTGAGCACTTAATTTTTATCCAATAAAAATCACAATATTTGATCATCAATATCTTCTAACTTATACTTAATGAAATAAAAAAGTATAAAACTTTAAAACTTGAGCATATTATATCACACTTAACAAGTTTAGGAAAACAAAAATTGGACATGTTACGCTGTAAAGTTCGCATAAAATATTTTATAAAACTTTAGCCGAAGCAATTTTAACCGTTTTCAGCACTTTTACAAGATGGTACATAATAATAACAAATAATTTTATTTATTTTGTGAAACCTCCGTTATTATTCTGACTTAATTACCGTTCTTTGATTACGATGTACAATTTATATGGCATTTAGCAGCCCTAAAAACATCATTTTATCAATTACTTAAATTTTAAACACGTATTAAAAACTAGTTCTGAATTTACTTTTGTGCGTTAGGGTTGTCATTTTATTCCGTCATTTCGTTTTTTAATGGTCCAGTTAAGGAAAATTATTTATAGTTAACGCTTATCACAACGAGTAAGGAGTTACATAAAATTATTTAAAGACGATCGCATATAACATGCGTTATCTTAAAGCAAAGTAAAAATATTAATGCATAGTGCATTAAATTTTCTCCAAGCAAGCAAATAAAAACATGACTAAAATGTCTTGGATAAGGATTTTACAGAGAGATCTATCTATATTTTGCATGATAAAAAACAGCTCGAAAGTTTTAAATTCTTATAAGCCATCACATTAAGAGCTTTCTACGAAAACGCTTTGTTAAACATTTTAGAACGCCCTTGATCAGCCACTCGTGATAAATGCGAACAAATGCTTAAACTTTAGAACTAGAAAAAGCCTTAATCATTATCAATATCATGTTATAACAGTTCTTCTGTGTGTATGTATAACGTATTGCATTACAAATAAATCGTCCAATACATAGTAACTACTATAGTTAAGGAAATAAATTTTAAAAAACCACTTGCTAAAATGTCTTACAGTTATTTTTTACATATCTATGATAATTGTGAGACCTAACTATATAACGCATTAGTTCAGAAGCTCCAAAGAAATTACTAAGTAAATTAATAGAGAGTGGTCGTCATTAAATTGTGTAATTACGTTAGGCATTTATAATTAGAGAATATTCAAAGTTTTTAATAAATAATTTGGAAATTTACAACATTTACCATTGTAATTTAGCTCAGTTTATATAATAAATTGCAAATAGATCGATGAGAGTTTAAAGTGAATTTAAAAATCGCAAGAGCTTCTTAAATGGATGAAATTGAAATATGCCATTAAAAAAATCCATATTATGCAAATATTGAAATTTGTTTTGATATTTAATTTATTATTGATATTAATATCGATATTTATCCTCAAAAGGCATGAATAAATCAGAATTTTTCGTTATTTAAAACCGATCACTCTCGTTCATTAATGTTATCCTATAGTACGTAAATTAGGGTTAGAAAGCTAACATTTAGCATTGAATTCTATCAATCTAATTCAAGCAACCAGACGGGTGAAGGAACTAGCTGTAGATTCGCGAGCTCTAATTTTTGCTTTTAAGTAATCACTAAAAAGGCACTAAATTATGTATATAAAGTAAAGCATAAGCAGCAGGAAGAAATAAATCCGCCGGAAACTAAAAAAAGACATCGAGCCGTGACTTTTAAATTACTCCATTAAAAAGCGCGCAGCTCGATGCTTTTTTGTCGGTTCTTTCCCGCGGAGACATACCCTTTACGATTATCAACATTTTTTTCCCACATATCGCCGCTCGTTTTCTTTCTGCCGATCATTTCTTTTTGAAACCATTTCCACATCCTCCATTCCTCCGTTTCAGAGATTAACTCGAGCTGAACTTCATCACCCCGTGGCTGCTGGTTACCTGCTCCTCCTCCACGGATTCCTGCACCACCATCTTCGACGAGGTCATCCCGACCATCTTCTTCTGGGAGACCTGCGACACCTCCTGCTTCTGTATCTGCTCCAACATCTGTTCCTGCTGCTGCAGGAAGCGGTCCTGGCTCTCAACGAGGGCCTTCTGCATAAAGTCTTCCTGCTGCTTCATCAGATCGTCGGCGCCGGGTCCCATTGTAATGGGAAGGTTCCCGGGTGTCGAGGATGAGGTCGAGGATGAAGTCATCTTGACGGCCGAGGACTTGACGGAGGAGGAGGAGAATGATTGGGTGGACTGCTGGATCTTTGTCTCGCTTTCTTCTTTCTTGAAACTCGACTGGGAGATCTCTGTTCCATCGTCCGTTACCTCCTGCCAGGATGAAATGAAAGGTATGAGCTAAAATATTATAAGGAATACGGGAAAGTCATAATGGCGATCACTTTCGATAAGAAATGTCTCTATTCATAACAGCTGATCTGTAGCTGTAATGCTCATCTGATTTTCCCAACCTTTTCATGGCTGTTGGGGAAACATATTTTGTCAATTTTATTTTTAACTCTTTTGAGAAAGAGAATCGTTTAAATCTCTACATCTTGATTGATAATTATCGTTATTTTTTAGTCTTTCCACATTCATTATTTTAAGTACAAGGGCTAAATGGGTTTTATCCCAGGACCGCTTTACAGGGCCCTCGTATTAATCTGATTGTGGTCTCTAAGCATAACGTAGGGTATAGGGGGAGAAGGGAAAGGAGCCCTTTAGCGGAAATTATACCAAGACCCTTGAAATTCACAATTTCCTTTCAAGGGCCCATTTGTTTTGCTTAAAGAGCAGAAATTTAAAACCATTTTGTTTCGATGCTGGAATGTGTATCACACATCATTACTAATATAAGTAATCTAGGTATCAAAGTATGCACGAAATTTATCGTTAAATACATCAGGTGGTTAGGATATTAATGGGCATAGCCGATATGTATTTCCATAAGGTTATTGCAAACGTTAGATCGAATCTTAATCTTTAATTTATATTATTACTAATACTTTAAAATGATCATGCCAATTCGGTAACCATATTACAAGAAGTAAATAAAATAAGGGACTTGGAAGTTAGTGTATTCTTTAGTTACTAAGAATGCTCCGACTAATCACATAACGATCCAAACACCACAATAAAATACCCTTTTAACTTCTTATAAAATGTAAAAAATATACTTATTTGAATTTTTTATAACCTTTTCGCGGTATTTCCTCAAAATCTTATAGAATCGAATTTTTGGTATCGATCGATAATTCTCGAATGACAAGGTATCATAAGTGCATTCGTATTAGTGTTTTACGTTAGTATTTTTTGAAATTTAAGTAAATGCTGATTTAAGTTTAATAGATGCTAGCATTTGTTTTTCTTTATGCTGCAGATAGAATCCATTGCAAAATTAGTGAAAATGTTAGTTGAATTAAAACCATGATAATGTAATGTATACCATGTATATAACGCGCATCTCCTTCTCATGTTTTCTTCGATTAACACATCTGTTGAAGTTTCTAGTTCAGCCTTTTATTTTAAAAATATTTTTAATCTATTCAATTTTCCAACTAAAAAATTCGCTTCCTTTGTGTGACTCTAAAATCGTGTTCTACCAACCTTGCTTGCGGAGGATTCTTGCGTTGATGTGGAATGGCTCACCACGTCATTTGCGTCTCTTGGTACAGTCGCCATTTCTGTTTTCTTTTCTTGTGGAATCACTCTGAAAAAATTAAGATAAAGGTCTCATATACTGGATTTTCAATTATTTATTGCATTTTCAGTTAATTTGACTAAACAGAAATAGGAGGGTTTTGTTATTTGGCTATGCCATTTTAATTCTCACGTTTTTAAAATGTATGCAATAATTTCACATGGCTTAAATTACAACTAGTTTATTGTCGTATTATTTCTCTCTTCCATGTTGCAAAAATACAGATTTTTGGGTGAATTCTTTCCCTTTTTAATTGAGATGCAATGATGTGCTTTAATAGAAAAGTATGAAATGCAGTTATTGCTAGGCAGCCTAGTAAAATTTAACTTGATTGCTAAGAGATTTTGGCATATAATAATAATGGGGATACAATTTTTAATATATTAAAATAAATAAGAACATTTAAAATAGGTTTACAATTGGGAAATAGGAAGCTTCGCCAAGTTTTCTGTACCGTTTCTACATTAAAATAGGGCAAAGATTTAAACTTAAAAATATTTACTCAAAATTCTGGAGTAAAAATTTCTTATTGTGATGCCTAGGGAGTCATTTACTTTAATTAATAGGAGACTACTCAAGAGATTCAAACTGTTATGGGGATCGTATTGTCTTGAGAAGTTTATCGTACAGCATTCAAATTTGAATTCATGCAAGTTTATTATGTAATACTATACTACTGTACTATACTCTAATTTTAGAACGGTGTTTACAATCAAAATCTACCTCAGTTTAGCTGCTAATCTTTTTCTATAGAGGCATGATGCATTTTTCTATTTTCGCTATTCATGCTAAAACATATGATCAGTAGTCATGATCGGAAGCAACTATAACAGTTTTGAAATTTGGGCAAGTTAAATCGCCAGTTATTAAAGGTGGCCGAATTTAATCGGTTTCGTGTAATTCATTTAACAGGATTTGTCAAGTGTGCGATTCGGATTTGCGCTGATTGATGTGCATCGTCGAAAGACATAAAACAGCAATGGATTTCGAGCAAATCAAAAGTCGTCAGTCTTTAAAAGGGCCGTCCATTTGCGTCCGTTCTCTTTCCCGGTTCTCTCTCTCTTTCTCTCTCTATCGATACACCGTAATAAGATTTATGCGAGGTAAATTCCGATTGTACTTTCAATTTGGCGCGACCAGGGCTATTATCCCCGGCGTCTCGGATTTGGCAACACCGCGTTGCTGGGACGCTCGCGGAATAAATAACCGTGCAGCCACCGTCCTCGCATCTCCAACAGCCATTTCCCAGGATCCTCTACACTTGCCGCTCCTTTTGTCTCGTTTCTACTCCCTCCCCCTCCCTCTTTCTTCCTCTTTCCCTTGTTCTATCTACTCCTTGGCTACTCTCTCATCGAATATCTATCTCTCGATTTGATTTTACATTGACATTTTGTTCTACGCTCCTTATAATCCCTGTTGAAGTCCCCATGGGATAATTAGCGAGTGATACGGTTCAATATTATCTTTAGTTAAAACGCACATGGGAACTATTTGAATTGGGTATGAATTACAGAATATCCAGCCTTCAATCTGCGGAACGATCCGATTTAATGTATGGAATTTCATAAAAGTCATGGGAAAGGGTGAAGAAAGGGAATAAGCAGTATTTATTGTCCCCACAAAGTTAAATGGATTTGATGCAAAAATTCGGCTGAATAAAAATTCATGGCAGGAGTTGAAAGAAACGGTTTTAGGCAAATACGAAGAAATGGTTACTTTACCTATACTCCCTACGGCCATTATTTACTTTAAAATTTGCTATAATTTTTCATGTAAGGCACTTGATGTATTAGAAGTCATGGACCTGGTGTAAAATATTTTGCGGGAAAGAATCCTACTTGTTTCTTTCGGATGTCCTTAAGTGTCAATCAAGGAAAATATTTCCAACGCGACATCTAATTCACATAAACAATCGAAATAAAAAAACGTTGGAGTCTCTCACCTGGTGTATGTTTCCCTGGTGGTGTCTCCCCTCTCGCTGTATGCACTCAAAGGACTCTCTGTGGACGCGACTCCGTCAGAAGTATCGACTTCGAATCGGACTTCCTTCTTCTTCGCGGAGGCTCCCTGAAAAAAGATCGAAGGCGAGAATTAGCCCTCTACTAAGCGATCGCGCTAACTAAATGTAAACATTTTTTTCAAGTTCATTGTCTTCGGACATTTTAAAAACAGTATTTTTTACTTGAATACCATATGAACTATAAAAACAACGTTGAATTTTACCTGAAGACATTTGTGTTATATAAAATTATTGCATGCTGTTTTTTGATGAGCAGCTATTTGCAATCGACAAATAGATTACACTGTCATCTTGGCTCATACAGCAACAATATTTTAAAAGTTTTTATATTTGTCTAATCTGGAAAATAATATGCTCAAAGTAAAGGATATACATAGATATTGGCAGAGGAAATAAACGTTTTATTGCTATAGGAGTTACTCTATCCCTATTATTTATCCTAAGCCATCAACTGAGTTAGGCGAATCAGTTTTCAAATAATACGTGTATTAAATATCTTTTCTTATAGATTTGTGCATGTATTCTTTCTCTAATATCTTTAAAAATTAAATATCTGATAAGTATTTATGAGATAAGAATAAACAATATTTCATAACGGTTATAAAAATTATTCAGTTTCAATTCTTAACAACTGCAACTTTCGCGGTCACTCATGCATTATCTTACTTCACGTCGATAAATTTGTTCCTCGGCATAACCTAACGGTGTCGCAACTGAGATGGCATTTTATAACAATCACGTGTATGTTCTGCAGGATATAAATTAAATTTAAAAAATAGTCCCTTAGCTTGGAGCAGAGAATTGGGAACCCGAACGACAAGTGCCAAATTTAGTGTCAGGTCGACGAACTCATTCGGGACATAGCTTTCTCAGAGAAGAGAAGATTAGACAAACGAAGCGCTAAAAAAGAAAGGAAAGGGCAGGTAGACGGCTCGTAAGAAAACAGGAGGAAAAAAGTAAGGCAATTGGAGAAAATGCTTCGCTTAAAAATTTGGAGAAGGATTTCAAAGAATTTATGTGGCTCTTGACGGGATAAGAAAAGAAAATATTTTGTAATCATTGCTTTATATTTAATAAAAAATTGATATTTGTCCTCCAACAACCGTTATAGATTAATATGTCTAATTTTTCTGTAATTAAAATTTCTGCCATAGCGAAAAGGATGTTTAATGTAAAAAACACCTATTTCTCGATGTTTTTCTTCTTTTATGGACTTCAAATTGTCGCGTGGATTATATTTATGATAAATTTATGTATATAAGATTAGTTATGATTTAATAAATGATATCCTAATATAAATTTTCCAAAGATATTAAAATATATCTGCCTTTAACTCGATTCCAAATTTCTTAACTGCTTTGTTTGGCTGGGTGTTAACAGTAATATTCGATATTTTGAGATAGCTGTTAGCCAGTGGAATTTACTGAAATATATACTATCAATTATTTTTTTGAGATATGATAGATTATTATTACTAACATACAGAAATAAGTTAAATCGTGTGATGAAACAACTTCAATGCAAATCATAGGAGGTGCTTAAAAAAATATTTTGTACCCTTTATTACATCACGCCTTACAATCCCATTGCTCAAGTTTGATTAGTTAGGTAGATAAAGCCAAACGAAAACTGGAATCTGGGCGTTTGTTTGTCCAGGAAAGCTAAAAGTCACCTTCAACTTTTTACGCAATAAAAAACTCATGAGGGTTGATTCTCTAATTTTTCGCCTTCCCTACAATATCCTGGAACGTAAATTTGAAATCTCAGCGCATAGTTCAAGGATTTCTTCAGAAATCTGATAAGGATCTTACCCGTGTATTGATTACATTGATATGAATCGACCAGAAGATCTTAAAGCAGAACCTATTTCATTTAAATTACTATCCATTAAATAAACCTCGGCTAGAGGGAACTAAAGGGGCAAAATGAATTTTGTTATGTCACTCCTGTTGTTTTCATTTTAAAGTTTTTGGAAGCGGAGAAGACAAGATGAAAGAAATAAAAAATAAAGAGATTTTATGATTGAGAATAAGCGGTATTAACGCTGTGTGGGATGAGGGAAGGCGAGAAGTGCGAAAGGTGGAGGAGGAGGGAGGGGAGAGGAGGAGGGAGGGATCTGTACGAGCGAGTGAGAGTGCACCCAAAATAGAACGCGTGGTCTCGCTCGGATTAAACCGCAAATGTCCTCTATCGGCCAAATGCGGAATCATTTTAGAATTCACGAGGCCTGATGACCCCCCATGGCATACTCAAAATATTTCTCACGTCTCGAAAAATTTTCGTATTAATATTTTCATCATATTTTATTACGTAGGTGGGAACCAAATTATCATTCTGAGCCTCGAATGCATTACGTTCAGTTGAATTATTGGGGTGCTTCAACTATCACTTCATCGAGGACGTGCGCATCATCTTCTTTCACGTTCACGAATGCTTTGATAGGGAAGAGTTTTGTTGCGAGTTAAAGTCTTAACCGATTACTTTTTCGCCTAAGTCAAAGTTTTTATTAATACCGGGAAACGAGGCAAGAGGTATAAAAAGATATTTTTGGTGAAATTTAACCCGAACTTTTGTGCTGTAATCATTTTCATGAGACCTTTATAATTTGCACGCCGGAAATTCCAATAAGGCGCGAACACAGTAATTTTAATAAGGTACCGAAATATAATATTATAAATGATGATTAATTTAGACATCCACGGTAATTCCAGGTTATGCAGTAATACTATGGAATTCAATAAGATGCATTCAATTTTATATAATGAATGTTGTTGATAGGCTATCTCATTTTAACATAACAACAACAAAACAATGAAAATTTACGGTTATTTTTTTGCTGAATTTCGATAAGTCTTCCATAAAAATGAGCAGTCGCTTTATTATCTCTATGATTGAATACGCATCTGCTTTGTTCTCGAGGACTTTAAAATTATTAGATTTATACTCTACTGCGCATACGTTTAATTTTAATCTCGAATAACCATGGTTAAAGTGCATAGATAATATACATTTAATGTATTTATTGGAACTTTATTTTGACGCTTTTGGTTGCAGTTTATGAAAATTCGAATGAGTGTATAGTTATAATTATATATAGTGTTTGTCTCATTTTTGGTATCAATTTTATTTAATATTGAATTAAATTGAATGGTCTTTGATCCGTGACATACGTAAATATTTTGATAGACATGACTATGTGCTAATATGTCGTTTTGGTAAAAAGTATCCAACAGCTACTCGCTGAATTATAGATTTGTTCATTTGAGATCATTTATAAGTTAATTTTTAATGGACAGATTAGTTGAATTTGATATTAGTAGCCACTTAGTCTCCGCTAATGCTATCTACATGCAATTTTATGTCAACCTGTCATAATACGATTCTTTATACCTAAATCTCCTGATAATTTCCAAAGAACTAGTTGCCGATGGTTACACACCTCACAAAATACTCCTAAATACAGAATTTAGCATTCAGCCAACGGATTTTACATCATTGATTTATGTTTATATCCATCTTCGAAGTATCATTTTATGCTGCTAAAGATACATTTACTTTCTGCATTTTCGAAAGAAAAAAGTTTTCCGTACACCAAGTTAAGGTTTTAAACGAAGCCCATATTTCTGCATTTTTGAAAGAAAAAAGTTTTCCATACCCCAAGTTAAGGTTTTAAACGAAGCCCATATTCCGAATCCCTGACCTTTAAATGTCGTTTAACTTGACCCCTCACAGATCCTCTTTAAATCTGCCTGCTTGCCTCTTTTCTCTCTCACTTTATCCCTTCTCCCTCTCCGATTTAACTCCTTTCTTTCTCACTGTCTCTCCTCTAGAGTTTCCTAAAACCAATCGCCCAGTGTGGCTGTCAAGTATGCCCTCAGCCGAGGCCCTGAGATGTTCTCAAAAATAGAACATGAATAGAATTCAAATCCCTTGGTCTTCCCTCCTCCGGATGGTCTTAGACCAGAAGTTGAACGCCTCGGCTCGGTCAACTAACATTGATTTGGATTTTTATCCATCATATTCTAATCTAAGGTGGTCCCCCTATACTCCAGCAATTCATTTTGATCTATGGTATGGTTATTTGCCTTTAAGTTCTCGCAGGCGGTACGATATCGCCAATCTTACGTAATTATATATGGATTTTCATTCGTTCCACATTAATAACTATGTATACATGTTTCGAAGCTCGCAGCGACGCGAAGATTATTTTTATCATCGGCTGTTAAAACTTTAAAATAATGCCAAACTTATTGTTGTTGACTTCAAATGTTGTACGATTCTTGAAGATAGTATTAATAAAATCATAATATTTCTCGAGTTAAAAATTACTTATATGATACTGTTTTGTTCTAGCGACTTAGAAAAGTGTTTTTAATGTCAACTTTAGGAACGAAAGCAATTCTAGACTTGAAGATAATTAATTATAGTAGATATATAAATAAAGGTGTCGTTTTCCGAAACGCGTACGTAACTGACTCTGTTTTTATGTGACACGAGTAGTTTTCGTCAAAAATAAATGTACGTAAAAGAGTAATTTACAACGCCTCATCCTCCATAATTTGTGTTGCTTTTGAACGATTACGAAAAATATCTCTGTAACACCAAACAGGTGACTATTACGTATTTTATCAATGAATTGGCCGATTTTTGAAATTTCTGACAAAAAATCGAAAATGTTTAAACATCAATTTTGATGTTAGTCGAATATAATTTGCATTATATTTAGTTATATTTAGTTATACTGAGAACCCCAAAGGAACTCCTTGGCTGTCCTAAATCTCTGTGGGCATCAAAGAATTGGATGATTTTTTTTAAATATGTAACATGAAAGAAGATTTAAGTCCAAACAGAAAATTATGAAGTGTATATAATATACATTAATTTTTACCTCAGTCGGCTACACTGTCGAAAAAATAGTAAGCAGCAATTTGTAAAACTTTTAAAAGTAGTTTTTACTTCGAACCAATGAAAAATGTTGTCTGCAAATTATCCAAAAGTTGAACACCAAAATTTCAAAAGCCGTCTTCATTGAGTTTACTTTTTTCGTTCGCGCAGTTCATCGAGCATGAAATAGATGCGTATTCGTTAAGTGCTCCCGAAATCATTGTAACACATAATTGTATGCTTTACTGGAGTGTTATTTTTTTAGCCTCAGTTTACTTAAATTGAGAATTATGTTCAATCACCAGTCTTACAAATTTTAATATTAATATTTGAATAAATTGAACTTACCCATAATCCAAACAAGAAGGCCATTATGGCTTGATACACGCGAACGAAGACTTCAGAAAACATACTCCAGCGGTTCCAGTTGGGGATGAAACCTACTTCTTTATTTTATAGTGCTTTTATATCTAAATTCCTATCTTTCCTATAAATTATCGATGCTGTAGTACTACAAGTTCTCGTAGAATATGTGTCTATTCTGTTCAAAACCTTCAATCGATGACACAAAATTCGTTAAAGATTGTTTTACATATATTCATTCCTATTCGGTTAAATTCTCAGAGTACTCATCGTAAGCTAAACGTTGCCAAGAGACGCAACGCGCCTGATGAAATTTTAGTCAGGAACTACCGCTCAAATATAATATGTTGAACTGTAAATAAAATTTAATTTGCTAACTGCTCGATAAATGTTCTACTTGTAATAATATTTACGGAGCGCAACATAAAAATCTAAAAAGAAGCCGCAACCAAACATTATTTCTCAACAGCGTTAAATTATCAACAAATCTGTTCTCTGCTCCGAATAATATAACATTTTAACAAAGTATAAAATAAATATTGAGGAAAACAAAATAAAAAGAAATGTAATTTAGGGTTTCATTTTCTTTCAAAACCTATCTTTCATATAATTACATAGGCTCCGTTTTAATCAGCCAATCTCTAATTATGCTGTAATCTGCCATATTTCGATTCATCGCGGTTTTCCTTGAACTGACCTTGGCTACAATAACCCTGGATTATATCTTTTCGAGCTCTGTGCGTAATCTTTTATTAGATTGAAATATATTTTAACGAATTACAGGGGCGAACTAATTTATTGTCAATATTCTCTTAAGTTATCAATTAAATAAACAGGTTTTGCTGATCTATATGTCGAACTAATAATTCAAATATTATGAATTACTTTACAGCGTATATTTCGTACATTAATACGGGAAGTTAGTACTTTACTTTTCGCCCAAAATTCGTTGGAAACGTTTTCTTGAAGTATAAGATATTAAATCACTGTTGGCCAAGTAACGCTGGTGGAGTGGGGAACTTTCTTAATACTTGGAAAAAATACCGCTACCGACTGAATATTTTCCTCGCAGAGTTTCATCAAAAGTAATACATATTTATCGGCCGGAAAGAAAAAAACTGAGAAGCTCGTTAAAGATGGAAAAGATCTAGATACTTATCGCATTGCTTGAGGATTTTCAAGTATTTCTCAATATTATATCGCCCTTTGTTTTTCCTTCCGTACCGCTGCCCTTGAAAGCCACCCTAACGGCACTAAAAAAGAGAAATCTAAGCGGAAGAAATATCTCCTCGAGTAAAAAAATGATTCGATTAAAAAATTATTCGAGTAGATCGATCGGGATGAATGGGAAGAGAAAAGAATTTAAAGAAAAAAGTCAATTAAGAGCGAGACATTTAATTCTTTCCGGCCTGTCTGCGATAGACAAATAGGTATCTCAGCACCCTCTTATCCCCACTAGGTGCGTGGCCAAAATATATAATGATATACACACGCTAAGGACAAAAAAAATAAATTTGGACCGTCCAACCTCGAAACAAACAAAACATTTATCTCACCAGACCTTGACTACAAACCCATTTCAATCCTCGGCTAGCAAAAACATTTTAAAGGAACAGAACCCTTTGCTTCTCTCGCGAATTCTTCTAGCACTCCGGACACGTAATACTAACACACATACACAGAACACAGGACACACGCGCGACCCCGACGGAAAAGAGAACAACTTTTTTTCCTCGAGCGACGGCGGAAAAGTAAAGTAAACCTCACACTCGACTCGAAAGTAACACACGACAATTATTCTCTTCGGACGTTTTCGTTACATATTTATTCTATTTTTTTTGCTTTCGTTCGCTAACTCCTAACTCATCTCCCGCTTCGTAAAACCCACTCAATAGTTCTAGCTGTCGATGGTCCTGACTCCGCGTCGAGTCTCCCGCACTGGCAGAAAAAGATCTCTCGAAGCCAGAGAGAGAAAGAGCGGCGGTGAACTTTTGGTGCGCGCGTGTTCCCGTGCGTGCTTGCAGCGTGTGTTTGTGCGTGTGTGCGCGGAGAGCGTCTTGCGTGGGAAGGCCTCCCTTTCTCTCTCTCCCTCCCAAACACCCAGGCGCCCTCTCACCTTCCCTTCCTCCCTAAAAATCTCCGTTTCTCACTCTCCTCACCCCTTCTGAGAAATAGTGAAGCAGCCAATGTTCTTTCCCCTTTCCACCCTTTTGCTCTCTCTCTGTCTCTCTTTCTCTCCCTCCTCTCTCTCTCCCTTTAAACCTCTCTTCTTTTTATCCCCCGCGCCAACTTTGCCCTTCCAATTCCAGATTTAACTAATTTTACCCCCCTCTACCCATCTCTCTCTCTTTTCTTTCTTCCCGTCTTCTCTTCTCCTTTCGCCTTTTATCATTTCTTCGTTTCTTCTTTATCTTCGTCTACTACCTATCTACTCTATTCTTTTTCTATGTTAGCCTTTTCTATTATTTTATCCTCTGCCGACTCTCGTTCTATCTTCATTTCTATCCCTCCCTATCTGTAATTTCTCTACGTGATGTAATTTATTCATCGTCATGGCCGCTTTACTACAGGGGTCACCAATTTCTTTACTAAAAGGGCCACACGAAGCTTTATATACCACTGCGAGGGCCACATACGACCTTCCAAATGACTGACCGAGTCGTTTTTAATTTTCAATGAGCTTGTTTAGAAATTTTTCAATCTTGTAATGTGTCACCCGCCTCTATCAAAAGTATCCACGTTCTCGAGAAATATTTTTTAGATTTCGAAAATGATATCTAATGACAGTTCCTGCAGGCAAATACGCGAATATGCATTTATTAAAGATATTGATGAAATCACTGTGATCATTAAGATATCGAGGATTTTATACATTTTTTTCTTCATAAAATGTCCTTATTGTAATATTTTTATGTCAGTACGTGCGGTGACGGTTAAAATGGAGGAAGAAATATTTAGATTTCATCGAGCTTTGATCAAAGATATTCATTTTGCAGATTTTTCTTTCTATATCTCATCTTACTGCCTCTAAAATGCACTTTCTCATCATATCTCTTCATTCTGCTTTTTCTTCCTCTCTCCAACACGCGGCCCTTATTTTCCCGCCTCTCTCTGATTTTTCTTTCTTCGTCTCTTTTGGTCTCTCTCCTTCCGTCTTTCCCGATCCGACCCTCTTTGCCATTAACTCCCTCCCACGCCACCGGCGTCTCCACCTGACTACACAACAGTTACGTTTTTCCCCTTGCGCGCGCGACCCCCTCGTGTATTTATAAGCGACTTCTGCCCTCTCTCTGCACTTTCCTTTGGCCAGCGCCTGTTAAATGGCGGGGGGATGCAGAGATGGCAATTGTTAGGGAGTTGTAAGAGGTAATTGCCGGGCACTGATCTTTAGAATGTTTATGGGCGGCAGTATTTCAAGATATCTAATTATAATGGTAAGAGGTGGAAGAGGCCTGCACCGTCAATTGCACGCCTTTGATTCCAAATTGAGTCGATACGCTCCGTAAAAGCATCAAGCATTTATCTAATAGGCATGTGTTAAAATTAGTGCAATATAATACGATGGTGACAAAATTACGTTATAATATAATTTTATATTATAAAAGTTTTAAGTGAATGAATTGATTAATTTTGTTGAATCAAACGGTAGTTTTTTCGCGCCATGGTAATTAATTTCCGCAAAATGATGCGATATTTATCTGTAATCCAATTTATTATCGCATCAGTAAAACTTGATCGCAAGCATGCTTGGGAGTTTGTTTTTCGACGGAGAAAGGATAAATTATAAAGAATGTGCATTTTGTTTTGAAAAATATGCCAGGTTATGATTCATTTCTGAAATATTTAGAATAACCAAGTGACTTGAAGTGTTTATGGAATACATCATGCTACAGTTCTTCACGACCATAGCATTTCTAATAAGTTAATAGCTTTAACATGCGTATACAGCTTTTTATGGAAAAGATTGCTGCGTTCGCAATATAACAGTTGCCGTTTTAATTTTAATTTAAAAATAAAATAATGGCATTATTTTCAAATTGGACAAATGTTTAAATTTGTGAACTTTTTAATTACCGATAATTAATTTCATTGTCGATAAACTGTCTGGTATATTTAGTTGCACAATAGTTCAAAATGTATCCACCTTTACGCCTTTATTTTTCTGCTGTTTACAAATCAAGTCCAGGGATAAACTCCCCATTGGACATGATATAAAAATGTCTGGTTTTCCCTTAATTTATTCTGCAAAATGAGCAATTTTGATAAAGCAACGGTGTGGATAATTCTTGAAAATCTTTTCAGTTAATATTTTTAAACCAAGTGGTATATGCGGTTGTAATTACTCTCGTCGTTTTGATCCTTTTTAATTAATTTAATAGGCTCATATCTTAGATTCAGAGTTTTTATATGGAGCGACTGGGTAAATAAATATTACGTATCCAGTCATCATTTCTTAACTAAATAAAACTATTAAATATGTGTTAATGTACTCAAGTGGACAAACATTATCAAATTTTGAAACGTTTTATTACAATTCTACAGCGCCTGTTCATATTCGGAATTTGTTTTAAACTATTGAAAATGGTTGAATGAGACCTATGACTTTGACTCTGCAATAAATCATCCGTAAGATTTCTAGGAAAGCTATTCCACAATACTCGGCTTATGTGAACAAGTGTTAGTGTCAGGCGAGCTCTCCCCTCCTCCCGTCACCATCCGCCATATTTGTAATCGTAAATAATCTAGGTATCAATTCAACGCAAAGACCTTCGAAAGAGATTTACAACCACGTGGTTCTTTCAGATTACTGCATTCTAACCTTTGTATCATCTTACTCCTGCGCCCTTAAATCTTCCTTCCTTTATGACTCGTGAGAGAGATTTAATACTTCGAATAAGCTCAGTACTCTTCATAGTTTAAGCTGAGAGCTAATTATATCAATTCTCTCGTCATAAAATTGGTTTTTACATAACAGCTAGCTGCAGTATGGAAAATTGCTTGAAAATGTATGCGTATTTTTATAGTTGATAATGCAAATCATAACTTATCACGAAATTCGTTTATTTAAAAAAGGTGCCAAAATTAAATAATGTACATTTTTCTCAGTTAAATAAACTAAACTCACATCTCACAAAAATTGGAACATTCGTCAAAAAATATTCTTCGTCATGGATCAGTTGTTTCAGTACTCATTTTGTCGCATGCATTTCGAACTAAGGCGGAAGTTTAATGAAATACGCACAGAGCAGTTTTACAGGAAAACAATTTGCATGAAAAATCGTTGTCGTTATCACAACTAAGTGGTTCCCGTAATGCATTTACTGGACTTAAGCCGCAGTGAAAATCATGTCATGCAAGTCATTAAGTAACTCGCTCGTCCATTGGCGTTGTGAGAGCATCCTAACCCATTCCTGGATTACCAAACTACCCCATCACATAATCATCTCTCGTGGTGCCCGAGAGAGAGAGAGAATGTAGGGTCCAAGGAGCGATATGGAGGAGAGAAGAGAAGGTGGCCAGAGGCCAGGGTGTTAAAAATGAGATGCGGATTCCAGAGGCCATACACCCAGGAATCCATTTCGTCCGATTCCTACTTGCTCTCTCCCTCTCTCTATCTCTCCCTCTCTGTCTTCCTCTCTCCCTCTCTCTCTCCCTCTCTCTCTCTCTGTCTTCCTCTCTCCCTCTCTGTCTTCCTCTCTCCCTCTCTGTTTTTCTCTCTGCCTCTCTGTCTTCCTCTCTCCCTCTCTGTCTTCCTCTCTCCCTCTCTGTCTTTCTCTCTCCCTCTCTGTCTTCCTCTCTCCCTCTCTGTCTTCCTCTCTCCCTCTCTGTTTTTCTCTCTCCCTCTCTGTCTTCCTCTCTCCCTCTCTGTCTTCCTCTCTCCCTCTCTGTTTTTCTCTCTCCCTCTCTGTCTTCCTCTCTCCCTCTCTGTCTTCCTCTCTCCCTCTCTGTCTTCCTCTCTCCCTCTCTGTCTTTCTCTCTCCCTCTCTGTCTTCCTCTCTCCCTCTCTGTCTTCCTCTCTCCCTCTCTGTCTTCCTCTCTCCCTCTCTGTCTTCCTCTCTCCCTCTCTGTCTTCCTCTCTCTCTGTCTTCCTCTCTCCCTCTCTGTCTTCCTCTCTCCCTCTCTGTCTTCCTCTCTCCCTCTCTGTCTTCCTCTCTCTCTGTCTTCCTCTCTCCCTCTCTGTCTTCCTCTCTCCCTCTCTGTCTTCCTCTCTCCCTCTCTGTCTTCCTCTCTCCCTCTCTGTCTTCCTCTCTCCCTCTCTGTCTTCCTCTCTCCCTCTCTGTCTTCCTCTCTCCCTCTCTGTCTTTCTCTCTCCCTCTCTGTCTTCCTCTCTCCCTCTCTGTCTTCCTCTCTCCCTCTTTTCCCTCTCTCTCCCTCTCTTCTCTCTTGCTCCCTCTCTTCCCTCCTCTCTCTCTTCATATGTTAACTCCCGTCATCCATGTCACTCCTAACCCTCTGGCGCATTCCCACAAAGGGACGCCCACGCCACCCACCCACCTAAGGGAGATACCATTTAAACGTTCTTCCGCTATCTTCCTACTCTCCGTCTACTGGCTTTTTGAAATTGTCGCATTTCAGGAAAGCGTCCGCGGTTCGTATCCCGGAGACTTCCTTCTGCCAACTCGCACTTTGGCAAAATACTGCGAAGTTTCGTCTTATACGCAGCGTGTTACAGGGATATTTACTTAGAATGAGGTTAGGAGTTTTTGCGTGCTTATAGAAGCACTGAGATGCTCAGAAGGTTGCTTGTTTTTTTTCCTTTTGCGCGAGCGGTTTTGAGTTACGCCCGAAAGAATAAAGCCTACAGAAATGGCCATGTCGCCTTTGTTTTTACGCCTTTCTTCCCCGAAGATATTTTTCGAGACGGCTATTCCTGGGAAAATTAAAAACCAGCGTTACTCAAGCGAGTCATAAAATAGAATTAGATCACGATCTCTCTACAGAAAATAACTCTGAATTTCAATGTCTTTATTAGCTCCTCAAGGGAACGTGAGAGTTGAATTTGAAACGTCAAAGTTTAAAATTGTACATTTTTCTATTTGTTTGTCTTTTAGAGCGTTCTTCAACGAATTTAAGTGGTACTACTTAAACTAGAAAGATTTGATTGAAATAAGAAAGCATGCCTACAGTAAAAGTATGATTCCGCTGATTAATCGTTTAAGAGATCGACTTTTACAGTGGTCTTGGGTTCGAACCCCACCGTGAAGAGACTTGAGACCGAATTCAGAATCTTTACTTTAACTTATATCAATTTTCATGGTGGCAAGATTAATTTAAAGCAAACAAAATTTGAAGAATTGAAATTTACCATTTACTATTCTAGCAATGAATTGATTTCATCGTTAGTAGCAATGCGTGCAAATTAAAAAAAATTAGTGAATGACTGTATCTAGTTTTAATATCAGGTAATACTGATAGCAATTATAGCAATTTCAATGACAAAATCATTGTAAGATCAAATAAACTAGCGGTATGTGCAAAGAAAAACTTCTCTGAAAACGTTTCTTTCAAGAATATTATGATCAATTAAAAAAACACGGAACTGATAACACAAGACTTATTTCGAAAAAATAAGAAAATTTTAAGCGATAATATTTTGCTCTGATTTATCGTTACATTTAATGAACTAATACAGTATACAGTATAACCTCGTTAGTACAAACTTCAACGAACTTACATTTTCATGATTATTAATAAAGAGGTTTGTAATAATAATTTCGTTGCCAAAAGCAACATTATACCTTCATCTTTTCACAGGGAAATATGTACGTTCCTTATAAACTAACCTTTTGTATTAATCTATTTTTATTGTCAAGTTTTTATTGTATACATTTTATAAACGTTGCTTTATTCGTGTAGCGCAGGTATGCTCATGGAGTTCACAAATTTTCTGATATCCATCAAAGTAAAAAAATACACGGCAATGTAAAATAATCGAGCTACTGCTTTAATGTGAATGTGCGGACGTTGGCAATATATAGTCCATTCTTGATAATCGTTATATACGTGACATGAGAATGCATATCAAAAGCAATTGTATTTTTGACTTGGATGATTTCGGCGTAGGAATCAAATTCCCTTTTGGTATAAAATATTATAACGCGATTCGTGACCGTTCGATAAATCGGTATGATTTAATTTTTCAAAACAATAGTGTCATAAAATGCTATAATTCAACCTATAATCTAATTTTTTTTAACATTTGTATTTCTTTTCCTTATATTTTTCCACTTTAACTCTTCTAGGCATAGCTTTGGAGCTAAATTAAACAGGATATTTTGAAGAAACTTATGCACAAAAACCCATCGATGAAAAGCTTAATTTTGAACGAAAATCACTGTTACATCCCACTCTGCGTCCGAATTTTTTGAAGAAACTATTTAAATTGGTTAACTTTTGCAACAGTTACAGCCAGTCCATTATTAAATTTGTCGATTCTAAAACCAGCATCGTTTCAACTTCACCGCGAAGAGCATGGAATTTTTGGAGCTTAGCCCGTCGGGTAAGAAATGTCTTCCATTTCCTGACTCGATTAATATTCTCGGACACCAGAATTTGACAGAGTCGAAAAAATCTTAGATGAAAAGTTGATGTAGTGTAGGGGTAGTCAAACTTACCCTAAGAGCCTCATATTATCATCTTCAGAAGTTTGAGAGCCGCATGGCACACATTCTGTGCTCATATATTTATGAATAGTAAAACATAACTTTTATCCGAAGCAATCCAGATATAATGCATGCTCCATAGGGACCCCCAACATGTCTCAAGTCACACTACGTCATTGTGTTCTGCAGTGAAAACCGTTGATACGCTTCTGAATGATAATTTGAAAGAGCCGCGATTTGGCCACCCATGGTATAGTGTTAAAGGGCTACTTTTCGAAGGTATTTTTACACACTCATACCATTTCCCGCGAGTCAATCTTAAAAAAAAGAATGATAAAACTAAAACGTCTCGACGGTCAAGGACCTTCGGGCATTATATATTAACGGCGTGAGTTCGTTTATATCATCGCAAAACATCACCGCCTCGCATACCGCCGGGAATTCACAGTCTCAAGGAGCACTCTTTTTGTATTTCAAGAAGCCTCAAACGTGCAGACGGGAAGGGATATCTCGAAACTAGGGAACGGAGGGCGATACCCCTCGTTGAGGATGGAGAGCCGGCTAACGTCATGGCCGTAGGCCAGATGGAGCAGTAAAGATGGCGTCGAGCGCATGCGTTCGCGCCCCTTTGTGGTCATGCACGCGTGTTGGTGCACGCGAGAGTGGGTAAGATCTGGTAAACGTTTCGATGAGGTTTGGAAAAATAAGGTGGGAGGAGGAGGAAGGGTTGGTCGGGTCGGGTTTGTTAGGGAGGAGAGAGAGAGAGAGAGAAAGAGAGTTTAGGATAGTGATAAAAAGCCAGACGCCTCTAGTAGAAAGCTTTTTCTGCGTTTGTGTACTCTCCGGGAGGGAATAAAGAATCTTTGGAAGGGATGTGTTTGCGCCTCGGGGAAGAAGAGCGGAGGGATTGTCAGTTAGTTAAGCCTGGGAAGGGTGAGAAAGAGAGAAGGAGAGTTGGTTTCGCTTCTGCCGGCTAGGTTCTATTCCTGACGGTTGCAGCTAAAGTCTCCGGAGAGAGATCCGGAGGAGAGGAGAGGGAGGCTGGAGGATGAGAAGAGGAGAGATAAAGAGGGAGAGAAAGAGAGAGGGTTGGGTTGCGCGCGCACCCATCTCTCCCCACGTCTCGTTCCCTCCTCTGCCCACACACACACATACGAGATCGCTCCTTTGACAGTTGACAAACGGCCCGCGCAATACGGGGTTACCGCGGGTTCGCGCTTTCTCTTTCACGTCCCGCTTATATGGTGACACGCGTGCTGGTGATGGATGGAGGCTTTTCACGCGTGCGGGAGAATAGGGCGGGAGACTCACGCGTGCGCCGATGAGAAAGAGTGTGGGTGTGCGGGAAGCGAGAGATAAAGGGTTTCGATAGCTTCGAGAAGGAGATGTTAATGGCTTGTACGGGACGGGTGTGAATTCTCTCTCTCTCTCTCCCTTTCATTCTCTCTCTCCCTTTCATTCTCTCTCTCTCTCTATGGCGAATAAATTGCGGTTGCCCTCGAAGACGTACTCGCTCCTTGAGACGGTCACCGTAATCGTTTCGCGAAGTCGTCCGTCCTATAACTTATGTCGTGGCATTGGAAAAGAGCCGTTGTGAAAAGCGTGTCGTCGAAAAATACGGATTGCATCGCGAAGACGTCGACGACGAAATTTGTCACCGAGTTGAGCATAGAGATACGTAATCTCTAAATTGGAAATGAAATAAATCCTTTTTTCGGCCGCAGTTAGTTATTTTTAATTTCCGAAATACATCCCGAGAATATCTTACGATATATTAATCGTGTAATGTAGTGTACCCCAGTCATAACGCCGTCGGTTGTAACGTCGTCTGTTATAGCGCGTGTGTATATTGCAATATCTGTTCTATATTTTTTAGTTGTTGCAATAAAATAAACAAAAATTTATAAAATTTATGTAGCGGTACGAACGCACTGCGTTGGATCAATGATAGCGTGTTCTTCTTTTACACAGTGGAAGATCTTGCAACGCAAACCATCGTCCATCTCTCTCAAACCCGTGGTAGCACTTTGACGAGTAGTTGGGTTATAATGACATAGAACAGAATCCGCAAATGGGAATTAACAATTGCATGCTAAAGAAAATTTACGGTATTTAAAAATCGTCAAGCCATTTCATTGAAGAAATGTTATTTAAAACTGAATTCCAAAAAAAGACGTGATTAAACTTAAAATATTTATATTTCTCGATATCTGACGTTTTAGATAACTCCATCTATATGCCCAAAACTCACACTATGCTGAAAAAATTAGAAACTCGAAACTGATGCATATTTATGAAATACATTAAATATTTTTAGAACGCATAGTAAAAAGTTGTATGCTTTTGTTATCTAAGGTAATTAGTTATCGATTTGAACGAAATTTAATGCTATGCAAACTAATTTGGTTAATAAAAATAGCTCAGAGCTGAGCGCAAGAAATAACGCAAAAATGCACAACTTCCTTATCGAACTCAATAGCTAGTGTCTGTGAATGTAATTCCACTTATTGTTTTTTTATTCTTAATATAAATATCTTGTGTTGACACAAAAATTTGGGATCTATCTAAAGCATCAATTAACCATCTTAATGCTATTGTTTCTTATTTCAGCCTTTCATTAGCATTGCATTCGTTTCTCTTATGGAATTTTTAAAGTGCTGAATCGATGGGGAATTTTTCCTTTAATGCGAGATGGTTTTAAAGTAGATTAACTGCCCTTAAAAATTGTTAGCGCTCATTTTTCAAGCTTCTAAATATGTTGCATTGATAAATATTAATATTGAGACTATTTAAACATACACTTTAAAGGAAAATAAAATCAAAATGTTATACCAGAATTTTTACATATATCTTAATTTAGGATGTTTCCCCTTTATGATGATATCATAAATATTATTAAAGCAACCACTTTTACGAGTGTCTAATTCCGGAAAATTAAAGGCGAAAACGCGATGGTGTAAAGTACGATAGCTTCCACGTAAGAGTGAACCGGGAAAGTTTTGTACATCGGCAGCACCAATTAATCGTGATGTGCCTCTTCGATCCGACATCGAGATCTTTACCAACCCCAACTTGGAGCCTCTTAGTGACGGTGAGGCAAATCGCGAGGAATTTTATCCCCCCACAGCACTTTTCCAAGCCCACGATCATCTCATAACGTCATCAGATCAGGTTATTCGCCAACGAAATAGTTCCGGCTTTAAGAAAGCTTGGTTTGCATTTTCCTGATCTCAGTTGTCAGTTGAGAGAGACCTAAATATTAAAGTAGCTTCCCTTGTAAGTGGCGCTGTTTCTTGTTTGTTTTTCCAAAAAAGCGTAAAATTCGATTGTCAAGTGTCGAGGCTTGAAAAATTTCTCCTCTTTGGTGAGGATTCGAACTTTTTCTTAATAAATTTAAAAAGGAGGGCGATAAACATAAACAATAAAATCGATTCATTATACGATTCTTTTCCTTCTTTATATGAATAATTTATGATTCGAAGGGTTTGATTAACACGAAGCCTTTGAATTGTTATGGAAGACATACCAACTTCCACAAGTATTTCGCAACTCACGGTGTTGATGTTATAGAGAATATACTGGTTGCCATATGTGTGATGCTAAAACGATATTTTAGGAAAAAAATGATAAAAGATAAGGTGCGAAATTTGCGAATTCATCAGCGTTCAGTCTCCCCGACAACGCGTTATTGGTTGTCTCGGTGATTGATTAGGAGGCAACATCGTCATTACTTGTGATCGTTTTTTCCCCGCTGGATGACTCAGATGATCTTTGCTATCAAAAATTGATTTTCCTCAGAGAACTCACGGAGAAATAGAGTCGCATAGAATTACAATTTCGAGCTAATTAAACACAAAGTTTGTTTTAAAACTGAAAGGTTTTTGCTTGGGATATTTTTGTCACTTACCAAAGATACTGTAATGGTAAATTTCAGTTGATCAGACCCAGTAAATTTTCATACCGACGGCTATCCTCTTTACTTGAAAAAATGTCAAAGTGGCTGAAAGTCTATAAATAACATTTTCGTATTTTTACAGTGAATGTAAAATTTAAGAGTTTATGTACGTGTGATCCAATCTTTCCATTTAGTTTTTTCAAAAATCTATGCAAAAAACATGTTGACGTCTTGACCTTTTCTTTGTACTATTTGGCCGTATGCCACGCACCTAATAAGTGGCGGAGCCCATTAAACTTGATGATAAAAGAAAAGCAACTCTCAAAGATTTATTGCGAAGTTATTTCGCACATATGTCAATCCAATTGCTCGTAAAAATAATATGATTTGTCACAAAGTTTTGTGAAAGAAGACGCGTAGCACAAAAATCTTTTTCTGCTTCTGTTATTTTACCGCAAGTCGATTCAAATGACCATTTTTCTCGTTAAAAAGCGTAAATCGTGAAATTGAAATCGACGGCTACATTCAAACAAAACCATCCCCCCCCCCCAAGCTTCGTTAGAAAAGTGTGCTCAATTATTTCATTAGGGATAAAATTTTCTTGGCAGAACTTCTGTTCATTTTCCTACTTTCGTTTGATAACTACTTAATTTGCCGAAAGTCGTGTTAGAAAGTAATTTTTCGATTAAGTCTAAAGGTAAATGTAAATAAAGTGAATGAGATTGCGGTGAGGAATAGTTGTCGTACATGCGTTTGCAAAATTAAAAGATTTTGGCCGCTATAACAACAGTAAATTTTTTAGATTCTGCTCTTTTGCATTTTAGTATTTCCTAAAACAATTATCCTTTAATTTATGTATGTAGAGAGTTAATTAAAGCAGCGCCTTAATACACTTCAATAATGCTAAGAAACCTAGGTATCTCACAAATGTTTTACAAATTTTTCTGCCATTATCTCCCACCTGAATTCGTTTTAACAGTCAGAATATTCTATGTACATCTAAATATACTCTTTTACATTAATCGGATATATATTTCGTCTTTTTCATTCAAGAAATGACTAAACGTAGTTACTAACCAAATGAGGCGAGAAGTATATAATTAAATTCACCTTGAAATATATATTAACTTCCCAAGATTTAATGACATAATTACTCATTTAACATTGGCTTATTTCCAAGGTTGTATGCCGAATTAGTTTTACACAGATGCGCACTACATGATTCGATAGGATACCATCGTCTTCTTCCATACAAATCAACACACACACGGATAAGAATCTAGAGATCGATCGACACGAGGGTGAATAGAACGGCCAAGTCAGCGCGAAATCGGATACCCCTGCAAAAACAGACCTTCCGAACGAAAGCGAAGGCTCAATTCACAATCGATCGAATCACTTCAAGGACTTAATTGTTTTCGAAAATTCCCTCCTGGTATATTTGGCACCGTATACCGTCTCATACCTCCCCAACGGGACGAAATACTTTCGTCTCGTGAAATAAATAGGAAAGCGCCCGGAAAGATAGGGCGGAGTGACACACCCGTTAGGCGCGTCGCAGTTGAAAGAGAGAAAGGGATAGAAAAAAAGAGGGCGAAAACTCACCGAGAGATTAGCATCCGATTACTAGGCCGGCCGAAGCTTAAATACTCTCCCCTCTGTAGCGGTCAGACGGCGGCGCGTGTCGGTGCAGCTTTCCTTCAAGTACTTCTCCCTCTTCTTCCTTTTAAACACGGACTCCGGCTTCGATTCAGAAGAAAAATAAAACTTCCAAACGATTCCTCTTCATCAATTTTCACTCTTGTTTTTTAGTCCTTGATTGTGGAACTCGAACGGGGAATCGAAAGTAGTCCTACTCCAGAGGGAGTTTGGTGTAATGGTCGTGCGTGCTGTGGAGGTAAAAGGGGTACGTAAAGTCTTGGAGAGAGGGTTAAAGTGTGTGTATGCGTGTTAGAACGGTGGGATATCTTCTGTTTGAGTGTGTGTCAGTGAGTGTGTGTAAGAGAGAAAGAGAGAGAGAGTTGGCGAGATGCTTTGATTCGTTTTTGAGGCAGAGCTCCCTCCGTCCCTGCTTCTGGCTGGCGCTGTCTAGGAGAGGGGGGAGAGGGGAGGGAGGAAGGGAGGGAGGAAGGGAGGGATGAGAGGGGCATTTCGCGGGTCCAGCGGAGAAGACGCTGGGATAAGTGGTCGGGAAAGGGAGGGTAGTGAGGAGTGGAGGCAGGAGAGTGAGTGGAGAGAGGGGAGGTTTTTTCATGGAAAGGGGAAAGGAGGGGGAAGTGGGGCGGGTCGGAGAGGAGGGAGGCCTCGGCGGGCATTGGAGGTGGAGAGTGAGGGGAGGAGGGAGTGGAGGTTTGAGGAAGATAGCGCGAAGGAAAAAGAGGCGCTATATACCGAAGAGACGAAAGATGGACGGCATCTCTAAAAACGAGCGATAATGAATAATTAGCGGCAATAATAGAACTTACTGCTTTATATTTAGATGAAAAACAAATGGGATCATCTGCATTCTCTCTGCCATGACGTTTTAAGATAAAATGTTGAATTTACCATTGGATTGCTGCATGGGAGGAAACTAAAATTTCAGGGCAAAAATTGTGATTTGTGCATTAAATCTGCGATTAAACGTAGGTAGGTATGTAAATTAAAATTAAAATTCCCGATTGTTCCTGTCTTTTATTTTATAACTTGATTAATTTTTCAACATCGACGTGACTTTTAAAGATTATTTTTTATTCGCTGATATTAAGTAAAATTACAACATGGGGATGTGTTTCATACTTGTAACCAATATAATGGCTAACTAAAACGACAAATATTTTATATAATACAGTGGAACTTCCATAAGTCGAACTTCAAGGGAAACAAAAAAAATATTGGAGGTATAGAAAATTCGACTCATGGAAATACGTCTTTCTCATAGGAATTTTGCCCGGTAAAAATAATTCACTTAGAGTTATGGAAAATCGCAGTCAAAGACGATCGAGTTATGGAAGTTCCACTGTATTTGTAAAGCCTTCCCGAGACATAAAAAAGAGAAATACTTTTTTCAACAAGTTCTACATCAACTCACATAATCTTTGTATAAAACATCTAAAAAGATCAATCAAGCACAATGAGAGCAAATTCAAAAAGCGATGTCTGAACGAGTGAACACTTTAAAAGCGAAAACTTAAAGAATCAGCGAAGGTAATTTTGCGAACAGCGTAAAGGGATGGGGAGGATGTTCAAGTGATTTACCGTCGGAATAGAGAGATGAAAGGAAAGAATGGAGGGAGAGAAGGTAAAAGGCGATAAAAAGGGAGCGATGACGGATGATCGCGAGAGGAGGAAAGGGAGAAGGCGTGTAATTATAGATGCGGCGATCGCGAAAGAAAAACAGGAAGAGGAATAAGGAAGGGAGCGTATTGGAAATGAGGGAAGAGGATAGTGGATGTCAACAAGACATCCTAAGGGTGTTTTGAGATGAGACATAAAACGAAGATGATGAGGAATGGATATTGAAGGAAAGATAAGAACAGCAGCGAGAGAGAGAGAGAGAGGCCATTGGGGGACAGATTGGAGGGAAAATAAACGATCAAAACGTTAATTTTGGGCTCAAGCGCTTTTACACGAGAAAGAGAAAAGAAAATAACAAGTCGTAGAATGAAAGATATGTTTTAGAAATAATCTTGAATGAAATAAAATTATCTCCGAAAAATAAAAAAATCTATTTTAAATTTCGATAACAGTTAAAAGAGCAGTTTAAAATTGCGGATTGTGTCGAAGAACTTCGGAAGTTTCTTAGTGAGATGGGAGGAAAACATGAGTGTGTTTTGGCACGGAGGTCGAAGTAACGACTATGTAAATCGAAAGAGGACACTCAACTTTAAAATTTTACTATTTGTATTATATTTGTAATTTAAATACGAAGTTCATACCATTCTTCTGACGCGTATTTTTTGACAGAAGAAACCCAATTGATTTTTTCACGAGCTCTTTGCGATATCGATACCATAACTCGCATTCGTTTACATCTCCCAATTTATTTTCTCTTGAATCGAGTAACGCAATAAATACGTTTGATCTCTTTGTTGGATGTCAAAAGAATAAGGCGTAATGGCTATGGGGCTCTTGGAGATTAAAAGTCGTCTTAAAAAATATTTAAGTTTGTCCATCCAACGTCATCCTTCTCCAATGTTCACACAAGGCGACAAATTAAAATGAAATAATTTGGAAATGGACGAATAAATCAATGCCTTAACGAAGTAATTGGCAATTTATTTCGCTGAATTGATTGTGAAGACATTGTACTTCATTTGCCAATTTGGCAAAGATGAAAAAACAAAATTCCTACAAGTCGCGTCGCAGCCTTCAAAGTTTATAATTAGAAAAGGTAATAACAGTGATAATATGAAGCCAATGCCACTAAGACGAGAGATTAAAAATAAATAAATAATAGGATTAGTCTATGAAATCTCGCGGTGTAGTTCGTTTGAGAGAATAAGAAAACAGCCTATCGGATAGTCATATTTACTTTTTAAAATAGTCAGTAGAGCGAACAAAGCCTGAAATTTATTGTGTAGGCTTGAAGCCAAGGACGGAGACCGACCTTCCAAATTTTCTACATTTAGCTCGTTGGTACCTGAAAATTTTTACAAAAGAAAAAGTCAGTTTTTTTATTCAATTTCTTTTTCCTGCAAAAAGACTCGAAATTTCATAAAGCTGTAATTTAAGCCTCTGAGCGAAAGTATACTTCAAACAATACAAAATTATGGGGACACAGACATTTTAATTGGATTGAAAACGTTTATTTTTAATTTCCTGGTCATGAAATTTTCTCTGCACTTAATTACAAATTTGATTTTTAGTTTAATTAGCAGGCATTAAAGAAATTCACCTTTTCCCCGCACACAATATATTTATGATTAATAAGCTATACCTATATGTATGCAGAAATATAGCTTATTCCTTAAATGAGAGGCATATTTTCAAATAATATACGCCAAGTGGACACATAAATCTACAAATGTAAGCATTTTTCGAGCTGGCAAAAATTCGAAGCTCGTGATGTTGACCCAAGTGCTATGTTGCAATTTCTAATGGAATTCCGAATTTTACTGCCCAATTCAAATAAACCAGGCCACGGGTAATCGAGTTTGCGGAAGAAGCTGGTTGTGCAACACACTTATAAACAGATGAGGCTCAGGGTCAATATCGACCAAGTATTGATTAATAGTGCCTCGGAATAGAACTCTTCGTTGCCTTGATTGTAACAAGTCAACCTGGTTATGAATTTCCTTCGGTTTATTCTATCAAAATTGTTTATTTAAAACTTTCTTTGTGGAACTGCACGTTAAATCAAAGTGTGAGAAATTAATCCAATTAATCCAATCCAGTGGCGTTGTCACGGACTATTTTTATTCTAAGCAGTCCTTAACGACTTTTGCGAAAAGCATTGAAAACTAAATTTCGAAATTTTGACAAAGACAAACGGTGCTTGAATGTTTTACAGGCAAAATAATATAATTCTGCATAAATTACGGAAGATAACCTGTAATAAATTTAATATTTATGACATTCGTGCCGGTATATTTACCGAGAAGTTCTGCTTCGTGATTTTGCACGCAAGTGAAGTAATCATTCTTCCCATTAGGATATAAATCCGCCTGGCCCGTTTCGTGCTCTCTCGTAAAAGATTGAGTCTAATGCAAGCAGCCAAGATTACAACTCTTCCCTTCTGCGCGAAAGAGCTTGCGATTGCCTGAGTGAACTCCATTTTCTCAAGATAGGCGTCGCATGTACACGAGAAAAACTTTTAAATTGTGTCTGTAATTTATACGCAACCACCATAGCTACTCAGGGTATTTATTAATGGACGTAAAAGTGATAACGACAAATTATCGCTGATTAAAGTTTGTAGAAAAAGTTTCCCGGAGAAATAAACATTCACAAAACATTGCTGAAATTTATGCGTTTTAATTAAAATTCGATTGCGGGAGTTTACGCGGTTTAATTATAATTCAGCTGCAAAAATGTGCGATAGATAGACGAAGCTAATAAAAGAGGGAATTACAAAAAATCACTTTAGGATCCAGAGACAGCTAAGACGTGAATATTCGTCAAAGTATCCTAGTCGAATTATTTACACCACAATTACGCCACAATAATACTTTTTCTACATGCCTCATATATTAAAAATTAATAAGACGAAGAAACTTATGTGCTAATTTCTTACGAATGAACTAAAATTTCTTATGATTCCTTCAAAAGCGAGATTTATAATTTTCAGTGATAAACTCAGTAGCAAAAAGGATTCCTTCCGACTTTTTCTACAATCCGTTGAATAAACATGTGATACCTTCTTCAAACCCAAGACCTCGAATTCTTGTATCGCCCGGAGGGAAAATAAATCAATATCGCCCTTTCGAGGGGTAGTTAGGAAAACAAAGATGAGAGAAAGGACGCCTGATTTTGATGAATAGGTTGAACGAGGAACAATGTCGGCGGAAGATGGAGGGATGGATTCAAGCGGAGAACAAATAAAGATTATGCCAGGATGTGGAAGGAGGGGCGAGAGAGGGACGAGGGGAAAGATAGAGATGTTAGCGGATATATATAGGAACGATAGAGAAAGAAAGAGTTAACACTGTAGGAAGGGGATGGGAGAAAAGTAGGAAACATATGATGGGCGGGTATAGCGCTGCTCGCGTAAGGGCATGTGGATATAGGGGTGTGGTTAGTGGAGGAGGGTGCAAAAACGGAGGACAGGTTGTATCAGAATGTTTAAAGACAGTCGAAAAGCTTTCTTTATTTTCGGAAAGAAATGCCAGATCCGTCTCCGTGGTATGGAGGATTCTGATATTCTTCTCCCTCGGTGCTATGTCTGCCCAAGATTCTAGGAAGACAAACGCTGCAATTTCATTGGCCTGGGGTTTGTCTGTGCGTGGGTGGACAGAGAGAGGGGGGGAGGAGGAGAAGAGGAGGGTGGTGAGGCAAACAGGAGGACGGTGGATTTTTTGGCAGCGCTTTCGTGGTGTTACGATCTGAGCCGCTTGCGATGAGGTAACAGTCCTCCAGGGGAGAGCAGGGTAGCGAGAGGAGGGAGGGAAAGGAGGAGGAGAGAGAGATGGAGAAATGAAGGGGAAAGGAAAGGAATGGATAGGCTTGCGGGAAATCCCCGGGATAATAATACAGCAGAAGGAATGGTCTGGATTCTGCGGGCTGCGGCCTAGCAAACTAAAGGGACATGCGGAAAGTTTGTGAAACGACACTCGACTCACCCGATCCATTGTTGCGCGTTTTATTTCGCCGCTGAAATTAATTCGATGGAGTTTCGATTCAAGAATCGTTGCAGCGAGGATTTATCAGGTGTCGATAGGTAGTTTGTTAACTGTTGCTCGAAGGTTACGATAATCAGAAATATCCCGTTGCACCAATCCTCTGTTAAAGCGTCATTTTTGCCCAAGATCCTTTCCTCTTTGTCTGTTTTCTGTCATTCTGTAAAGTTTCTTCATTGGATTAATTGCGGACTCGCCGATCTAATCGGGCCAAATTCCTCTAAGGCTTGCCAGCTTCCTACTTCTATCAGCTTTTCCTTGTAGCAATACCTTTTACTATTTGTATCTACGACATTATCATATTAACTCTTGGTATTCGCAACTCAATTTTTTTTCGTTGTTTTCTCATTCTTTTGTCACCATAGTAATAAGCATTATTTAGCACCACTACAATGAATTTAATAAATGGCATTGATTAATCAGTACTCTAATCAACTAAGATGTTATTAATTTTGATGAGGTTGTTTGGCAAAATATCCAAAACATTTTGTTCAGAACCGTTTATTTTATAAAAAAAATAAAAATTGATATAGTGTTGCTAAATAAATAGGTGCTTTGGTATTTGCAACGAATATTTTTAAGCTAAATAAAAATGCTACATACCGACTTTCCTGTTTAGTTGAACCGTTTCTGCGACATATTAAGTAAATTTGATTCCCTCGTAAATCTGGTATTTGCTAGCCCTACGTGAGCATATCTTTATTATTTTTGATCGCATGTTTCACAGAGTGTGGATCTAACAAAAATTTCAACTATCGATTCTAAATGTGTTGTTGGCTAACATACGTGTGTGACGACTACTATATTGATGATCGAAACGGAAGTTCTTTCGCGTTTAAATCCAAGGCGAATTCGACCTACGCTAAATATATATGTATTTTTTCTTTCCTCGATTTTTTTAAAGGAAGCTGCCGAGTTGTTTTGCTGTTTTTCTCGACCTTGGTAGTCCAATTCGCATGAGGGCACGCCAAAAATTCTTCTGCTTTCAGAAGCTATGAATTGTGTGCAAATAATGTATAAAATAAGATTTCATATCGCAGCAATAAGTAGATGGTATGTAATTAATGTCTAAAATTAGATTTTATGCCATTGAAAACTTGGCGGTATGTGTTTTCTTGGATTTTGACTTCCAAAATTAACCTTCGTTGGCATATTATAGGTCTCTCATGCCACAATCCGTGCTATTTTGCTTGTCGTTCGTGTAAAAGGTTTTTCAGTGATATTGAACCCTTTTGATTAATATCCAATTTTACAGTTTTAACTCAATATTGTCATCATTACCTCTCATAGATTGATAATAAGAAAACGTTTGCTGAATTATAGCTCACCCATGTTTGGTAATTTTATTTCAGAGTTTGCAAAAAATGCGAAATTTTCTCTCCACATTCTTTCAAACCTTCCTCTACTAAATTATTCCTTTTCTTTATAAAATGTACCACCATGAAAATTGAATACGTTGATGTCGTGAGTATGGTGAAAAAGATATAACAGTAATATAGCATTTTTGAACAAACTCTTATATTTCATTTGTCATTTCCAAACTTTCAAAAATATTAAATAAAATTTTAATGATTGTACTTTACCACTCAGTCCATTTTGAAACTACGTATCACTTTAATTATAATAATGCTAATAGTCTATAAAGTTAGAGCTTCACCTATGTCGTTTTCCATAAAAATTAGCATTTACATTAATGATAATTCCGATTTTCTCTTCAATTTCTTTAAAAGTGGTTGTGATTTTATAATTTTAGTTAATATAGCGTATGATCATGTATTAATATTAAATAAAATTTATATCTAAACGTGTCGTATAGGTAAAGATATTGCCCGAGTTCAGCGAAGTGCAACAGCATTGTATCGCTTTGGCTAAAATTTATCATACATGTAATAAAGCAAATTATCACAATATAATAATATATAACAATATATAATAAAAGATAATTTATTATATTTTTGTGTAGTTTTAAATTAAGTGCACCAACAAACGACTGTTTCAACTCACCGGGAATTAATATTTTAATATGCTGTAAATTCATTTTATCTCCCCTAGGGGCGTTACAGATAATCCATCCAGTCTCTTCCGGGTTTGTGGGAAATATTCACGTCCTTGAGAATGGCTAACGCTTTCAGTGTCCTGATACGAAGCTATCTGAAGGATTTGAAGCTAACACAAGAAGCATCACTCAAAACAGGTAAGGATACATCTTGTATGACACAACACCGCTACGTTATCATATTTATTTTTCGTCAAATTATATAAATTGCTCCAATTTCTGTTTAAGGATGACTTACGCTTACATTTGAAATATTTTAAGTTGTTCGTTACATAAAAAAGGTTTTGCATAATAAAAATAATATTTATTACGCCAAGTAACATTAATTACTTAAAATTTCTGATTTTACGTGTATGAACAGTCCTGCGTTCGCTTTTGTCTCGGGGATCTATGTTTTGTGGATGATTTTATCGTATTACCTATTTTTGAATGTTTATTTGAATTTGACCTATCCGTGCATGATTATTTGCTTATGTTGTTGTTTGGCTTATGGCAACTTCTGCCTGCTTCTAATATTTTGATTCAAATATATTCATGTAATCTGTCCGTGAGATTGTGCTGGTCCTGCGCCATAGGGAGTAATTACGTATTAAAACTAGCTTGGAAAAGTGTATCACGGGAGATATTGCTTCTATTTTTGCTCCGGGTTGTGTATGCATTTTAGCGGAAAATCTTATGTTAGGGAGCAGGTGGAGTGTCAGAAAGTGGACTGAGAAGACATGCTTCGCGCATGAAAAGTTTCGAGGAATGACCGTTGGCGCTGCCTCTTTATATTTACATACACCAAATTTTGTTGACGGAATCATCACCACCTGAATTATTTTCTCGAATTTCATTCGAGAAAATATTTTTTCAGTGTTATTCAGTTCAAAGCTTTTTTATTCAATACCAATTGAACGGAGAGAAATGCAACAGTCGCATTTGTTTGTTCGATTGCAGCACGCAATATTATCTGGTTAGTGCCGAGTTTTTAATCTTATTTCTCAAATGCTCACTACGCGCTTGTTGCTCTCGAGTATTTTTTAGAGTTTTTCCCCCGATATATTAAACGCAAGTTCTTCTTCTGAACTCAAGAAAACAAATATTTGAGGTTTGGTCAAAAAGTGAGATATGGCGTCAAGTTAGAAATTCGTCTGCCCTTCTTCGTCTATGGAGGGAGATAATGCGTGCAACGCATATTCTTGTAGTGCAGTTATAAATAAATTGGATCTTCTGGCGCTGAGAGCAAAGCGAAAACGACCTAATTTCCGAAAAATAAGCTTAAATTTGAGATGAGCAGTAGCAAATTTCACGTGTTCGAGAGATCATAAAAATGTATATAATTTATTTGATCAGAAGCGAAGGTTATGATTGACTTCAAATAGGCAGACAGCTAAATGATGAGCAAATGTTTGTATGCCTCCAAAACGATTACAAAGAAAAAAAAGCATTAGAATAAAAATCCTCAGTGCATCTGAGGAATATTTTATCTTTTAAAATTTTCAAAATTGTGAACCCTTTGTTGTTCAAACTTAGCAACTGAACGTTTCGCTAACTCTTTGCAAATATTTTCTTGTTTACAAAATTTTTATCAGCTTTCCATGAAGTCCACCTCTATTTTTGCCATAGATTTAAAATCTTCGTTCCTGATATTTTGCGTGGCTTTACCCCGAGTGTCGGATTACTTGTTCGCTCATTGCTTTTAATCTCACTTCACTGATTATGTGTAAGGAAATAGAAAAGGCTCCTGGAGTAGATTCTATGCCGTTAATGTAACCTGTTCAAAACGATGGAGGCATTAAGCTAATCAAATTCTTAAACACTGATAGAAATCGGACGGACCGCTGTTGCCTTAATCCCAATATCCATATTTATAAGTAATCATGTTTAAAATAGTTTCTTTAGCAGCGGGAATTGAATTTCACCTGAAAATTGAAGTGCGATTAGTTGGCGATCTCAAACAACGCAATAAGTAGATTAAAATTTGTTATTGTAAATGACGCGAATATTGTCGTTTTTTCAGAATATATTAAACTTTTGTTTCCTCATTCGAGTAACTTTCTCAAGATTGGTATTTGGTCTTAATATTAGTTTCTCCGGCACAAGATTTCACAGAAAGCCATTAAAAATTCACCGACCGAACGTAAAATTGGAACATCCTCCTGTGTAATACTCTGGCCTCATCTGAAATGCCAACCTTCGCATCGAAGTGCTTTCCATCATCTCCGTGGACATATTTACTCCAAAAACTCCGGTCCAGTTCCATTTCATCGCGGCGCGTAAACGGCGACCCTTTGGCGTCACGTGTTTATCGGCTGACCGCGGAGGACGCATACTCGCATTGCATCCTGGGTTCTCTTGGGAACGAGGTCAGATTTTACTTTTGCCTTTTCGTCACAGCTTCGTTTTCCTTCTCGAGAAATCGCAACGTGCGACACACCGAATGCTATATGATCTTCCTCTTACTCCATCTACCTCTCTCTCTCTCCAGCTCTCACACCCATTCTCTCTCCCCTCTTCCCCTTCTCTACCGCCCTTCTTCCCCCTCTCTCCCTCCCCTCTCCACCCTTTCTCCTATCTCTCCCTCTTTCTTCCCTCTCTCCCTTCTATACTTCCTCTATCCTCTCTCCCTTCTATAATTCCTCTATCTTCTCTTCGTTCTATACTTCCTCTATCCTCTCACCCCACTTTTTTCCCTCTTTCCCTCTCCTCTCCTCCCTTTCCCCCATCCTCCCATCTCTCCCTCTTTCTTCCCTCTCGCCCTTCTATAATTCCTCTATCCTCTCTTCGTTCTATACTTCCTCTATCCTCTCACCCCCCTTTTTTCCCTCTTTCCCTCTCCTCTCCTCCCTTTCCCCCATCCTCCCATCTCTCCCTCTTTCTTCCCTCTCTCCCTTCTATAATTCCTCTATCCTCTCTTCGTTCTATACTTCCTCTATCCTCTCACCCCCCTTTTTTCCCTCTTTCCCTCTCCTCTCCTCCCTTTCCCCCATCCTCCCATCTCTCCCTCTTTCTTCCCTCTCTCCATTCTATACTACCCTATCCTCTCTTCTTCCCCTCTTCCTCCCTCTCCCACTCTCTTTTTTCCTAATTTCCCTTCCATCCTTCCCCTCTCTTCCTCCCCTCTTCCCACCCTCTCTCCCCTCTTTCCCCCTCTCTCCCTCCTCTCTTTCCCCTCTCTTCCTCCACTCTTTCCCCCTCTCTTCCTCCACTCTTTCTTCCCTCTCTCCCTTCCATACTTTTCCCCTGTCCTCTCTCTTCCTCCTTCCTTTCCCTCCCACTCTCTCCTCTCACTCATTCCTTTTTCTCCCCCTCTCCTTTTCTTTCTCTCCATTTCTCTCTTTCTTAACCTCTCCCTCTCTCAAACCCTATATCCTTTTCCCCTCCCTCCCTCCCTATCTCTCACTCCACCCTACCTCTCTTCCGACTCCTGACCGTTATATGCCCGCCCAAACTTTCGTTTTCGAATTTATGTTTACGCCGCGCCAAAACATCCCGTCCTTGGGGAACGTGGAAAGGCGGCGCATGTTTTTTATGTTTTCTTATGCATTTCCCTCCTTCGAGATCATTTTTAGAACTCTTCCTTTCTTTTTTTCTCTCTCGTTTTTTATGGCTTTTCTTCTGGTTCCGTGAATCTTCTTAGCAACCAAACGTTTCTTAAAGATAAGACTAATTCTGGTTTCTCGCCGCTTTGTTCGTGTTTTATTTTTAAGCGCAAAGATAGCTTAATTAAGTAATTTCAAATTTCCTCTTATTATTCAGGAACGCTGAGTTACATCTAAATTGTATTTTGTTCATGTTTGATCATTTCTCTTCACTTTTGTTTCAGGAATTTAAATATTTCATTCATATCCGCTGAAATCTACCTTTTCTGTGCCGTTCGTTTTATAACTCATATTTTAATCGGTGTTTATGCTCAGATATCTTATTTTGGATTAATATTAAATGTCGCAGTTTCAGTTTCTATTCTTCGCATAACTCTGTGTTAATCTAAGAAACCTATTTTAGGACTTTCGAAGATTATCTTGGGTGAATTAAAAAGAGGAACGCTTAAACTAAAGCCTTATGCTTGCAAGGAACTTTGTATTGCCCAAATATTTGAGTTGAAATTTAAAAAACAAGAATTCCCATCTTCAGGAAATTTTCAAACATTGTCCATGGGATGCATAAATAGCTTTAAAAACTCTAGGATTCACTTGTCTGCGGAGAAACGTATTGCGACCTTTTGCTTCATCACTGATGTTTACGCTTTTTAAATCTTCACTCGCTCTGTGTTGTGTAACTGAATAGTGGCGGTCTTGAAGCGTACGCATGGGGGAATTGTTTGGACAATTTCTTCTTCAGCAATAAAAATAGTTGAGCGACAACCGCAAAACGAATGAATACGTAGACGCGAAAGCGTTTTCTTTTGTATTCTCGTGCGCGTTGTTTATTCTGTGTAAAAATACCGTTATACTCCAACGTTCGCAATGTTTTTTCCCGGTCTATGGCGAGGCTTTGAGAGCAAAGACAAAAAATGAACCATTGATTTTTCCTATAAGAGAAAATAAAGAAAAGGAAAAACAAAAATATCAAAGCTCCAAACGAAAAATAAAGTATTTATTGAATGGGTGGCCAAGAATCTACTTTTTATTTAAATAAATACTTGAATAAGTTATGAGAATCGTTTTGGAAGGCAATGGAGATGGCTGAAATTGTAGATTTTTAAAGCTTTGAGAAAATTATCATTGCACATAAGTCGGTACTTTCTTATGCACTTTCATCCCATGTAAAATGCTGCCAAAAAGAGTAGACAAAGGTGACTCTTTACTGTCTTTTTATAAACATAAACGTGAAATATTTTTTTACAGTTCACAACGTAGTTATATGCAAAAATATATTTATTTAATCGATAAACCGTGAATTCGTAGAAAAAAGTCTTTGTGCTACCATAGACCTTTCCGTTTGAATGGATTCCTTTCACTGCAGTTCATGATTGAAATTTAGAAGTTATTTAATAAACCGCTAAGGCGAAGATCATAACAAGTTAAATTATTTATTAGACGGTTCCTCCTCTACCATGTCAAACATTACTTTTCCTTTTAAGAATTACTTTTAAAAATATATCATTATTTATGTTTCGTGCGATATTTACTTTAAGAATTCATTTTTAGCGGTTACAAAAATCTTATGCGTTAGGTTTTACAATCTGTCTGACTGATGCGCTAACTCCTAAACGAAAGCAAATAGAGACTTCGTTTTTTCGTCAATCGATTCAGAATTGTTTCATTATGCACGTCTTCTTGGTTTGTGTCTGTCTGACACGCTAACTCCTCGTAAACGAAAGCAAATATAAACTTTGTTTTTTTCGCCATTCAATTCGGTATTGTCTTGTTGCGCACCTTTTTGCTATTGAGGTTCTAGTGGCTAGCAGAATGGGAGTACAAATTTAATTTCATTATACTTTTTTGATAAAAGTTTTATTTAAAAATTCCTCTTCTTAATTATATTAAATTATTTTATAATAATATTTCAGACAAAATTGTAACATTCTGTATTAACGATTACTTTTGAAACAAGATGAAAAAGTATACTCCACAAATGGAATAAACAGAGGTTTCAAAGGCGTTCTTTATGGGAAATACTTATGAAACGATATCGAAATATTGGGCGACTCTCGAATTTTAATTTTTTTTTATCTTAACCACACATCATATAAAAGCATGGGAGAGAAAAATATGGATTTTTAATTGTTGTTTGCCTAGAGAATCGTCTTAGCGATCGATGTGAACAAAATATGCGAAGTTTTGCTCAGGATTTTCTCGAATATTTATATCCGAAACTCGTAATTATGTGGTCTGCCGGACTTCTTTGTGGCAAATGAAGTCCTTTATCAGAGTATATGTATTTATCTATACCTTACAGAGCATATTAGAGCATGGGAGAGAAAATGTGGATTTTTAATTGTTGTTTGACGGATGCCATTTAGAGAGATACGAGCAGGTATAAGTTTATGGGATGTTTTTCTAGGGATTTTCTACAAGTCGTAATTATGTGGTTTCGCGGAACCTATTGTGATAAATAAAGTCCTCTATCAGAATAGATTTTTTAATCTATACCTTACAGATCATATAATAGCCAGGGAGAGAAAAGTTTGATATTTCATTGTTGCTTGACTGATACCATTTAACAAGATACGAGTATATATATTTATTAAAATATTTATGTAAAGTGGAAGTTCTAATTGAAGGATGCAGTCCAAAATCACAATTGGGCTATGAATTTTAATAAGAATCACCCCTACGTAATTTAATTAAAATCCGTTTAGCGGTTTAGGAGATGAAAGTTACGACGGACGGACGGACGAGACATACCCATAAAGCGTTCTGCTACCATCGCTCCGCTGTTAAAGAACGCCTAAAAAGAACGTGACCAATACCGTGCATCATAGTCCAAACACCGTGGACCTATCCGGTGAGCGTGATACCATTTAACAAGATACATATTTATTAAAATATTTATGTAAAGAGGAATTTCTAATTGACGGATTCAGTTCAAAATCACAATTGGAAGATAAATTTTAATAAGGATCACTCCTACTTAATTTAATTAAAATCCGTTTAGCGGTTTAGGAGATGAAAGTTAAGACGGAGGACGAGACGTGCCCATAGGGCGTTCCGCTACTACCGCTTCGCTGGTAAAGAACGCCTAAAAACCGCCATATGCTTCAGCAGCTCTTTCCTTAGTTGTTCTATAATAGTTAGGACTTTTCTCGGATGATAATTTAAATTTTTTTACGTTTATCGTGAGAATTTTCCTCGCGCGTGGAAAGAGACATCGTTTAGCAGTCACATTCCGACGGATGAGTTTGTTTGCCATTTATGTTCGATCACTTTGAAAGAAATTTTGCTTCGAGGTGTGCCCATATGAAATCGAAATATTTTATTTTATCGCTAAGGCAAAACAACCAAAATATTTCATTTTGATAAAAAATACTGCACTAAAATTTCGAGACTGTTTGGGAATCGTATTTTTGTGAAACTTATAAGTGATTAAGGAGAGAATTTTCTGCTAAAATGCGGATTTTATACAGTATATCTCCTCATCTTGGTCAAATTGGCTTCCACACAAAGATGGCATCCACAAGAGAAATGGTAACACGTCACGTATTTTTAACACTTGATTAGAAACGCACTGGAATCTCGTATACAGCATACTACTGTTTTCTTGTTTACAAAGTAATACCTCCGGCATTCAGGTCATGTATTCTTGCGATTGAAAGGATAGCTGTTATGAAAAAAGGAAATTTAAAGACGTGTTGAATATTTTAGCCTTTTTAAAGGGGCATACAGTGAAAATTTGAAGTCCATAAGGAAAGGAATATATGCTTATATGATCATACGTTTCATTACTTATCAGAACTTGTTAAGTATTAAAAATCAGATAAATAATAAAGGAATAACTGGCAGGCCATTGATACTGCAATAATTTAAGATTGCCTTATAATAAAATCAGTGTAGTAGACTTGATTTTAGCTTTAATTGCTTAAATATTTTATTAAATACAAGAAAACGAAACCGGAGCATTCCTTGTGCTAATTGGAAAACAGAACTTCTTCAGAAATTAACATTCACCTAAATCATTTGAAAAAAAAGGTTCTCAATTTCATTACAGTTGGATTTATTCAAAGTGGGAGTTGCAAGAAGCATGAATTGGGTTTTTTGGGCATGAGGTTCCAGTTCAATTACGCTAAGACGCATCCCCGTCCTCGTCTTTAGATATAGGTTTCCCTGTTGATATGGGACCCATGACTACTCCGAAAAATATACTGTTGCATAGTATCCAGGATGATGCAGATGATCACGTGTCCCAAGCAGAGCCGTCTTGCACCGAATGCCAAAAGGCATTTTGAGGAAATTTATAGGCAAAACATTTCTGCGAGGAAAGGAATTTTGTCCCAATTCGATGAAAAATAAAACTAAAGTATTTAATTTATCTGTTTATTGAAGAAAACCACGCGCATTTTGATTTTATTTTTGTCCAACGAAGGTTTGATTACTATAGTTGACGAGAGGCATCCATTTGTGTATAATTTAGGTTGGTTATTTTTTATGGACTAAATTAAATTACCTAATTTATAATTTATTAAACAATTTATTTTTATATATTAATTAAATTTATTAAATTATTTTATTTTTTACGTGAAACCCGTCAGTTTTGAAACTTTTAAATATGTCACGAGGCTCGTTTACCTACAAAAATATTTGCCTTCTCCTCAACTGAATTTGAAACCTTGGACGAAGTAACCAATTTATTTGACACATTGATCGTAAATGTAGCACATTGTTGTGAAAACTATCTTTTATGGAGTGTTTCTGAAGAGGACTTACTACGAACCATTTCTTCATTTCCTCCCGCGTGATAATTTCTTCTCTGAACAAGCCATCCTTGCAACCAAGTCGTCGTACGGGACGATTAAAATATTTTTGGCTGCATGGAAAATGTTGCAGAGCACCATTTCAGTTTAATGGATTGCAAAATACGAAATTATATTTGGCTTAAAAGATGGAGAAATGCCTAATTCAATGACGCTGAACATTTTCACAGAATGGATCTGGGAAATATGAATGTTAAGCTCGCGGAGCAGTACATATATGCCGGGTTGCGACTCAGGTCGAATCTTATTATAAGTGTTTTGATTTATTATTGGTGCAGGCAAAGGATTTCATTCAAAACTAAAATTTTCGGTGCAGTTGTTTTTAACATAAGGGCGGTAAAATCTCTTATTGCCCAATTCGATTGTAATTAGTTTTTCTCCGATTTTGTACAATTACAAGAAAATTGAGGAATTATTTTCTAAGAATAATAAATAAATGATGTAACTCACAGACGTCTTAGCGTTGTGAGACTTAAGCGACTTGCAAAGCTCTTATTGTTAGTGTAGCATATTCTCAAGGAAAATGTGTCACCCATCTAAACGAGCGTCTGCGGTGGACGAAAGAAGTCTTGGCTGGGTTAGTTTAAGCCATGCATGAGGTTTTCATTCGAACAAAGCCCTTATTGTGTCAAGTGCTCGTGGATAGCGCGTGGTAAACAATAACAATGACATCATCCTTCATCCATCTTGAGGCCATCCCGTTCATCAGTAACGTAATGAATATGATAGGGCACATCGCGTAGACCTTATGTTTGGGCGAAAAATATCCCCCACTGTCCTAAATGTCAGTGAGGCGAAGATAGTAATCATGACCGATGACTATTTCATTACATTACACAAAATGTAAATGATTGCTATTGTTATTCTTATTTAATTAAAATTTTGTATTTATCGAATCTTGCGTTTAAATAGCAAAACAAGGAGTTCATCGGATATTATAAAATGAAGAGTAGCAAAAAATGAATTAATTCAAAAGGAATAGTACGCGAAACTGTTCTTAAGTACGGATATAGATGACCTACATAAAACATGGTATCGCTTATTAGAGACTTAAGTTCGTTTTCAGTCTCGAGGAAAATTATGATATTTACTCCTTTCCTGGGATATAAATTTAACTTCGTAATTTGGTTTTATGATGAATTCATAGCTTACACATACATTTTTATCATTTAGGTTTTATTCCAGTATAGGTATTCATTTTAGGTATCTCTTATAGCCATAAAAGGCTATAAAAACGATACAACGCAGCCGTCTTCAGTGGTGTTTCACTGAAAGTAGATTATAAAAAATCTACTTTTTGTGAATTGCCACTTAAGAAAGCTACTTTATAGCCAAAATGCGCATCTGCTTTTTATAAACTTGTGGTGGCTATTGAACATACCTAAGATGAGTAATTATTAAGAACATTTTCAATTTTTGATACTTATGTGCTTATTCTGGAATTTATTTTCAGTCATAAGACTAGTTCGATGATTCTCTATCGAATTCACCTTTAATGTTTTTAACTTCTCTGATATGCATTTTTACCATTACACAATATAAATGATTAGTATTTATTATTATATTTTAGCATTTGTCTTTCGTATCTCTAAATTTAAGGATTACAAAGAAAGGTTTGTTTTCGTTCGTTTTATTGTTTACTTGACACACATAAAAAACGCATGTATTTTAATATTTGTAATTTGAATAAAATATATTAATTTCTCTTATTTAATACTTAACTTTAACAATAATAAAACAAATGATGAAAGGTTTACTGGATAGATTCTAGTTATCTGTTTCTGAATGGTGACATTGCATCTTGACTATATGTATTTATATACCCCACTTACCTTTAAATGGTCTCTAGTAGTTATTTATTGTAATTAAATTGCCTCTTGTTTGTTCAAACCTAGTTTAAATTTAATAACATAAAGTTTTACTCTGCCACCTCTTGTATAAAATTTCTATTACTTAGGTCGTGTCGATATCGCGATTTCAAGAATTTTCAAGCATTGGAATTCAAAACTCGCATTGATAGATGCTCGAGCTTGACTGGGCAGCGGGAAAGATATCGCTATGGACTAAGTTCGGTCGTGCTGCATTTATTTTTGGATAAATGTGATGGGCAGATGGCCGCTCGTGTAAAGAGCTCGGACCGAAGGAGCGGGATGAAGGGCATTGAGGGTCAAGCCTAATGCGATTGGGTGGGAGGAGGGGGTGGGGGCGAGAGAGAATGGGAGATTAAAAAGAGATGGAACTACAATGGAGAGAGAGAGAGCTCCAGGCTTTTCGAAGCTCCGGCAAAAGATGAAGAACGCATTTTAAGTGGCGGGTGAATTTATTTATTCAGTAAAGGCATTAAGCCCTCTTCCAAGGAACGTCAGTTTGTTGTCTTTCGTTGCTTGACGGCGAATAAATTTGAATCTTATTGTTAGCAGAATTCGTCAACTTATGTTCCAACCACACAGTTTTTACTGGAGCGCGTCCCAATTCATCAAGAATAAAAAATATGTATTTCAAGAATATTTTCAATTAGTTAATAGTCGCTTGCGGTATACTATTTTAAAGCTTTGCTAAATGGAGAATCAAGGATGACTTCGTTCTAAAAATTGATTTTTAGAAACGTTTTTTAAATTTATGTGACAGCAATACAGTCGGTAAAAGTAAAATACAAGGGAATAATTGAATTCAGCGAATAATTATATGTATATATAAAAAACTAGATGTTTTAAGTTTATTAAAAAATAATATCGATCCATAAAATTAATTTGTAATAAGTAAGTAATGAGTGCTATTATTGATGCCTGCTTGGATGAGAAGCACTGAAGCTCATAACGTTATGTATCTTTGACTCAGATGCCAGTATAAAATTGTGATCATTAAGGTATACGAACAAAGTTTTGTACTTCAAGTTTCCGAATTATGGCAGCCCGACACGAAGATAATAATACTGCATGCTTCATTGTTCGGTCGAATCTACAATCTAAAGTGAAATTTTTCAATCCTCTCTAGAAAAGCTAATAGTCGAGTCACAATTTCGATTTTCTGGCATTAATATCGTGTCGTTACATATTAGGTATAGGAAAAGACCGAAGAAAATTGTAGTCATCGTGTCATTTATATTGAGAAAAAAATTCACTTGGCGATTTCTTAAATAGGCAATACGTGATAAACTCGATCTGTCTGAAATAACGGTACTAGTTTGAAAGGTGCTTCAAATATTTTTATTGGTTCCAAATGCATAAATATTCGACAGTCCTTTGAGTATGACGGTACATAAATTGTAACTTTGGGAAAAGATGCATAAAATGTATAAGCTAACAAATATTTTTGAACAAACTTGAAGATATGATTAAAATAAAATAAATGATATTCGTAAAGGAAATACATAATATACAGATTTTTTCCTTTTATATGGATAACGGAAGAAAGAAATAATTACACAACCGTCGTATTTATTCATTTTTCATTTGTATTGGGAGTGTGTTCAATCGAAGAAGTTCCGTTTTCTCACAAAAATAAAACGCATTTAATCCGAACATTTGGAACCATATGCAGGCGTTAAATGTAAATTTTACTCTGCAATCAATTGTGTTTGTCTCAACGAACACGGCCAAACGAAATACTTTTTTTTCATAGAATTTTATTTCAATCTGACATTACAAATTCACATTAAAATTGCATTATCTTTTATGTAAAACCGATAAATTTGCTCTTTTATCTAATTTAATTTTTCGACCGATGAAAAATATTTTAATTTCATAAAATAGTTCCTTCTCCCTCCTCAAGGACTTTCTCCCAGAAAAACCAATACATCTTCGAATCGCTAGTGGCGTGATCGTTTCTGAAAACGTTTCCCGTTCGGATTTCTGCTCCCAAGAGGCCTGCGACCAGATCCCCGCTGGATGCTGGCCTAGTCGGGCCCGACGGAGTATCTCGCCTCCTCAGACGGAAATAGAACGGGGAGTATACACGGCGCATGCGCTCTGGTCGAGGGATTTCGAGGCACCCAAGGCTAGCGTGCCGGCAGACACTATCTATCTCTTCCCCGCCCCCTGCCAAAAACACTTCCTTCTTTCTTAAAAAGAACACCCTCCGATCCAACGGAAAACGTCGTTTGTGTCGTTCCGCGACAGGAGTTCGCGTGACTTTGGGCCATGAGGACATGGGTTCGAGGTCTGGCAGATGCAGGGCTGGTGTTATTTTGATCTGGAACAATGGCCGTTTCTCGAATTATCTACGAGTCAGCAGATGGGGTTTATTCAGACTTGTGAGGTTTCTGATTTTTAAGTTGTTTGCGAAGCTTTTGCAGCAAACTATTGAGGCTTTATTTTCTTGAAACGAAGAAATTATGTATATCATATAATAATACAGTATGAAATTTTTAGGATCTGGATCAAGACAATTTTTCAAAAGAAGCGCTCGGGATTCTGTTATGAATATTTTTGTATGATAACATGTTGACGCTTATCTAGTTAAATGAGCATATTTCTCTCATTTTGCGCATGCAGATCCTCCCAAAATTTTCTTTTGCAATAACATAAAGTACGACCCTTAAAATATTTATTTTAACAGTTGGCACTTTTAACAAAATACCGCTTGATCCGAGATAGCCAGAAGGAGCGAAATACTTTTTCATTAGCAGTGGCTACAAAATTGAAGTCGCGGAAAAAATTTAAGGCTCACACAAAAAAATTAGGCTTCCTTTGGTCATTGGCGGCCCAGCCCCGCGGGGGTGTCCAATACGCCAGTGATCATTATTTTCTTTTGCAATATACAAGGCATAATAAATCCTCAAGAACCTTTTCACTTATGACGAAACTAGCTGGCGCGCGTCACGCATGTGACGCAAATCGAAGACAGCCTTATTGTTAAAGAAATAAAACACTTCATTTTATCTAACTATATAATTTGCATTTTAAAACAATTAGTACGTCAGATTTACTTTTCATTTTTTGTTAATTTTAATAATGGGAAATGGAAAAATAAAAGTAATGTAATAAAGTTAAATGAATTAAAAAGATAAGTTAAAAACTTCAGGATATACTGCATTCTTAACTTAGTTATCGCGACTGTATAAAATTTTTAAATTTTCTTGCCGTCGTATTCGTGATATGGTGACATACAGCTTTCCATGTGCAAAAACCTGATTTTGCAAGAGTGATCCCACGGTATCAAATGTTTGGCCTTGACTTTTATTAATCATCATGGCAAAGGGTAATGTTATTGGAAACTGACGACGCTTCATCTCAAATGGAAGCTCGCTATCGCCTGTCAGTGTCACATCGAATTTAGGAAGTATAACGGCTCGGCCTTTATTACTTCTGGTCGCAATCGTGCATTCAATGGTGTGCTGACCAAGATATTTCTCATTTAAACGTGTTCCATTACACAGACCCTTCTTAACGTTAATGTTGCGAAGATGCATTACTGCAGCGCCAATCCTGAGACGTAATTTATGTGGTGGCATTCCTTGCGGAGTAAGCAAATTTAAAAATTCCGTTGAAAAGTTAGCTCTTTCATCTTCTGTACAGTTAATGATCTCATCGATGCTGACATATACCGCTTCATGTTGTCCTGGAGCCAAAGTCATTCTGTCGAGGAATTCGTTGTTGATCGCAAGGGACCGACATTCTTGTGTGCTAATATTTTTATAGTATTTTTATTTGACTTTCTCCAACACTAAAGAAAATGTTTACATACCTATCGACACATAGAGGTTAACCCTTTATTATATAGTTAATAACCTTATTATTGATTAGTAACCTTATTATTGTTTAGCAACCAATTGAGATTAAAATAATGATATTTTTTTCTCGAATTTTCATAACCATATTTCATAATGAGCGATAAAATATTAATTACTTTGTGCTGCCGTCTATATTCTGCAATTCGAAATTCAAAAGTACTAAAAAATTTTGTTTACAACGTTTTAAAGAAAATGTTTACATACCTATGCACATATAGAGGTTAACGCTTTATTATATAGTATGATAACGGAGACACTAACATCAATATAAGAATTTATGGTTATGTTGTTAAATTGCGTGCCTGTTGCACTCAGGATTTGAGGTATATTATATATATATTCTAAAATGCAAGTGCGAATGGGTAAGCAATGCTTTGGATGGTGCATAAGTGGTACAAGTATGTTGCTTAAATCCGAAACCTTTTGGTCAGTGACACATGCGTTGGCATTAAGGGGTTGTTTTAGGCGCGGCGCCATTTTCCCTCCATCATCACCTTCTGCTGACAATTCCGTCTTTCCCAGTCACACCCCCTCTCTCCCAAAACGGTCTTTAAGTAGAATAGGTTTCGCTACATCCAACTGTACAAACAGGTACGGCGCATTATTCATAGGAGAGTGTCACGAGTGAAATATGCTCATCCTTTTACGTGCTTTTCTTTCTTGTTATTTCGGAAGGAAATGTTTAAAGCGTCTGAGTGTATTTTAACTTTTGACCACGCGCTTCATATCGTATTTATAAATTGAAAAAGAGCGCCTTAGATGACAGATAGAGTTAGAGTTAAATAAAATATAATCGCATCCATAATTTGATATTCATATAATCTTGAAGAAGTTAACATAAAATTTTAATTTTTAAAATTTCATTTAAATAGTGTAATGCAGATGATCTCAAAAGTATTAATGAGCTATAAATTAAGACTGGTCGCTGTTAAAATAATAATATTGTAATTGCTGTAACGAGAGCCTTACCTGGAAATCCTATAAAAGGCATTTAAAATAAGAAATCTTTTGGAGGTAATTATTTCACAATAAGAATTATAATTTCTCCAATCAGGTGTTAGCATTTGCGTGGGCGGCCTATAATGATGGCACCGTGAACAGCGCGGCTTTTATAACTCCCCCGGTGTAATTGTAGTACGAATGATTCTTTGCAGAGTAGGTTGAGGTGCCATAAAAACATATGTTAATGAAACTAAACATATGCTGTTTAATCTCAATAGGTCGATAATTCTGTGCAGTGTCGGAGGAAACATTGATTAATTTATCCAAATTGGAAAAAGACTTTAATAATGAAAATCTATGAAATCTGCTCATTTGAAAACTGTTTTATCACATAACTATTGAGTGATAATGAGCATCGAAACTGGCAACATACTAAATACGAAGTATACAGGGTGTTCAAAAACTATCTGTGCACATAACAAGCTTAATTTTTAATCTATATATTTTCAATATAAAAGTTAATGACATTGAAATAAATACATTTAATTACAATAAGCAAATAACACATTTTTGGATGCGACGATAACAACGATTTCTTGTAGAGATTTATGTTGGCCGCTTGTAGAAAAGTCCTCAAACGTCAAGATGGTACTGCCAACAGAGAATTTTTCTGGTTGAATGTGTTTCTTGAGCTGGAGGTAATGTTTATATAAAAACAGACATCAATTTCGACATTTATTGCAATTAAAAGTATTTAATTCAATGTCATTAAGTTTTTATTGAAATAATACATTAAAAATTGAACTTTTTTACTGCACAGTAACTTGTAGAACACCATGTGTATCAGTCTCATTTTAATTCAATAGAGAATTATCGATCTAGATTTGTGGCTAAAAACAAACTGACAAAATACATATTGTTTACTCATGTATTTTCAATAGCCATTAAAAGGCTATGAAAAACATTTCGGCAACTAGGCAGGTCTTAAGGAGCATTCACCGTTTGTATAGAATCTACTATAGGTTAATAACACTGATAACGGCTGCAAAGTAGCCGATTTGCGTATATGGTTTTTCGATAACTCTTTATGGCTATTGGAGATACTCGAATAAGATTTATTTGACCAATTTGCTTTTTAGACGTTTATTTTGTCAATTTGCCTTATTTTAAGGTCAATAACCCTACGGTGAAAAGTTTTTAACTTTAGTATAATTAATAAGGTTAGACGATGGTGATTTTTTAAAACTAGACAGTGAAACAATTATCTTTCATAAATTTTAGTATTTATTATAAAAGTTCAGATGGATGAGTCATCACACGCTATGAGTCATCACACACTATACCAAAGTATTTAAAAATTTCTGTTACTTTTGTTTAATTATACTTACATCTTCAACGGAAGAATATGCATATTTTTTCCATTTACTATTAGCAAAAACACGAAAGAACGAGTAATCTTTAACCTCAATCTTATATTTGATGTAGTCTCGGAAATCGTAAACGTTTTATAGATGTACAAATCCAGGCTCACATTTTAAGTCTAATTATATCGATCAAAAACAATCCCGACATCAAAAGTTCCACCTGGCAACTTTCATTGGCCGACGCATTCGAGGCAGCAGACCAAAACAATATCGGGAGGACAGGTGAGGAACCGCTGAGCTGCATCCTTTACTCTAGACGTCCAAATATTCCGTTTCGTCATCCGAAAATCCATCCTCGATCCAACTGGGGCACGCACTTACAGCCTCACGCACCTCTTCGAATTCCTGCGCGGTGATGGTGCTCGGCAAGACTCAGGGAATATAAAGGAAAAACAAATTTAGGGTTTCGAAGGAAGCAGACCCGTGTCGGAAGTGAATTTTTTCATCCTTTCTCCGCTTTGAAAATTGAAGGTGTGCCTTCGAAAACGCATCCATTGTTGAGGATTGAGTTTGTTTTGGCGAAAATAGCATAAGGATAGGTCATAGACCCCGATTGCTCACGTATTGGAGTGTTTAAATGGGTTGAGGATTAGTGGGGAATTTGGCGGATACGGCAAGGTATATGAGGTGTTGAAGAGTCTTTGGAAAGGGAAGGATCTTGGCTTGGATAAAGGCAGGAAGAGGACTCTTAAATCACAGGAGAAAAGCGAGACGAACTGCAGTTGTTATAAAAAGAACGGGTTGCTATGATACGGGGAAAGGGGCGGCTTATCTTACACCATCCGGACTCCCGATTTGCGTCTATCATGGCAACCCGTCGACGGATATTTCCATTTCGCTCATTTATGGAATGACTCGTTCGGGAAAATTAACGACGCAGACGTTGTTGTCAACAGCGAACCATTTTTCACCGAATCTGTTTAGTAAGTAGCATTGGAGGGGTCGGAAAAAGGTCGAACTAGGAAGAGAAAAACCCATTCCAACTACAAATTCAGAAAGTGGGCCTCCAACGCTTTGAAAAATGATAATTATTTATCATCCGAAGAACGGTAAAAGCTCCAAGAAATAAAATCACAATATTTATCGCAAGATTCTGGTGCTTATTAACACTTTGTATACATCGATAAACTTGTGTTTATGGGTGATGAATGGAATGACGCCTTGACCATGAAATTATAAATATCCCTTGACTATTTGCTTTTTCCGATCCATAATCCGGGATATGTAGGGGCTTATCCAGAAACTTTCCATCGCCCCGATGGCCCATCCGCCCTTCTGGATTCCGCCTCTGCCGACGACCATGCATTTTAAAAATTTATACCTTCTTTTCCTTGTCATACAGACAATCTTCGGCGTAGAAACAATGAATGAATGAATTTAAGAATGCACCCAGTGGAGGGCAATGTGGTCGTCCAAGGGGAGGGCGATGCTCCCCCTCCCCCCCCCCCATCGCCCCTCCCTTGGATCCGCCACTGGGGATATGGTATTTTTATGCTAAAGCGAAATTTCAAATAAGCATCACCACCCACGAGTATGAAACAAATCAGTTCACTCGACAAGTATTGACTTATATTCAGAATTTTGAAACAATAATGCGCTTGTTTGGGCCCTAATTGCCACGGAATTAAGGCAGATATGAAAATGAAGAAAAAGTGCAAGTATGAAAGTATAAAATCGATAATATTAAGTATTTACTCTAATATTCGCAGAAAAGCTCCACGCGTCAGAGAAATTAGCACGCAAAAAATGTTCATCTCAGAATTTGATGCTGACGTAAGCGTTTTTCCCCTTATTTTTTAAGATCTAGTACGATTAATAAATTATTCTCAGTATATAAAGAATTTTATAACAATATTTTATCGATTAAGTGTTTACGGGATATTTCTATGTTATTTTGCAATTAATACGCATATTCGACTTGGATAATATGTTTAGTCAAGGATTGGGAACCAAACCCAAATTTTTACCTTTGATTTTTGGTGTCGAGGTGTTTTCTAGGAACGTAATCCTCGCGAACAGCGAGGATCTATTATTACGTTTTTTATTTTTTCCTAGTAAATCCGTAAAAGAAAAGAAAAAAGTTACAGTCTTTTTATTGTTATTTCCTTAATTTTGCAACATATCTCGCTTTGAGGACTAAACTCTTTCCTTCTCAGTATGGCGATACCATGAATCTAAAAAATTGTATTCCACTAATACATTTTTTCTTACCCTAAATATTTTGTTTTTAATCTGAGAAGAAATGCAGCTGTTGCTGCAACATCCAGGGATTTTGGAAATACTTCATAATGACCAATGGATTTTTAATTTACATCACGTTTTTATAAATAAATCGCACTTATTGCTGCTACATAGTTTTAATATCTCCCATCTTACTCGTATACGATCTGGCGAAAAGGCCAAACTGATTTCTTTAATATGGCTATTAAGTACGAACGCTGAGTATTTTATACGGAACGTAATTACTTATCATCTGATGTATTAGTATAAGTTTAACGCAGTTAATTTAATTAATATGAGTCACGTCTCCAATGTGCTATTATAAATATCTCCATCACACCCTTAGTCTCCGTGTGTGAATGTTTATCGCGCTGCTTCTTTCCTACTTGTCTTTCTTTATAGATGTTATATGAATTTTCGTCTTAATAAATCCCGTTGCTAGTTAAAGTAATTGTTTTATGTCTGTAAGAGTAAAATTTATTTGGAATAACATTAATCACGCTGTGAAGTAAAACACATGGAAACTCTCTTTCTGGTGAGAGGAATAGATTCAACGGGAATATGATTTACATTTGGAAAAACGATACTTTTAATTACTTAGGGACATCAAAACCGAGCTAAGTATTTGCGCAAGTGTGCAACTGCACCAAGCGGCAATAGAAGGGGCGGTTAAAATAAAATATTCCAGTAGGTCAATGCTGGTATTTTCTAAGATGGACGGTCTAGTTTGATTTTATTCGGGCCGTGTTATTTATGAATCTGGTCCAGAGGGAAATCACCAATGACATTTATAAAATTTAAATAGGTACTGAAATGATTCTTATCCAATAAAACTCATTTTCAATCCAACAAAGCGCGATTTTAGGCCTCATATTAATCTTAACATGCTTGAATTTTGAAGATCCACGTTTAGTGCTTCCTGTTGTAACTGGAAGATTTGGCAAAATAATCAAATGTAGCCATGAGGCTAGACACTAAGTCGAAACCGGTAGTGCATTTCAATAATTTTGGGGAGAACTGCCGTTAAAGCTCTTTCGTGGCAATGCTCACATATCGTCTTTAGTTTGGACATATTTAGTTGACGTTGTGCGAGAAGTTAAAATATGACGCCTGTTGTTTGTTTTTTTTTTAAAATCTCTCATGTGCTGTGTTGACTGCTGCATCCAATTCGAAGTTTAAAAAATCCAGATTTGTACCGCATCTCCGAATCCTTGGGTCATCCATTCACAGATTCATGCATATGAATCTGATAGTACCACCGCCATACATTTGAAAACTGAATAACTAGTTGCGATAAAATATTCTCAAATATTCGTAAAATACTTTCCATTCGGATAATTTATCTCCAAAATCATTTTTGATAATGAGGCATTATGGGTAGGGGGGGAGGGGTAGAGGCGTAACTGACATGGCGCCTATGGCAAAATTTTAAGGAAAATGTGATTTTTGCTTCATTTCCATAAAGAATATTAGTGTGTTTATTAACAATAACTTAAATATTTGATTATTAAATTAGTATTTATTTACGGGAAAATAAACTTTTGGCATTTTCGTGGGAACGTTTGGCGCCTTTTGCAAGCGGCGCCTATGGCAAATGCCATCTTCGCCATACCCTAATTCCGGCACTGGGTATGGGTAATCAGACGAAGTGTTACAATTTGTTAGGGGAGAGCTTTATTTACTGTATATTACGGTTGTGGAGAATACGAAAAAGTTGAAAAATCCCGTTAAGTACCTTCTTGAACGTATCTGTCGTTATCTTAGTCTCTGTCAGTATATTCTAATCATTTAAAAATGTAAGATATCTGAGCAGTAGCAATTATAGTTGAGACCCCCGAGCGCTGCTGCGTTTTAGCCACTGTCAAACTGGTCGCGACATCTGCGAGCTAAGTCTATAACTACGACGGAACCAACGAGCAGTCTGGGGGGACTTTTCAAACGATGCATGCTGGCGAATGTTTACTTAAATTCCCTTTCTGCCTTTATATCAAAATAGTCCTGTTTATTTTAACAATAAATAAACTTCTTTATCGTTGACATAACATATGTTAGTGAAGGAATTTCATGAGAAAATTAAAGAATGTGATAAAACTTCTGTGGTGTTCGATAATTTAAGAAAAGTTACAACAAGTGATTGTGAATTTTAGTGACTGAAACTTAATAACGTCAAATGTACGAAACTGTTATTGTTTTAGAATTTGACAACGAAGGTTATTTCCTTCTGGATTATTAGTATGGAATAGCACGGAATAACGCCACTGCAAATGACTGTTTTTAAACGTAGATTCTTTGCGAGATTAAATCACCCATTACCCTAAAAAAATTCTAATATTAGTTTTAATAATTGAAGACCATATGGATGCTCTAAATTAGCACTTATGCGGTCAGTAGAGATTTTCAGGGCGGCTACCAGTAATTTCATGAATGTAATAGTTAAATGAATGGCTATAACCGCCTCTCGTGAATATCTTTGAATGGGAAAATAAATAAAGTTAAAAATTGTTAAATAATTTTATTGGCGAATCGGAGCGGTTCCATTGCTATCCCGACTAACTCTATTATTTCATCAAAAAACGTCTATGTACACCAAATAAATGGATATTATTAAAAAATAAAGATTTAAGACTAAATTATTGCTCTTAGAATGTTTTTTTATGACAAATTTTGCGTAAAAGTTTAAAAGTAAGGCCACCAAACTATTTTTTAATGAGCTCTTCTGATAGATTTAACGTCAGGGGGAGTATTCTTTGGATTTAACTCTTATAAGCCTCAGCACGATAAATAACTGATAAATGTAAGTAAAAAAAGTAAAAAAGATATTAATTCGAACACTAAATAATCTCGTTTCGTAGGCCTTTATGCTGCTTCTGGGCTTTCCAAATCGAACTACCGCCCTACTTAAATTAATATTGAATGACAACAAGTATGGATAGGTGTACTCCATATCGGAGTAGGCACACCGAGTTTCCAAATACGTTCTTTGAGATGGAAAAGTTTTAGTAAAATTACCCAATACCAAATTTCATCAAAATACGTCCTGCGGTTCCGGTGTTGAAACGTACATTGTAAGTTACGTGTAGTTCTTCATGTAAAGTGGCGGTAATTATCGTCCGATTAAAAAAAATTGGAATCGGTCGACAAATTTTAGTAAAACTTCCCAATATCAAATTTCATCAAAATACGTCCAGAGGTTCCCGAGTTGAAACAGAAGTACATTGTATGCTACACGTAGTTTTTCATGTAGAGTGACCGTTATTGTAGTCCGATTTTAATCAAAATTAGAATCGGTACCAAATTTCATTAAAATATGTCCAGCGGTTTCCGATTTGTAAAATTTTTAATTAATATTTTTTGGTACGAACAAAAGAACATCGAAAATTGTATAATTACGTAAATACGTTAATTTCCTTTTCTTTAAATTGATCGTAACCTTACGTTTTACGGGAAAAATTATTTGACAAAAATGCGTATTTATTTATTTTATTTAACTTTTGTTCTTAATATTTTTCTCTCAGACGAGTACAGGTAATTCTCGATATACGCGGGACATGCGTTTCTGAAAATCGCCGCGTATATCGAATACGCGTAAAACGGGAGGCTTATAGTCGGTAATAATTCAACTTCAAAGTGATCTGCATATGCTGCCTCTCCAGTCAACATGTGATTGTGGTTTGCATTTCGACTCTTAAAGTGGTCGAACCATCCCGAACTTGCAGAAGAAGGCGTGGGTTCTTTTGCATCTGTTTGTTTGAGTCCCCAGCCCATTCGCCTCTCTTACTGCACAAATGGATATCTCAGAGGTAGTGCAATGAATAACCGGGGAAGGGAGGAGGGAAACCCGGTGCCGGCATTTGCCTGCTCTTACGAAGAACACCAGGGGGGCCAACGGCTTAACGTCCCTTCCGAAGGACGGAACAGCTGAATTTGCGAGGTCTCCTCAAACCACACAAACAGGGGGCCGGGCGGCCTTGGAAAAATCCTACTTGCGCAGGATTCGTGCCCGCTGCCTTTTCAAGCAGCAGCCGAGTAGCAGCCAGCGTCCTAAGTACTACACCATCGGCACCCCCTTTTGCATCTTTCGCCAGAATAAAACAGCGTACGATATATGCGAAAACGCGTGGAACGAAAGCGCGCATAACGAGAGTTACCTGTATTTAACGAGATTCTTGCAAAGTACGTTGTAAAAAACATATAAGTCTTCAGTGGTCTTAATTATTGTCTGATTTTAACCAAAATTGGAATCGGTCGACAAATTTTAGCAAAGCTCCCAAATACCAAATTTCAACGAAGTACGTTCAGCGGTTCCCGAGTTTAAACATGCGAGCGTACGGATGGTCGGAAACAACCTCCCCTATACGCGTTCACTTCATGCAAAGAACGCATACAAATGATTAAATCTTCTTACGTGTAACAATTCAGCTGACGGAAAATTATATTGTAGGATGCTGGTTTTAAGGTAATAGGCTTTCATTACAATACACATTATTGGCCTACTTTCCAAAAATATACAAAGTAGTCTTATGAGATTGCCTCGGTGTCTGTGTATGTGTGCGGGTGCGTTACAGAAAATTCGTCACTGCGACATCTCGTCAGATATGATAATTGGTACCTGCGACGTTTCGTCCCACTTTCAAAATGGTAACTGCGACAGCTCGTCACACATTTAAATTCGTACCAGCGACATTTCGTCACACATTAAAATTTGTATCAGCGACCTTTCGTCATGGAAAATAATTGGCAACTGCGACTTTACGCCACAAAATTATTTTCGTCACACGTTACGTTTGTGGATTCTTTCTGGGAACATGGGCTTCATGGGTATCAAAGTACTCGTGACGATACGCATGTTGGAAATTTATGTATATCTAACAAGTTTAATTGGAATCGGCGGGGGGAGGGTAAGGGGCGATAGAGTTTTCTTTCCGAGAACATGGGCTTCATGGGTATCAAAGTACTCGTGAAGATACGTATGTTAGAAATTTATGTATATTTAATAGGTTTCATCGGAATCGGCGGAGGAGGGGTGGAGGGATAGGGGTTTCTTTCAGGGAATAGGGGCTTCATGGGTCTCAAAGTACTCTGGACGATACGCATGTTGGAAATTTATTTATGATATATTATAAAATATTTAACAGAAGCGATAAAAATGGATTAATTCGATTTCCAATGAAATAACGTCTCGTTATACTTTCATTATTAATACTTAGTCCTGAAACTATTCGAAATATCGGAATTTTGTGTTTCTGAATTATGGCATTATCATTTATCACATAATATATTATAGAAGAAACATTGTTGCATAAACTGCAAAGACGTTTAATATATGTTGCAGGTACCAAATGTCATTGGTGACGAAATGTCGTAGGTACCAAAAATCGTATGTGACGAAATGTCGCAGGTACCAATTGTCCCTAAGACCAAATGTATGTGATCAATTGCCATAGTGACGAATTTTCTGTGGCGAAACTTGGTGTAAGGCTAGGACTCTCAGAGACTACCTCCGGGTCATAATTTATATTTCGAATTTATGTATCCCGAGTTCGATTCTCTCAAAAACTTACGTTTCGGCGTTTTGAAAGTCATTTTTTCTATTTGTTCCTATGGTGATGATTATTGCCGAACTTGGCTGAAGCATAGTCGAGTGCACATTCCAGCCGTGTTTTGATTCATAGCTATCGAGGTGACAAGCTGAACCAAAGGTCGCGGGCTCGATTCCCGGCTAGGGCATGGATGTTGTGATTGTCTAAGGATTTTTATGAATAGAATATTCAACGGTGCGAAATGATCTTAGCCGTCGATGCACCAAAAAAATAACAAGCAGCTCTGGAAATAACTAATCCCCCTAATTTCCTTTCAATACAATTTTCACATATATAAAGTAAGGGTGTACACAGGTTTCCCATGGCACAGAAGGGCCTTTCGTCAAATTCGCCGTAGTATAATCATATACTAATGTATTTGCTTTGAAATCAGAAAATTATTTTTCCTTATATTGTAATAGCCCTGCTTTTTTGATCCGTTCTAAACATATTCAGCTCGTTTCTTCATTCTATACTCCCCTACAAACGAAATCTCTTTGAAATCCGATCAGCAAATATCTTAGAAATTTATAGTTACAGAAAAATTCTAACCTTGATATTGTGGTAGCCCTGTTTAGTCGACCCGGTTGAAATTTGATATTTTGGTTATTTATTTATATGAAGATTAAATAGACTATATTTGGTTAAAATTCATTGGGCCAGTTCTATAGAAATATTTGTAAAAAATGTTATTTTAACTTTGATTGTGGTAGCCCTGCTCTTGAGCTTCGCTTAAAACATCTTGATTTCATGATGGTATGTTGTATAAATCTTATATACAAAATTTAATTGAAATCCGTTCGGCCAATTCCTTCCAAATCCTTAATTACTGAAAGACTTTAATTTGTAATTGCGGCACCCCTGTTTGGATGATTTGGTTTAAATACGCTAATATGATTTTTTATATTTGTTTATATTATAAGTATTAAATTTGGTTAAAATTGATGTGGAAAGTTCAACAAATACCTCTAAAAATAAATTTTTTCTTGTATTGTGGCAGCCCTGCTTTCTATATCTATACTAAACATTTTGATTTTCTTATTTTATGTTGCACGCCTTCTTCATAACAAATTTCGTTGAAATCGGTTGTGCCATTTCCTTCCAAATTCATAATTACCGCAATTGTGGCACTCTTGCTGAATCAATTCGGTCCAAATATGTCATTTTGGCACATTAATATATGTGCATATTCTATTTACCAAATTTAGTTGAAATCGGTTCATTCATGAAGAAGATGTTAGGGACACACACACACGGAAACCCAGGCGATCTCATAAGACTACTTTCCATTTTTTTGGAAAAATTACTGCTACTACTAACATGAAAATTTGTTAATTTTGAAGGTGGTATTCATATATAAAAATTGTATTGAAAGGAAAGTAGGCGGATTAGTTCTTCCCAGAACTACTCTTATATTTATCGAATCAATTATTCCGATTTTAAGATAATAGTAACTTCACCAAAACTCCAGATAAAGATTTATATGGATACATTATCACCACCGTAACTTCAGGCAGTACGATGTTGTGTGGTTTTAATAAATGATTTTACGATGCTCCAATGACGCTTTAAGGTGTTCACAGCAAACCATTCCTTCTCCAAACGTGTTATTACGCAGAAACGGTGATCACTCATCTGAATGTACCGTGCCTAACATCTTCGAACGGTATATAGGCCGGTGAACCGAAATTTAATGACTGGATCCCGTGTGCCCAAAAAACGCTTTATGATTTCCATGTCTATAAGTATTAAAGATGAAGCGTGCTGTGGTCTAATAAAATATTGCACCGGATTTATCGCCATCAAAAACTAGAAGGTCGATCATAAAAATCTTCGTGGTTTATTCAAACACGTTCTTCAGTAAACATAAACTTATACGTCAATAATTTTATAAATTATTTTGATAAAACATTTATATCGACTTTTCCTAATAGTTATAAACGCTTGGTTGAAAGTAAATTATTTAATAACAGCGTAACTAGAACATAGAAGCATTAAAAGTATATGTGCAGGCAGTTTTATGAATTAATATTTCAGCTAAGAGATTTAAAACACGCAGGGCATATTTACACGTGTATCCGTACAATTGATATGGTCCGCATGGAAAAGTGATCTAAACAACAGTCAGGAAAACTAATGTGAAACATAAATCGATTTTTAATGAATCCAGTAGGCGTATTCAGCCCAAAAAAACACGGGCGCATGGAAAATCGAAGAGCAATACATATTTCAGAGATTCAATTAAGGCGAGGTTACACTGAAGATAATCGACGAACGAATAATTTTGCGCAAAAGTATCGTCACGGGGAGAGATTTGACGAAGCGTGAAATCGAATCACTTTCTTTCATGAGCGGAAAGAAATCAAAGCGTAACATTTTCTCCGACTGCCTATCGATCGTTTTATTCCCCAATGGTAATCCATAGCAACGCCACCATCTACACCCACGCCAACAATTTTCAGCCTAATTCAACCATTTCGAATAAAACCGGTCGCGGAGCTGATTTCATCTTTTTTTCCTTAGGGTTCCTTCCCTCCCCCTTACGCCCAATCCCGGGACCTCGTCCGAACAAAAAAAAACCCGCAGCGGCAGAAAAAAGTAGTCCGGAAAATTTGAAAAACATTTACCCAACTGACGATCGATAAACACCAGTTGGGCGCACCCGACGAACAGCTAAGGCGGCATAAATCAAACCGAGAACCCGAAGAAAAAAAATATAACGGCGATCGGACGAAAAAAATATATCGCGTAAAAAAGGCGAATCGCGTCGCGAAACAAAAAAAAACACGAGAGAAATCGCGGCAGAGAGATGGAGAGAAACTCCTCTCCTTTTTTCTTAGTGCCAAATATATCACGCAGTGATTTAAACTCATGCGTCGTCGTGACACATTTAAGTGTAGGGGCGTTTACGCTTCGAAGGAGTCACTGTTTCACTGCCCAAATAGGATAGAATAGATTAGATCAAGACCGCTCTCCTCTGTTATCCGGCGTGCGCACCGACGCCATGTTTAATTGGCGGGGAGAGAGGGTGGACCGTTTTTAACAATTGCCGCGCGACAAGAAAGTTTTATTCCTGCCCCTCCATTCAAATAGAAGAAAACCTCGCAGAAAAGAGCGCAAACACGCTAATGGGATGCATGTCTGAACCAATCACGTTGCGGCATTTCGTCCCACGCCCCGCTGCGTGCTTCTTGAAAAGGTCCCGCGTGAGGAAAAGAAAGAGAAAGTAAGTTTTGTTTTAACTATTCGCCTCACAATCAGTGAACTTACGGATTTCCCCCCCCCCTAAACTCCACCTTTCGTTCGCTGCCATCAAATGAAAAAGTAAACCGTTCCTTTTATTTTTTCTCCGTCTCTCTTTATAACCTCCATTATAGCCCATTATCTCGGGTCAGGCCGAAGAAAAAAAGAATAACGCTTTGCGTGAGTCATGTTCCGTGCTGGCGAAAATTTCGCCGAATATCCTCCCACTACGTCTTTTAAGGAAATGAAAGTCGTCTGGGGAATGGAAATTGACGCGTTTTTTTATATGGCATCCCGAATTACTTTTTCAAACGGACGCATTGCGGCACCTCTTTTCCCTCAGGTTGGCGAAATTAACATCTTCCACGCGGGAAAGGCATAAAAAAATAAACAAAATTTATTTTATTGCGACCGACCCTCTGGGCAAGTATTGGAGATATAACCAAATTTCGCTAACTGCTTTGGCGCGCCCTCGTCACGTTTCACGTTTATTTTAATGGTAATTGCATCTTGGAATAAACTGAAGATTTCCGTATTTCCGCAGACCACTGGAAAGGTGATTAACGCCACAATGTGCTTCGTTTTCCTATTCTAATTGCTAACTCACCTTTTAACAAGCTAAGGTTCAATAACTTCTTCAGTTTGATCAAATTTAATAATCTTATATTAATGGGTGGCTATACTAATTATTCTTGTCATTTTATTCGCAAAATATTCTATGTCAAAGGCGGGAAAACATTTTTCTGAATGGAGTCAAATTGTTTTAAATACTTGGATCCGGAGTGCCGCACTAATAACAATGCACTGCTGAAGTCTGCATATAATGTTTTTGTTAAAATGTTTAACTTAAGTAACAGTAAGAAAATGTAAAATAATACAGTAAACATTTAATGAATGTACAGGCGACCTTCGGTTAACGACGCCCTCGGTTAACGACGATTCGATGTTACGACCAAACCAGGACCAATTATTTTTCAAAATCGCTTTACGACGTCGCATTCGTTACTTACGACCAATAAAAATGTAATACAATATGTATAAAAAATCGATCATTAAATTAAGATTAGGAATACAAAAAGAAACATCTATCGAAATTTTAAAATTATGTACGAACGTTAAATAAGGCAGTCAGAAATGACAAAAAATCGAGCATATTAATAATTGTAATTTTAACTTGACACTTCTCTAATGAGGCTTTTATTTCGAACGGAATATTACAATCCGAACTTGAATCGCTTCATCGAAATGAATTACATTTCTAGAGAATAAACAATGACGAACGACGAATATTTAAGAAACAATTATTATTCAATGAAAACTGAAAGCAACAAAAAGAAGCACAATATACTAGTTATAAAGGATAAAACACTTGCTAAAATAAATTACGTAAAATAACCCGATAAAATCTCAGAACTTACAATTTGCGCTGATCGAAGGTTCTAAACACTATTGAAACAACTTTATTTCCGTTAACATAAGAAAATAGTAAACATCTACTAATAGATAAGTGTAATTTTATCAATGTTCTTTCGCGTGTCAATGTTCATTTCACGTTTCTCATAAAACGTGATAAAATTTTGTTTCGAAAAGTAACCTACGACCTTCCTCGAGACGAAAAGTTATGTCCTGCCAAGTTTAGTTGAATTTTCTCAAACGGTGTCGAAATGTATAAAGAACATGCAAACAACCTTTCGACAAAAATATTTATATAGAAGATAAGAGGCACCGTGTGCCAGTCTAGCACACACATTGGGATGTATCCAGATCCGTCCCTTTTTGCGTTTTTCTGCATTAAAGCGATTAAAGCTGCAGATGGAAGCGTGATTTACTCTTCCAGTTCTAACATGTTTCTTTCACAGCTCACTAAAACTTATCTCTAGAGATGAAGTGGATTCAAACTCGGAAGTTGGTATGCATGAGCATAGGGGATTTCTTAGGCTAATGTAGGTAAAGTCTTGATTTCATTAAAACATTTGGGTGAAAAGCATCTCTCTGTATTTTATTTTAACTATACTATTTTTGGAATTTAATAGGCACTGTAAAGGACCAAATGTGTGTTAAACCGTACGTAAAGACCGCTAGGGATCTAAGATTTGGTTAATGAACCAAATTCTATTAACGAACATTCGCAGGAACGGATCGCCGTCGTTAACCGAGGGTCGCTAGTATAACATTTTCCAGCAAATTACCTTCTCTATGTATAAGATCTCTTTGCGTGCCATAAATGGCAAAATATCGCTAGTTTGTTACCTACGATCTTTTATTACTTATAGGCCAAAAGGTTTCGTAAAATGTATGAAGTTATTTATTTCTCATAGTGTTTCACCCAAGCTTCAGCCGATTCGAGCGTTTTTGCAAGCAGAATCATAACGCAATGGCACCATTGAAGTAAATAGGTTTCGTAGTTTTTTGCGAATGAATTATATACACGAATAAACTTCTCTCTTTTCTGGAATAAAATGAAGAATGTTAAGCGGTTTGGTAGATTTCGTCTAAAACCGAGCAAAACTCCGTCTAGCGTAATTTCGTTATTTATAAATGTTACACGTTTTAAATTGTTATTAACATATGCAGATTTTTGAATCTTGGAAAAAAATATGTGGGGTAACTGGAAACTTTTCTAATTGTCGCTTAAAATTCAAAACCTCATTTGAGTCGAGACGAAGGCATTTTTATTTCTTCGACAGCTTGGATTTTATTAGCGACGACAATATCTGCATTCGGGATTGTTTAGTAGCGATTGATGGCGTTAAAAACGAGCGTTCTGAGAGACGGGAAGACGTGGCCGAGAACATGTTGGCCGGTGCAGAGAGTGCCTGCAGGGGAAGAGGACACGTGAGCAGGACCAGAGATTCTAATTGCAGATGGCGCTGCATTTTCTTGCATTTCTCATTCTTAACTCTGTTTTTCAGGAAATTTCCCAAACTGCAGCTTATGCCTCTCTACACAGTGATGCTCGATCAATTCATTCCAGCAATTCAATTTTATTTCATTTAAACGAGACGATAAAATCGCTCTCAACAAACTTCCTCCTTATAACTCTTGAATCTGATAATATATAGATATCCGGACGGAGCACCTTGAAGTCTCAGTATGTGAGGTAAAACACGGCAGTATATCGTATAGTATAACGTGTATAGTTGTATTTTTGGTGTACAGTAATGCCCCGTTTAACGCTGCCCCGTACAACGCTGATTCGTTATAACGATCTTTGTTCTCGGACCAATTTATACCATCTCCATACGTTTTTGTGAGCGCTCTAAGTCAAGAACTAATCACTGGTTCATCACCAAATTTCATATTTAACATTTTTATTATAAGTAAAAGAGCTGGTTAGTTATTGGTTAAAATCGGTCCACCGGAAGTGGAGGTTTATTCGTGTTATTTTTAGCATTTTTTTTCATTTTCTCAATGTCTGTTATAAGGCTTCATTAATGTAAACCTTTGTTATTACACAAGCCGCAGAGAATTTTTTTTACATATCTCACGAAATTGGACACCTATTGGTGGTATTGGGCGCTGATTGTAATGGGAGGGTGTGTGGAATCTGTTACAGCGTGAGAAAATGACAAAAAAAGCCGCGACTTATGATATTACAGGATTTCTGGAGTGTAGCAGATCTGCTACATTGTGCATTTAAGTATTAATTATTTATAGTACAGTTTTAGAGTATCAGAGAGAAGAGCGGCTATAATAATAATATTTTGAAAATCTAATATATAAAATTGAATGTCTGTTTGTCTGTCTGTTCCCTATACATTTCCCACCCTTTGACCTATCGGGACCAAACTTTGCAAAGTGACTTCCTGTGACCCTACGGGTAACATAGGGTACCCGGGAACCCCGACATCCACCCCGCACAGACAGACAGACGGATATACAGCGGGTCCTCATATATCGATTTGTTTTCTTTAACTTGTGTGAATTAAAAGAATAAACAATATGAATTAATCATAATATCGTAGTTTGATGTTTAAATTTTCAGAAATCGCGATGCTCTAAATTTCTATAAACTGTTATTAGAAGCCCGAGCAACGCCGGGAACTTAAAGCTAGTAGGTAATAAATTACAATTTTAGGAACGCATCTCCATAAATACTATACTAGAATGACCCTGCATAACGCTGATTCAGTTAGCGCTCTCGTTTTCAGGAGGGCATCCCCAGCGTTAAAAGGGGTATGACTGTATATGGCCGTTAGACATATTCATGTAAACTCTAGAATAGGTTATCCAACCTAGGGCCCGCGAAGCTATGATGAAAAAGCAATCCGAAAAATTTAACACACAAACTCATACATATTTGTGAAAAATTGCATAATTAAACCTATAATATTGACATGTTAACCATAAAAACCTTATTTATATTTGATTTTCACTTATGTCACCTCAGAATATATGGTTTGAGGAGACCGCGCAAAATCAGCGTTCCGTCCTTCGGAAGGGACGTTAAGCCGTTGGCCCCCTTGGTGCTCTTCGTTAAGAGTAGGCTAAGGCCGGCAAAACACGATCAGAATATATAGGTAACTTCCGATTTGAACTCTAATCCGACCCGCCGAAAAATTGGCAACTTCCAATGTGGCCAAAGTATTCGCGACCACCAATGCGGCCGTTCATGTAGAAAAAGTTGGACGGACACTACTGCTATAGAACATATTGAACAAAAGAGTATTTCGCTGAGATTTAACTGTGATAATTCCAGTCAATGGTTTCAGGCGTCACTTGGTGCAATTTCTTCTTAAAGTAAAAAAAATCTGATGTGGCCACCACATGGCTTTCTCCATATCTGTAATATTTCTAAAAAGTCCAAATAGGTTACATAATAATAAATATTTTAAGAAATTGCGAGAAAATTTTAAGACTTTATAAAGAACAGAAATTAAATCAACCCTTAGCCTTATGATATTGGATATTGCCACAAAGCTCCAACAATTAAGAAAAGAAAAGGGAGCGTTACTAACATAAGACGTAACTAACAATAAGCGCCAATTGTTAACGATAGTCAGTAGGTGGCGTGGTGGTGTCAGCTACAAATATAAGATACCTCTTAAACAATGCGTTATATGGGAAAATATTTCAAACAAAAATTGTAGAAAATTAAATTTTCTATAATTTTTATTCCAATACATTTTTACATTTATCAAATATTAAAGCAAATATGTAAAAATAACGGATAAGTGACAAGTGTAAACACTCACTTCCGGTTGACCATTTTTTACCAAAAACAAATCAGTTCTTATGACTTTTATGAAAATGTTGAATATCAATTTTCGCGTAGACTTGATTAATAGTTTTTGAGCTAGACCACCCACAAAAAAGCTATCACATACACAGACATCGAAAAAATGGTCAAAACGTGTTCAGGGGACTTCAAAACGTGTATTTCCGTTGAAATCTCGAAGTCGATTTTTTCATGAAAACATTACTTTCCCCTATACTACGTATATGGACAAAGTAATAAAGAGACTTATTTGGCAATTCCACATAAACTTTAATAAAAACTACATAGGTTTCGTTGCAATGCAACAACTTCAAAGCCGGTAGCAATTTATAGTAATAGGTACAATGGGTGGGCGGGGGAGGGTGAGTTGGGGAGGGTAATGAAAGGGATGGTGGAGCGAACGATCGTTGGGGGAAAGTAGTGAACGTGTTCGTGGGAAGGGGAGGGGGAGAAATCGGTTGAGCTCAGTGAAGTCCAGTAAGCTGGATAATGAGAAGACAATGGGGATAATTGGTAGGAATAATTACATTAGTGGGAGGTCGAGAAGTGGAGAATGAAAAGGATACAAAATGTCATTTACAACTTCACAGTTTTTGAAGCCACACACTGTATAATTTCCAATTGTTCCAGAATATCAAGCCTGGGTCCCTTTCTTTCATAATGCAGGATTATTTAAATAAAGTCGCTGTTGTGTCCATGTTCTAACAGATGTTTGGCGAAGGGAGAAGTTGTTTTACAATATTTGAAGTAGGAATGATATTCTTTAATTCCTTCTTTTAATTTCCTCCCCGTTTGTCCTATATAAACCGCTGTACAATCCCCACATTGCAATTTGTAAATTCCACTTTTTCCAAATTTTTAATTTTGTCTTTAGTACGGCATAAAAGGTTTTTAAACTTTGATCTATTATAAAAAGCTGCTCTAATTTTATTTTTGGGAATTAATCTGTTAATTTTAAGGGATATATTACCAAGAAATTAGAGTCTTCGCCATTGTGGTTTCAAATCGTCAAAGTCGAAATTAAAAATTTGGAAAAAAGTGGGATTTACAAATTTCAATGTGGGGATTGTACAGCAGTGTTTATACAGGACAAACCCATTGCGCCTATTAGCATAAATTGCTACCGGCTTTGATCATGAAATACAAAAAAAATAAAGAATTTTGAATTGAATGGAAATTGTTTACTTCACCTGATGATGTTGTATTGCAATGAAACCTAGGTCGTTTTTAATAAAGCTTATGTGGAATTACCAAATAAGTCTCTTTATTTTTACATTGCGATAATTCCGTTAATCATAAAGACACTGCTATCTCATTTGAATACCCTGGCGGAATTAGAACACTCAAAATTTTGGAAATCACTCTATTTATCAGCTTTTATGATAGAATATTCAAATCTTTAAATATGCAATAAGCTGAATATTAATAACTATTTGATCAGATGGCAGTTGTTCCTCATGTTACTTTATCCATAATTTTAAGTGGAAATATAAAACTTTTTTTACTTTAGAATACGATTCAGAGATTTATACCCTTGTCTTCCTTTACTCCGCAAGCTATCAATTTCATTCATAGTTATTACTATCAATGTTCGGACGCCAAATAATCGGCGTCGAAAGAGGCCAATGTTCTGATCGATGAATCTGGTTTTGGAAGCATATGATTCCTTTGAGAAAAAAGGCCCTTCAGCTAACAGTCGAAACCATTTGATTCAACTGAGCACCTGCCTTTACGGCGTTTGAAGCTTGGTCGGACGTCTCCGTCAAAGTAAAGTGATGATGTTCGTCGAAATTGCGAAGGATATACGGACGGCGGGTTCTCACAATCAGAGCCAACTCCTAAATCAGCGTGCGCGAACATACGCAACAAAGTTCGCCTTGTCGGTTGAGATACTTTATCACGAGAAGCCAATTAACCAGAATGCGCAACACATTTGCACAGCGAGATGGCGAAACTTTGAGTAAGTCCCGGCACTGCCGTGTTAAAATGCGCAAAATTTTCGCTTTAATAGAATCTGACATTATGTTTCTTTAAATCAAGGTTTAATCGTAGTTCGATCAATGTTTCCGCAACTTTAAAATATGTACCTTAATAATTATTGTACTTACGCAGTCTATGCATCGTAATTTTGTAAATTATTAATGTATAGAGAAAGGTAAAGAACAAATTCATTCTTAACCCTTAATTAGTCGTGTGGGGTCAATATGACCCCACGCAAAATATATTTTATCGATATAATAAAATCTATAAGGTATATTCAGGCCGTACCTCTAGTATCTTCATTATTTAGCCTCCTGATTATAATTTACCATTTTTGTAAATTTTGGAATTAATAGTTCACGGAACCAAAGCAGAGGTGCCACAATCACAAAAACAAAAAAATGGTGTTTTCCATATCTCGTAAAATATTGAGAGGATTTTCCTGAAATTCGGTGCACTGGACGTATGGCCAGAGAAAGTAACGAAATGGTATAAATGGTGCACGTAACTCAAACAGGTGGGCCACTATTGCAACAATGAAAATAACGTTTTCCATATCTCTTTAAATATTGAGCGGGTTTCCATGAAGTTTGGTACACTGGACATATTGCCAGAGAAAGTAAAATAATCGTATAAATGCTTCTCATAACCCAAACTGGGGTGCCACTATTACAAAAACAAAATAAATTATTTTCTTCTATATCCCTATAATATAGGGCGGAACTTCGTGTCATTTGGTACTTGCATACAAAAAAGTACTCACCGAGGGTAAATGTGAGTGGTGAGTATACATATAAAATATCAGCGCAACAAACGTTGCAGAAAATTTATCATATGTACTCTTCTAGCTCAGCGTTGTCCAACAGGATTTCGAGGTTCTCCACTCTTGTGGGGAAAGGCTTACCGTATTCGCCTCATAGTATCAAATATATCAATCATTATTAAGAAAGGTGGTGACGGTGGCGGAGTGGTTTGAGCGTTGACCTTCACGCAGCGATCCCAAGTTCGAATCCGGTAGAGGTCAGGATTTTTCAACCTGGGATCGTCCCGTCCCCTACTCATGTGATTTGAGGAAACCGCGTAAGTCAGCGCTCCGTATTTCGGAAGGGACGTTTAAGCAGTTGGCCCCCTTGGTGCTCTTCCTAAAGAGTAGGCTAATGCCGGTACCGAGTTTCCCTCCTCCCTTGTGTGTGTTCGGTGAGGAAGGGGCAATGGATATAATAATCCAAGAGGTTGGTTGATTATCCATAAGTTCCATACAAAGAAACAAATTAATTAGAAAGATGGTTAACCTCTTAAACAGATTTCAGATTGTTTTATTATTTGGTGTTACCTATTATTTTTATGTATTACTAATACAGAAAAAGCGTTAGCAGTTGTATTAATGTACTGAAAAAATAGACATCATAATAGACATTGTTATTAAAAAAGTAAACTTTCAGCGTGACAGCTGGCAAGCCTTTTCTTTCCCCGATCTCTTGAATGTTGACAGAAGCTTTTCAGAAAGACAGCCAAGCCCAAAGAAATCGTCATCGTCGGTAGACTGTCCGTAGACAGGTCCATGATTAAGGCGAACTGGATAGGACATTACCTAAGGAGAGATAGCATGATTAAAAATGTGTTAAGAGTAAAAACTTGAAGGAAAAAGACAAAACGGAGGGATAATGTTTCAGCTGATAAGACGATTTGAAAGGGAAAGAGAGCTATCAAGAAATGAAGATTACGGAAAGCAGAAGTGTTTGGTGAACCAGTTTTGAGGAGATGGCAACCCGCATCGTTGGGACGTAGAGTGTCACTAGACCCTCCTATCCGTGACAACCTCAGGAGCGCCTCCGGCTTCAGTAGTTTGGCTGCATATTTCCAAGTTTTGAATTTTCCGAATTTGAAGCCACCTAGCGGGTATTCTATGAACTACACTTAAAAAATCTAATCGGTGAAAATTGATAACAGCTGTATAATTCAAAAAGAATTTTCTAAATATCTCTTAAAACAGAAAAGTTGATTGCCCACAGACAGACAAAGTGATCACGACACGTTTTCGCGTTTTTTTCAACGAAATCCTTTTATGCGCCCGGTTTGTCCGTCTGTCCTCCTTAACGAAAGCAGATATATGTAAATATTTTTTCGCCAATCGATTCAGTATTCTGTCTCGTTGTGCACATTTTCTTGTGGAGGTTCTAGTGGCTAGCAGAATGGAAGTAAAAATTTAATTTGTTTTGTTTTAAAAATTCTTCTTAATTATATTAAATCGTTTTTTATAATATTATTTCAGACTAATCATACTAGTTCACATATATTTTAACATTCCGTATTAACAATTTGTTTAAACCGACATTTGTTCTCTGCTTCAGCAGCTCTATTCCTTCTTTTAAAAAACGTGCTAAAAGTCGAACTTCGGTCCGGATGGCCAACCGGCAAAGGTAATCGGCAAATTTCTACGAAACTAACGATTTGATTTCATCCAATCTTTCACTATTTGTTCGGGATTACATGCATTCTGTTCTATGAGGGTCGTTTATTCAAAGAAATAAAATAAATTTTAAAAAATGTTGTCTTCATATCCCCAGTCCGAATAACACGATAATGGGTGATGCATCTTTTCTATTTGCACTTTAAAATTACTTAAAATCAAGGTACAAAGTTGGGACTCGAACCCGGGTTAGGAGAAAACAATGAAATTTTATTTTTATACCGACAAATTTCAAATGCGGTCCAAAATGTGCTTTTAACGACAAAATTACAAGATTTTTTGACGCTAACATTTTTGTAGCCTAACAACCTGATTGTTGCCGATTTCGTTTTCTATTCCCGGTAAGAAAGAGGGACGGGATTATTGTTATCTGGACGCGCAGAAGGCACGTTATTGTGATAATGCAAGAAGAGTAAAGCCAAGCGGGAAAATAGAGGGAATGCAATAATACCGAAATATAGCGAGAAAAAGCATAGATGGAAGCGGTAGAATGGCGGGTGCTGTACTTGTTTGGATAAATTAAATAACAATAAAACAAAAAATGTCAAAAATTACAAACACATGCTATCGTGCGCTCACGCAGTGGCTCTCTTTCACACACGCACGCCCTCACACGCACGCCCTCACACTCACGCCCTCACATGCACGCACACACACGCTCTCACGCACATATGCGTGTAGGGGAGCGAAATTAATTACATCACGTTTTGATCATTTTTTTCCTCTTTATATTAACTTGCAAACGTTTTATTCCATTATTTATCCTAATCTTTGATCACTTATTAGGGTAGATAGCATGTTCCGAGTAATTTACTCATTTTTCTGAGTGTACATCTTCCCGCTCCAAACAATTACTCCACATTTTGAATTCTATCAATTTCTTATACCAGTCTTACTTCATTTTTTCCCGTCGGTAGGTGTTTTTTTTCTTCTGGGAGCGGGTTTTTGCTTTCGCTATCCTGGTCCTTATTTCATCGCGCATTTTGCATCTCTTGTTATGATGATTCCAAGGTATTTACAGTTTTAAACTTCTTCTAATGGTTTTTCAACTAGTACTTATGTTCAAGTTTTCTTCTTGTCCTCATATTCGCGTGACCTTGGATTTTTATGTATTTATTTCCCATCTATCGGTCATTTTCTGGAGTTTCTTTCTTGCTAGAAGAACTCGATTGTCGGCGTATTTTACTGTTCATATAATCCTGCTTCTAATCTTGAAATCTTCTGTGCCTCTTCTTTCTATGAAGAGGTTAGACAACGCTGTTTTAGTCTTTAGGATGATGCCACTGGTTGCATTAATGCGGCTTTAGTCGCGGAAAATGATTTTCCGTAGTTTGTCTCGTAGGAACAATGCTGCTGTCGCTAGAGTGAGGATAGTTTAGCAGTAGCAGTGGGTAAAACTTTATATATTGCTATGTTACTGGACGTAATGTCGTAATTTCTGATACGTATGGCTTATTTACTTATGGCATATCTATCACTAGATCAATTAAAATTAAAATTCTTGCTTCTATTTTTGTTTTCATCATCATTTAACGAAATCGACAAGATTAAAATACACTCGAATGCTCGTATTTCAACGAAATTTTCGGGTGATATCCCATAAAAAACGAGATATCATCAGATCTTGTTAAGCTATTTAACCACATGAGCTGCACAGACGACAGACTACTGAGGATAGGCTAGAGACGGATGCTCAGCTGGTGTGATGTTTGATATGCTCATCGGATGTATTGCGTGATCTGGCACAGCGAAAAATATCGGTAATGACGAAATCCTCTGGACGGAATTAAAAAAAACCGCTCATTCGGAATTAGGGGCATCTAAAACATCCATATTAATCAAAATATCGAAGTCGAAATTTTTCGCGATTGAAAGATTATCTATAAATTTCATAAATGAGAAAGTGCATACATACATATTGCAGCAATTGTTTTGAATAGACCTGAAGAAGATTCGTTTTGGCTTTGTAGACACCGAAACGGAATCATTAATCCACGTCTATTATGGCGATTGCGCACAGCTATATTTTAAATTAGAATATTTTGGTCGCTGTTATTATTTCTACGTCCAGAATGTGCCCTCTTATTCAGCTTCCGATAAATATAAATCCTTATGTGGAAATTATTTTGGCAGCTAACAGAGATGAATTTAACTTTCCTACCAAGCCAAGTTTTAACTGATATCTTAAGTATTAATTTTGTAGCGTATCTGCTTGCGTGGGTGCGCCACAACGTTGAGGAAGTGGTAGATCCCTGATAGACGAGAATCTAAATTTGGCAGGTAGGTATGTGAAATCGTCAAGAAAAATCAGGAAACCTTGAAATGCGGAATAATTATAAAGTGGTAGAATTTCCATCGTTCTACAATTCATTTGAATTGGTAACTTCTACAATTCAATTTTATATTTTTTAATTTAAAAACAAAGTCGAATAAATCATCAATTTATTTTCCTCTTGTCTAATGGCTAAATTGAAATTGAAATAGTGCGCTTTTTCTTTAAAGTAGAGTGAGCTCACAAACGTTTCGCTATTCTTGCAATACTCAGCGAGCATTTGGTACGTCTGCTTCTCTGGTTTATTTCCTGAAACGCACCTCCTCTCTAAATTGCCTCCGCTAAAAACGATGCCTCTTCTCTTCTGTCTTCTTCCTCCTAACGCTTCGTCAGGGTTGATGCAATTTGATCCTGGCGCTCTCTGGGGCATATCACTCCGAAAAATATCCCTTGAAGGGAATTGTTATCTTGGTGGAGGTATTTCCTCAAATTCTCCACCGCTTGTTGAAACTCTTCAATGAACTCCAGTATTTAAAACGTCACTCGTGAATCCTTAGGTGAGATAAACGATTTTAGTAAGATATTTTTTTCCAATTTTTACCAAGAAACAGGCATGAAAATAATTTATCAGCAATGTAATATCAAACCGCGTGACAAATTAATTCTACGAATTGGATCTTAAAGTCGATTCTCCACCGTAAACTAAAGACAAATTATCCTTAAATTTTCTTCAATATTAAAAAAATGTGGCATACATTTCTCCCACCCGCTCCATTGGTTATTATAGTTACTTTCTTACCTTAATAAATGTATTTTTTATAAGCTCAACGTACGATTATAATATAATAACGGAATAATTTACTGTCTGATAATGTCATGAAAATAAAGTTTTCTACCTGGGATTACGTTTTTAACCAAAGCGGATCACGCTCCCCGATTCATCTTCAGTACTCCCGTTACAGCGTTCTACTATTCACGAATATAATTGACCCCGTGACCCCACCGTCATGGCAGGTATGGCGAGCGCGAGACTTCTCGGCACGCCACGATCACGACCGCTGCTCGTATCTTGCGAAAGTTTAAAAGAGAGGAAACTGACTAAGGCCATCGTAAATTGATGCAACAGAAACCGACTCAGCAGCATAAATTAAGTCGAAGAAATTGTTTGTATCATTTTGTTTTCTTGATCGTCAAATGGATGAGCACGCGCAATGGAAACCACTCAACGCGAAAATGGATAAGACGAAATATTGGTTACTGCGAAAAGTACGTTGGGTCATCTCCCGCCACTATATCTTTCAGTACGTTTTTATTCGTTTAACAAGAGGCGGAAGGCTCGTAAATATCATTCAACACGAATTTTTTTCCCGGTTCCAAGAATATAATTCAACCCAAAAACCGTTCAGATAACACTGAATGAGGGTTTAGAGGTTTCGTCGCCCACTTCCTTCTTTTCTCAATTGCCATTTCCCCTCCCAAACTAATTTTTTTAACTCAGTATAGGAAAAGAATTACGTTTCTTTCACTAAAATGTAGAGACTAATGCCATTACAGCGAATTATGTATGCAGTGTATTATTGTTTCCACAAAAAACTCGAGACTAATGGTATTATAAAGAATAATGTACAGAATGAAACAACTAGCTGCAAATAATAAGCGCAAATTATGTCCACAAATTGATATATACCTTAAATTCACCTGCGTGCGTACTTCTATATTTAAAAAAAGGAAAATTCTTAGCATCAAAACTTTAAACCGGTTATATTTTGCCGTTCTCCTAAATTTGCATTTGGCGCAAAAATACTTTCCTGCTTTTTTAGCTGCCATTGCACGCGGGTTAAAAAGTTCCGCAAACTTTTTTCAGTCTTTCTTCCTCTACTTCAAAAACCGTCCTAGCTTTCGTGCTCTCCCAAGGAACTATCAGCGTAATCTTTTCTTTACCACCGCCTAGCGTTCCTTGGGCCGTGGCCCAGTGGGTGGCAGACGCAGCGAGGGGCATTGATCGGAATGGAGCTGTTACCGCGAGGTGCCATCAGACGGGAGTGTTTTGTTTTTTTTTGTTCCTCCCAACTTTCCACGGACCTCCACCAGACATGCCAAGGGGGAGTTGAAGAGGTCGTGTGGAGATTCGGTGGAGGGGGATGTGGTTTGGGGGCGGGGACGTAGGTAGGGAACGGCGAAAATGCGCGAAGGACTCGAGGGAAATCCGTCCGCTCTTTCCATAGTCCCCATTTACGCTTGTCGAATCGGTCCCGCCCCGTGCCAGGCCGATTCGAGAACACCCACGCCGAACGCCCAACCCAACCCTCCCACTTCCCTCAGTCTCTATACTCTCTCCTCCTCTTCAACCCACTCACCCTTTGTATCTAAACCTTCACCAACCTTTGGGGGTCCCACCTCTTCGAGACCCTCTCTCCTTTTCCCCCATCTCGGCTCGCGGGCACACGCACGCACACGTGGCAGGGCGCGCACGCACGCACGCACACACCCACCGATGATTTCAGGGAGGAGCGCGAGCGATTTCACGTTCCCGACTCGTCATCATCCTTAAATGCCATCCGCGATGCGTTATCCCTCAAAGGGATTTGCGCGTCTCTTTTTTTTGTTTATTTTCGCCTTGTTTCTTTTGGAGCGGCGTGGGAGGCGCTGCCCTTTTTCGCAATTTTTTCAGTTTTTTTCCGAGGGATTAGGTCGCGGAGAGAAATCGTGGATTTTTTTTTCGGTCCTCTCGAGAGTGGCTATTGTTCTTATTGTTTTAGAAGGTATCGACATTTTTTTCGGAAATTTATTTGCTGTTAAGTGTTAATTCTTTTGTTTCGGATCCACTTATTCCTTGATAAAAATTTTATTAGCGACAGAATATATAGATTTACACAACTATACCCTCATTTGTAAACTTATAATTTATCATCCTATACGCCCATTTTCTCAGAATTTGTAACTTTCATAGTGATGTTTTTTTTTGAGTTTTCATTTCAACATACGTTTGCATGTATCATATTTTGGACTATTTAGAAGTCGTTATATACGTAAAAGATTACGTATCATAAGATGGTATTAAGGATTTCTGTGGTAGCAGTAGGGAAATATTAGCACAATAACCCATTTTTGGGAATGAACATATCATCTTATTGTTAGAAACTTCACGCTTGATATCTTCATCTAATTGAAGAAGGTCGAATTAAATTTCTTGTGTGCGTTAATATTTTTAAAATGAGCTGTTGTAAAAGATAACTCGGCGATGTTTATTAATACAATCAAATATATTTCATTAGTTAAATCGGAGAACAAACTGAAAATGTAGATTTGTGCCCACTCGATATATTACTGTTAATTAAACATAAATGTTCTATATAGCAATGCAGAAAGTACGTATAATAATCCAAGAGATTGATTAGCCAGAAATACACACAGACACACAAGCAGAAAAGTACTCTCTCGAAGTACCCTCCCTGTACTCCTTTTATGAAACAAATTCCTCAACTGATTTATCTACTTTCGAGACCATCCATTTGGAGGATTTTTTTGTTGAGTTACTCTTTTCTCGGATTATATAGTTCGATTATCGCCACCCAAAAAAATCTTAGCCTACGTGAAACATTTTTAGCCCTGAAATTGGACTTAGTCGCAGAATGTGGATATAAAAAAATAATGTGTGCTTAATGGCGCGCCATTTTGCGGTTTCAAAGAAGTAATCGACTACGATTCGACGCATTGTGGGAAGATTTTTTCGCAACTAGAGAAATTTTTTCAGAAGGTTGTCGCAAATACTTCGTTACCTTCCCTCATTCTCCGCATCGGCATTCTTACCCTTTAATCGCGTTTGGAATTCGCCTCACAAAATCGCTCTCCTCCCGTACCGAAAATTCTTGACACCGTTTCACGAACCGCCCCGCCGTCTTACCAGAACCCATGCGAAAAAAAACGGCGAAATATCACGACACGCCGTCTCACCTACGCCGAAAAGAGCGGTCGTTGAGAAAAAAGAAAACGAAAGGGGGCGAACCGATAGATACACTTGGCGAACTTTTTTGCGGCAATTTTCCGATCCGTGTCGCGAGAGAAACGAGTTAGATTTGCGGTAAAACTTCCGTAAGGCGAACCACTTTCATCGGAATATATTTTTTGTCATTTCTCCGTTTATTTACTGTAGCCGTATCAAATTCTTGAACAGCTCGAAAGCCATTACATATTTTTAACGATTGCGCGTGTTGTGAAAGAATTCTTTGGTAATGGGTACGTAGTTATACAGTCGTTCCTCCTATAACGCGGGGGATACCTTCCTGGAAAACGCCGTGTAATAGGAAACTGCGCTATGGGATACCTTAAGTCTAAGAGAAGTGGGAGGGTAGAGACCCGTCGGACTAAATTTCGGTATTAAAATTCCGAATAATATAGTAAAACACGGCACAATATAATATAAATGGATATATTAATACTAAATTAATACAGTTTATTTAATTAAATTGGTTTAATATAATTAAAATTGGTTTAATATAGTAATAGATGTGTATAAAATGCATAAACTTCACATAGTGTTCATTCTGTAATACGATTAATTATTTTTTTTAATTATTAAAATCAGATAAATCTGTCTTCAGAAATCACGTGAACTTGGACCGCGTTCTAGGATACTATGGTCACACTTTATAAATCGCGTATAGGTGAAACCGCGCACTAGGAGAACGAATTATTGGCTGCACAAATGCAAATATACACATACGCACAAAAACAGGCCTCATTCACATAAATATACATTACAAATACATTTACAAAATGGTATTTCGGAATCATTCTCCCTCAATGTAAACAAATGTTCTACAACTAACAAGCTTAATTTTATATCCTCAATCTGCCTTCTTGCACAATAAACCTTAAGCAGTCCCCTGCTATAGCGGAACGAGATAAGATTTCTTACTTTAATTATAGGATTCATATTACTCGATATTGGACTCCTTTTGTTCGTGTGTTCGGCACGCCATTGCATACATACGATATATATGAGTGGTGTGTGTGTGTGTGCGCATAAAAATCAATTCATTTCGTAGACGGAAAACCGGATGGAGGACTTTGGAGTTTAAGGAATATAATTATTAAATTGGCGTATTTTCCTACATTCCTTTAAGTTACATTTCCACAGCTTTACTTGACTGACATCCACATTTCTATACTCATGTGTATATACGGTTATCTTCGCGTTGTATTATAATACGGTTCCTACTGGATTCTTTTGAGAAGAACCACGGATTTATTTGGGTAAAAAAAGAAAGAAAATAAATTCAAACCCTCTCGATTCCTTTTCTCTTGCTCTCTCTCCCTCTCGCCGAGAACTGGATTTAACTTCACCTCAGGTCGTAATCTTCTGCCACTTACTGCTTGACCCAAGTATCGTGTGTCCGACGTAAATGGCCTTGGAATGAGCCTCTTTTCCAACTAAAAAAATCGTCTGCGGTAGGTAATCGTGTGTGAACTGTATCCAAAACATTTTTTCCCCATCCCTCCGCTCTTCGGCGTTAAGTCACATTTTCTTTTTCTGCCAAAAAAGTTGGAAATATCTTCTCTTTGAATTTGAAGGAGTGTATTCATCTTGATCAAGTTTCGCCATAAATTAAGGCCGAGCTCAGTGACTAATCCCGCTGTAAATAATCGGCTTTTATTACGTACCGAGGGTGAGGAGAAGGAGTAGCACTCGTTACTAAAGGTCACGAAGTAGATTGCTAAATCTTCTTCAAAGCAACCTTTAAGCATTCAATGTGACACTCATTACATTAAATTAAATGAGTGTTCAAAAATCCCGGAACGGAATACTTTTTCTATTTTTGCGCGCGCATGTGTAAAGTGAAACCGTCTTAAAAAGCAGGTGGAGGGTTTGAATCCTGTCGTGGGAGCAGATATTTTCCTCCAACATTTGATTTCTTTAATGAGATCACCTTTATTTTAATGAAAGATCTATACGAACAAATAATTAACTATAATTTAAAATTAAAAAAATGAAATGGAAATTAATAGGTTATACTTCAAAGTTATAACATTTTTTGTTTATAGGAACGCTATATTATTTACTCTTAAATATATTGCAATCGATCCTGATGTTAAAAAACACCGATAATTTGGGAATATATTTTTCGGGTTTTACCCGATTTTTTCCCGGTTTTTACCTCCGGTTCGATTTTTAAAATTCGGGTAAAACCCGAATAAACCCGAAAATGCTACACTAGTAGTATTAAAATAAACAAGCAGGGGTGTACACGGGTTTCCCGTGGTACAGAAGTGCTTTTCTTCAAATTTGCCGTAATATAATCGTATGCTAATGTATTTGCTTTGAAATCAGAAAATTATTTTTCCTTATATTGTGGCAACTCTGCGTTTTAGATCCGTTGAAATACGTTTGTTTCGTTTTGTCATTCTATACTCTCCCTATAAACGAAATTTCTTTGAAATCCGTTCCTCCAATGCCTTCAAAATTAATAGTTACAGACAAATTCTAACTTTGATGTTGTGGTACCCCTCTTTAGTCGACCCGGTATGAATGTAATAATTTTGTTATTTATTTATATAAAGATTATATATATGTCATATATGGATAAAATGCATGCCGTCAGTTCTCTATAATTACGTGTAAAAAAATATAATTTTACTTTTTATTGTTGTAGCCCTGCTCTTTAGCTCAGCTTTAAACATCTTGATTTCATTATGGTATGTTGTATAAATCTTATATACAAAATTTAATTGAAATCCGTTCAGCCTATTCATTCCAAATATTTAATTACTGAAAATTTAATTTGCAATTTTGGCACCCCTGTTTGGCTGATTCGGTTTTAATATGCTATTATGGTTTCTATATGTGTACATTATAAATAAATATTATAATTTGGTTCAAATTGATGCAGACACTTTAACGCAAATATGTGTATGAAGAATGTTTTTTATTTCTTATATTGTGGCAGCCCTGCTTTCTATATCTCTACTATAGTTTTTTTATGTTACACGCCTCCTTCCTACAAAATTTCATTGAAATCAGTTCAGCCGATTCCTTCCAAATTCAAAATTACCGAAATGTTTAACTTTGTAATTGTGGCACCCCTGCTGAGTCGATCCGGTTCAAATATGCCATTTTGGTCATTAATTTATGTGAATATTGTATGTACCAAATTTGGTTGAAATCGGTTAAGCCAATTTTGGCGTACTGACGGACGGACATCACGAAGATAATAGTGCTTTTCAGCAATGGCAAAAAGTCAGTCTAAGAATCCTTTATTTTCTTAAGATAACATACATTGCAGTTTCTAACACTAGATTACATGCTATGATATACATATTTGCAGCTTGGTGTGTTAGCCCGTGGGCTATTTTATCACTTTACTTTAATGTTAAGCTTTCTATTTTACAAAAATCCTTTGTGTTGTTGTCGAGGGAAAAATTTTTTATGGAAAAAACCCTCCCATTCCTATTTCAATGAAGAAAAGCACTAAAAATATTAAACTAGGGGCTTCGAACTTTCGGACACGATTTTAATATGCAAACGCTTTACAATTTCAGCTCTCGTCTACATTTGATATAAATAAGCTTCATTGATTTGGATGTAATTTATTTAAAATCTCAAGTTTACCACTTAGCTATTTCAAAAACGCTTTACAATTTCAGCTCTCGTCTACATTTGATATAAATAAGCTTCATTGATTTGGATGTAATTTATTTAAAATCTCAAGTTTACCACTTAGCTATTTCAAAAACGCTTTACAATTTCAGCTCTCGTCTACATTTGATATAAATAAGCTTCATTGATTTGGACGTAATTTATTTAAAATCTCAAGTTTACCACTTAGCCATTTCAAAAACGCAGAGTTATTGACAAAACTGGAGACGTAATTAAATCATGCGGACGTTACGGACGAAAAGTTTCTCCAAGACAAAACTTGATCGTTTGACCATATTACAGATGTGGAATTTCATTTACGTGCCACACGACACAACATCGCATCCTTCGCTGTTTTTTAGGCTAATTGAATAGCGGCAGCAATCGGCAACACTTTCAGACATTGTTGCGTGTTACCAGTTTACATGTGTAATCAATTCAAGCTCAAAAATATATAACATGCATAATAAATATATGTATAGTATAACGTGTATTGGTTACAAATTTTATTTCTATTAAACCTGATTTAACCCGAATTCTTTGAAAATATAATTGCTTTGCTTTTATTAAAACCCGATTTTACTTGGCTTGTTTAAAAATTTTTAAAAACCCGATAACTACCCCCTGACTGCGATTTTATTTTTAACCCGAAAAATGTATATTCCCTACTGATGTGTAAGTTTGTAAATTAAAAATTACTAACTCCAAACCGTAAAGTTTACCCAGAGAAGCGCTCAAAAGAACTTGACCACAAGTCCCTGTTAGGCCATAGTCCAGCAAACTTGTAAGTATTTTCATTAATTTTTTATTTTAAACCTTTTCTTTTGAGCGCTTCTCTGGGTAAACTTTACGGTTTGGAGTTAGTAATTTTTAATTCACCTATCCGCCGTAGTCTCCTCATCCCCCCTTTTTCATGTGTAAGTTTATGTTAATTATTTTGTTTCCATTATGGTCTTCATCATCTAAGTAAGGATTTTCGTGCTTCAAAAGCAAACTATGATTGGGTTTCTAGGTGTAGCGTAGTGATAGCATGTTGTTTTAATTTACTAGAGAATTAACGAGCGCCTCTTTATGGATGAAAACCAATTCAAGAATAAGCATTTCAAAATAGCCATAACAAGGTTATGAAAAATATGGCACCCATTAGGGCTACATTGAACCCCTGTAAGAAATTTATTTTTAATTATCGTCAGTTATGAAAATAAATATACCGATGAATATATTTAAGCCGTCACGTGTTTTTAGAAGTGTTAATAATGGAAAATACTTTATAATATGATAACAAGCATGCTATTATTCTTTACCCAAACAGATTTGTAAATATATATATATATATATATATATATATATATATATATATATAATCATTATATATAATGGCTCAATGTCTGTCCGTCCGTCTCCCCTTTTATCTCTTAAACAGTTTGTCATAGAGAAACGCTGTAAAGGCCATTTTGTTTCTGCCAACTAGGAGATACCGGGAAAACTATTTACGTTTACGGAAGTGTCCCGAATTCGACTCCGGGAGACGATTATATTTTTCCAAATGTTTACACAGGAGTTGCGATTTTTCAAGGTGCAAGGTTTATTTCTTTCATTCATTAAAATACGTAAATATGGACCCCAATTTTCCGTTTTTACTTTATTCGACAGCTAAAACTATATAATATTTTATTCTTACGATGTTTTGGTGCTACACGGAATAAAATCTTAGAAACACGCATTTCTTTTCGAAATTTTATGGCTTTTTCGTACTCTTTCCGGGTGTTGCCAAGACGACCCGAATTGTTGCCTCCGATTGAATTAGTGTCTATTAAGCCTTCAAACAGGCAAAATAATTGCGTTGTCCGCTTCGCGCTGTTTATGAAGCATCGGAATTATAGTTGTAGCAATGTCAAAGTTAATATATTGCAACTTTAATAATTAAAGATTATTATTATTCAGCAAACAACGTGTGGGCTGTGGGAATTTTTAACGATTGACCAAAAGAAAAAAATCTTTCTTTATTTAAATACTGGAATGTGACCTTTTTCGTATGGGAGAGCCAATTAGAATTGCACATATGAATTATAAAAACAAACATGACATCAAAAATATCAGTTGTCTAATTTTATGGGAGAAATTGTATATTATTACTTTTAAACATGCAGATCTTAGCGCACAACAATATACAGGTAAATAGTCCTCGATTTACGTGATAGATGCGTTCCCGAATACCATCGTTTATATCGAAATCGCATGAATCGAATCCTATTTTCCCGTACAAAATTCCACGTGCAAATAAATCTATTTACGTTCCCTGTCTTGTCGATCGCGTATAAGCGAATCCGCAAATCGAGTTCGCGTACAACGAGGACATACTAAAATCAGGGCTGCGCGTCATTTCTCATAAACCGGCACGAAGGATAAATAATGTGACGGAACAAAGTTTGGCGCACTTGGGAGGTCGACGAAACATTACGTAAAAGTTTATTCACTCAGCATGTTCAAATATACGCCGTTGATGGGTTGATAAGGGCTTATCACGGGAAAACCCTCGAGATATCACCGTGTACTCGGTGGCAATATACGTGCCCAGAAAAACATATCATATCGAGTTTCTCTTACGGAATCGATATCTCGTGAGTGTTCTTTATGCAGGAGCTCCACAAACATCATCATCATAGGTAGTCTGTCCGTAGACAGGTCCGTGATTATTCTTGGTTAAACCTGGTTCTCCATATACTCCTATTTTCCGCTGTCCTCTTTATATCTTTATATCTTGATAAACATATGCGCTGTTAATTTCCTGTTTTTCTCCAGTAAAATCGACGATGAAACAGCGGCGGGGAAAGAGATACGAAAAATACCTCGGGACGAAACTCGTTGTTTCGTTTAAGAGGGATTTGCGAAACTTTTGATTCGGAAAGGAATTATAACCAAAATAATATATTTACCGTCGGAAAATAATCCTTCTTCAATTATAGTAATAAATGAATGTATGAATTGCATTTGTATCCGAAAATTACTCTAGAGATCGCAAACCACAATCAAAGAGGATAGGAAGAGTCGGATTCGTAACTGGAGTTACAAATAAATCAGCAATTACATTTATTCGAGAAAGGAGAGAGAGAGTAAATGATTTATTTTTTGAAATTTTTGAAAAGAACAAAATATACATTTGTTTTATTATACAGCTTTATATAGAACGAATTTTTTTTCTAAATTAGAAAATAAAACTCCTCGAAAATGACTTAAATGAGACGTGTCGCTCAATCTGAACTGCAGTATTACCGGGTTCGATACAAGCTCAAGGAATAATTTTTCGCCTGCTTTTATTAAAAAAGTTTAAGAATCCTCTGAGGTAATGTCGCATTCAAGTCATGATACACAATCAGGCTGCCACATTACCGGGAGCAAAAAAAAATCGAAATTTCAACAATTGGATTTCCCGAGAGAAACGCATCAAAATTGCGCTGCGATTTTGGCAACCACATTTTTATTAGCACAGGAGGGGGATTGGAATTTCACCTAGTGGCTCCGGATTTGAATCCCGACAGAGTTCGATTTTCAACCCGGTCTTGCCCCACCCCCTACTTGTGAGGAACACACGCAAGTCTTTCGCAAGAGTAGGCTAATGCCAGCACCGGGTTTCCCCACTCCCTTCTAGTCCTGACAGGGTACAGAACGTCTTTGGAAGAAGCGTCGAACCTTTCGTACAAGAAACTTACATTGGGTTAGTGGATTAAAATGAACCGATTAAAGCCCCAAACCAGATGGTAAAAATCCGGATAATGGGACAAGAAGAAGGATAAGAATTATAAAGCACAAAAAGACTTGCCCACTATGAAGCTCTATAAGGTTGTGGCAAGGTATTCAGTATTAAAATCCTTCGAAGGTTTTCTTCTCCTCTGGAAGAATGAGCGAAATATACGTATCGCATGAATTCTGAGAATGCCGAAGCGGATTCAATAATTCTGTTCGGCGTTCCCTTAACCCTTTCTTTTAGTGAAGTTCCCTTCCCCATCGATGAACTCCGTGCAGTATGCACCGTCACCGGTTTGACCACTACCTCCCTTTTCCCCCACACGTCTCCTTCGACCGCAGCGCACGGGCGAAACCAGATTCCCTTCCGCGGTTCAGTCTCGTTACTTCGAAGAAATCTAAGGGGCGAGAGAGACCGGAGTGAGGGGGGCAGGGAAGGTTTAAGGATGCAATTTTTAAAGCCTATTGTGTTACCCGAAGGAGTCACGAATGCCGAGCTGACCATCGGTTTAAAAAAAAACACCTTTCCCTCTTCACGCACAGCCTTTAAGAGTTTACGTGTCTCGGGTTGAGTCGCTACTTTTTCTTCTCTAAAGAATGCAACCGGCGAGGCCGAAAAGGGAGTCGTATGTTCGCCGTAAATCCATTGGAGAATTTGGGACTGTCCGAGACCGTTTCGTGCCGCTGGGATTCGATTCGCAAAAGCTATCGGAACGCTCGAAAGGAGAAATAGAGAAATAAAGATAGAGAGACGATTCGAAGTTCGGCAAAGCGGTTTGGATGCGCGCAGTGCATCTTCGTCGACCGCGCTCCGACAGAGACGTCAGAGGGAGAAACCTCGATCGGCTCCGTCGATAATGCAGTTTTATGCAATCCGGAGGACCCCAATTAAGATGCAACCCAAATAAAAGGGACGGCAGAGGCCTTTTTTTAGCGGTCGGCTTCGGTCGGATATACCTGGCAACTGATCGGGACTTCGACGTCCCAATCTGGGCGCTTGGTGCGGGGAGGAACCCTCGATCTGCAAGAACGGATAGCAATGTTCCGCGCGCCCCTCCAAATATATTGACACGACAAACTATACAGGATTTTGAATTTTCCCGTAGCCGCGCTTTGGGATATGGGTGAGGAGTTTTTAAAATAATATCCGAAATAAAAATTTGTCGAGGAATTTATCGCGATGTATAGTTATGACGACTGAGAAGAACTCGTAAAAGCAGTTAAGGTTTTTATCGACTTTTATAGAAAATATCGCGGAGCATTTACTGAACAGTAACCGTTAAGAACAATCTCTCCTTTGATCTTGATCCAGTTATCAACGAAAAATAGCAAGGATGGGAATTATTCATTGATGTTTGTCAAAATTTGTCTTCAATCCTTGTTATAAAAATTATTCAATGTCGACTTCCGGATATCGAGCGATATTATCGTCCAAATTTTGTTCTCGTGCTATAAAGTAAGTAAAAATTACAGATAAAAGATCCACATAGTAAAGAAAAATTAAGAAAATCAGGTTTAAAAATTATACCATAAGCTCGTTGAATCAACAGATTCCAGGCGCTAAAAAGTGCAAAACCTCTCTCTCTCTCTCTCGCGTTCAGGTAAGACTAAACGGTATCTTTTTAGGAAAGTTTTTTCTGTTTGAAGAACTCGTGACGTCATGCTTCTTTCGCATGTAGCGCCATTAAAATGAAGATGGTTCAGCTTAGAGCCACCGATATATTTCAACCCAGAAAAAATATCTCCGGCGGTTTTTTTTTTGCTATCCAAAACATTTCCGCGCTTTTACCGTTCCGTGTTTGCTTGGTGGAAACTTTGAAAATCTCTCTTTGAGAAGGACCAGCTGACTTTCTTTTGTTTCCTTTCAGTCCTCAGGAATTTTAAGAGGTTCTCCAAGGATTTCCCGACTGTGCATCGGTCTTCCCTCCACCCCCTCATACCTTAAAAATAAGAACAAACCTCGTTTATTTTTAGGCGTTGTTCCGTTTTAAAATCGAGAAGTGCGCTAAATAAGCTCGATGTCCGGCCGAACGAAACCAACAAACTCGTTACAATGACACGGATTTGTTTTCCTTTTTCCAAAGAAGAGGCTCTTGCTGGCAAAAGGCTTCTTGTTCAAATATGAAACCCGTGATCCACGCATTGGGTTGAGTCCGAGGAAAAATCTCATATATATTCCGTCGAACTGTTTTCCGGCGAATGGGAAGGAGTCGGTGCTGTCTTGTTTCCCGCGAAACTCATATGTATTTCAGCAAGAGACCAAAGGTTTACCGCACTAGCGTGGTCTCATTTTTTATAATGAAAAGTGGCGCAGAATGTCGCGTGTTAGCAACGTTGGGATGGCGCTATTCGGAATCCTTTTGTGTATCCTTCGGTCCATGTTAGCTATAATAGGCAACAGGGCGACGGTTTCGCCACTAGATGTCTCGCGGTTGATGCTCACATTTGTCTACATACTTGTTTGGGTATTAGTTTGTTGGATGGAGCTGGGAGGTGACTCAGCTACGTTATTTTTCGTCGTATAGTTTATTCGCTGACAAATAATTTTGATAAAATCAAATTATCGTTTAACATTTTTAATTTGTGTATAAATAATTTTGCGGATTGAAATGTTAGTTTCGATTTTGTTCTTAAAAGCGCACCTTGGAAATTGGTCGATTAGATTTCAGTTTCTTGTAAAATATGTCATAAACAAACAAGAAGGAAAATTATGATCCGTAAATGGAGTACACAGAGAGTCCGAAAGCGTTCTTTATGAGAAGTAAATGTAAAACGGTGCGGAACGATTGGGCGGTTCTTGAATGTTTTATCTCCGAAACTATAATTCTTAATTATATGGTCCCGCGGCCTTTTTAGTGATAACTGATGTCTTCTATCCGAAACGATTTTGTAATGTATACCTTACAGATCATATGCGTATGTGAGGGAAAAGATGGATTTTTAATTGTTGTTCGCCGATAGAATTGTCGTAGCGATCGATGTAAACAAAATATGTGATATTTGCTCGAATTTTTATCTCCGAAATTATAAGTCGCGGACTTTTTTGTGGTAAATATTGTCTTTTATCCGAATAAATTTTTAATCGGTATCTTGCAGACCATATAAGAACAAGGGAGAGAATAATATGGTATTTAATTGTTGCTTGACGGAAGCCATTTAACGAGATACGAATAAATACCTACGTTTATTTAATCGCATACATAAATTGGAAGTTCTGATTGACAGATGCAGTTGAAAATCATAATTTGTCGATAAAATTTAATAAGGATCACTGATACTTAATTTCATTAAAATCCGCAAAGTAATTTAGTAGATTAAACCTACGGGTGGACGAAGGCTACGTGCCCATAAGGCGCTTCGCTGGTAGAGAACGCTTAAAATTATTTTACAGAAAATATTGTGAAGTCGCTAACAAATTTTTATATTCAGCGGTTCCCAACCTGGAGTCGCGAAAACGAATCAATATATGTACATGGGTCAGTTTAGACGCTTTTTTTGTTTTTTAGGATGCGACATATTATTTTACTAAAATTATTAAATTATTACAGAATTTACTGTATGAATCGTTCAGAATTAGAGTGTAACCAATTTTGAGCTATACTTACCTTTCCAATTAATGAGTAGGACTTAAGATTTGCCTAAATTAGATAAAAATTAATTCTCCCATATTCACGGAGTCGTAATTTATATGACACCCAATACTTTGTCTTTTTGGACTTCCCTGATACATTTTCCCGCCGCCATTTTCTGGACTCTTTATTTTTACGCCCGAGAAAATTTTCAATAATTTCGCCCCCAACCCCAACTTACCATATCAACTTAACCTTTGAAATACCAAGGTCCAAAAATACCATTAAGTACCAAGGGGGGACCATTTTGGTCCATACGTCACTTGAATGTTTTAACTACATATTATAGACATTAATGAAATAAAACACTTTATTACTCACAAAAAATTCATTTTATTTCAAAATTTCTCAGGCAGACCCCCTGTAGATCACTAAAGGCGCATCCCGGGGCTTTGCAGCTCGGCAATCCCAATTGGCAAAGCCAAAGCAATGTGGACATATATTAATCACAGTTTACCGATACTTGTTGGTAAATATCAAAAGAATGGAGGTGGCCTACCTAAGGAAGAGAGTGTTTTCTTGGGAAAATTAAGGCCTGTTTCCCTATTATCACTCCGTTTTTGAAAACTTCATTTTCTAAAAGACTTGTAGAAATTTATCGCCACACACATGTACTACAATCGTCACCTTAGGGGTGGCAAAGTACAATTAAAGGCCATGACCGTATGAGAGAGGTGAGAGAAGGGGTTCACTATTACGTAAATATCTAAAGTACTCCCTTCCAACTATGAAAATACTCGTCTGGAAAATCCTGTTCTGAAACAAAAAAACTTTTACTTTAAGTTAGTACACGAATGATATATGTGTCAAGTCAAATCAATATTCTGTGTTATCACTGGATGTTTCGGAAAGGAAAAAACCACAAAAAGAAAAAAATTAACGTTGCCAGTTTTAAAATATTGTGACAAGTAAGACCAAGGGGTGACTATTTTGGTCCAACGTTGACCTATCTATGAATATGGGTAAATAAAGATAAAAACCTGAGCATATATATGAGAAAAAGATATTTATTTGTAAAATATAATGTATAAAAGTCAGTTAGAAAAAAAATCAGTATCGATGACTTTGATATGTCAAAAAAAATTCCTAAACTGATCCTTGGACCAAAATTGTCACCACTTGGTATTTCAAGAGTCCAACATTAATATTTGTGGAAATATAATAAATATTTGTAAGATTTTGCGATTAATGTTGCATTTCATATTTACTGGTAGATTGGCGGGAATAAAGGGGTCACGATAAGGTGGTCAGCTGCCCTTATAACGCATAAAGATTGGGAACCACTGCTTAGGCTTTAATTTATCCCAATTAATCCATGCATAAGTGCGCGTTGCAGAAACTCGGTTAAAATTCCATTCAACCTCGAAAATGTTTTTTTTTCTTATATAATACCCAACTGAAATTCAACATCAATATGGAATCCATTTTTTCGGCATGGCACAACTTAAAAATGGGAAAAATCCTTGGAAAATATCAACGGAAACTGACGTTAGTAATTTTGCTGGCGCGAGGCCGATGCACTATGATTCGTGACCCCGGCTGACTCGGGAAGGAAGAAATGTTTCCAGATAAGAACGTCGACTTTCCAGTATCCGTCACTCCATTTATCCGACCTCAGAGAAATAAATTTCGTGAATAAGGCAATCGGGAAATCGATATTGTAAACATTTTTCGACGTCGTTCATTTTTTGACCTTCCGTCCTTTGAGAGCCCCTTTTCAACTCACGTTTTTGGAGAGAATTTGATTTCAAGTTCCGGAAGCGAGGAACCATAAATAAAATTCTCGGTACTCGCGTCAAAACCATTCGCGAAAGACGAAACAAGTGAAGGGAGACACCTTTCGCAAGAGGAATACGTCTTTATTTATTTGCTTTTTTACGTTGATACATAATTGGGATGCGAGGGAAGCCTTGGGGCCTTTTAGGACCTTCCCTATGTCCTCCTCTCTCCCGCAAAAAAATACAAATCCACCCATTTCGCGTACTCGAACCTTCGCATAGTGATTCGCCGTGCTTGATAGGGGGCGTTTGAGTCGAGGAGGATTCAGCACAGTTCGGGAGACCTATTTCGTTCCGTCTCAGGCGATGAGTCCGTGACTACCACAGCAGATGGGTTCGTTTGGAAGGTTCCCAGCAAATAAATTTCGTTTCAACATAATTCATCTCTCTCTCTCTTTCTCACTCTCTGTCGGTGTGGCAGTGGTCTGCTTGAAGCAGGTGACGGCGGAGGAGGTGGAAGAGATCACGGAGTTGTGGAGGGAAGGAGAGGAGTAGGGAGAGGAAGAGGGGGAGGGGAGAAAATGATCAACCGAGCAGTAAAAAATCTTGACGTTTTTAGTTCGCCACATCACCTGAGAAGATTGGAGGATAGTTAGGGATTTTATAAAAGAGGCTATAAACGCCGTATGGTACGGATTGATACGGAGGACCAAACCGTGCGAGGAGGCGGGAGTTATACATCGACGCAGCAAGGATTAGTGGGAGGGGGATTAAAAGGGAGTATATAAAAACCTTAACGTGTCACGGGGTAATAAAAATCGATCGATCGTCCGATAGGTGGCGACGTGTTTGCCATTTCGGACGCGGACTACGCGTGTCCCGTCTTCGCGTGTTATGACCGCTCGATTAAAAACCTCGACGTATTTGCGATTCGACGACGGTAACGAGGGAGGAAAGTATCGCTCGATCGATCAAATATTTCGAAAAAAAATTAATAAAATAATTCCAGGAGTGGTAAGTTCTCGTTTGGAGAAGTCTTATCATCGCTGCGGTTCGCAATCTCGAGTGACTTTGATAGTCAATGAAACTCGGGGAGCGTTTTTCGTGAAGATAAAATGAGTCGCGCGAAGTCTTTCCTTCCAGCCATCAATCATCGCCGGATTCGTCGATCCGGAACGCGCTACCTGGTCCGCGGCGGACTTCTCAAATACGCGGGAGCGTAAAACGCAACACGACTTCGGTTCCCGAAGAGGCCGTGACTCTCGTGTGCTCGCCGATTTTCTACCGTTCCGTCGTCCTTCGAAAGAGAGCTCTCTCTCCAGCCTTACTCGCTCATTCCTCCCCCTCCCCCTTCCTCCCCATATCCTGCCCTCCCTCTCTCTTCAGTCACCCCTTTCGCTCCCTCGCTCTCTCCCTTCAAAGCCCCACTCCTCTTCTCTCTCTCTCTCTCTCTCTCTCTCTCTCTCTCTCTTTCCCCCCTTCGTCACACCCCGTGGCGGTAAAAACTTGGCTTTTCAGTTCTGGTTCGCGCCGCGATCCGAGAGGAGGTCGCCACCGTCTTCTCTCCCGACTCCTTTTTCGCCGGCCCGAGCTGTCGCCACCGCTTCTTCCAGTTCGCTCTTTTATTATATCCCTCTCCCTCCTCGTGTTATTGTAGCTTTGGCGGGAGTGCGTATGTGGTTTGGCGGTTGGAAGAAAGGGTGTGGGAGCAGCAGCAGAAGCGGGCAAAGGGGCAGTTCCCTCTCCTGCCTTATACCTAATTCCGTCCACGTGGGGCGTGGGACAAGACGTCTGCGAAGACAACTCCCCGAGTCCTCGAGGTCTGTAATCCGTCTCTACCGTGCGGGTTTTTACGAAGGATCTACGGGCGTGCGAGGAGTGTTTCGTGGAGTCTTTGTGAGGGAACTGAGGTGACTTCGCCGAAGAATTGGAAAGGCAATTTTAGAAGGTATGAAAACACTGGAGGTGATGTTAAAGTCTTCTCGAATAGAAGGTGGCGTGGATGACGGGCAGTTTTTTTTTGTTGATGTTTGACCGCGGACGGGTGTATTGTTGCGCGCCGACTCTTTCATTTTTTTCCCCTTCATCTTCTTCGCTTCGTGTTCGCGCGGTTTTATTTCGTGTTATCAAGCGAGCCTCTCGAATCGATCGTATCCGCGATTTCCGCTGTGATTCGTTAAGCGAATATATTCCTCAAAGGTGAATTCGTGGTTTCTTTTATCATTAATGGACGAGAGAGTTTTTCACCTGTTCGGTTTCAATCCGCGGCATATTTATCGTGTTTATTTTCACAAGAAACGTATTATCGCAGCTGACGTGCGTGTCAGATGTTTTATTTTTTATTATTTAGGCGGGAACGAATGGATGATCCCTTTGCAATAGTTTTGTCAGTTACGCGGCGCGAATACCCTTTGATCACGGCTGCATGGAGTGGATGAGATCAGAGGACAGGTGGTAGTTTTACGGTGAGGGAGTTGTACTATTTTAAGCGGCTCCGAGACTCTCGTTTTGGCATTGCGGCCCTCGAACCCCGGACCTGCGAGATAAGAGGCGCTTAGGTGGAGGTTTCTCGGAAGACGCTCCTCCAGCTCCTTCGCGAAAGTGTCCTTATTCGAATTCGAAGCTATGTATCATCCGGTAAACTTGTTCGCGAGTTTGAAAAAAAATCAAGATCGCCATTTTGGGAGAAAGGACAGTTTTCCCTTTTGTGCTCCTCTGCAAATAAGGAGTTGCGGATAGATCTTTCCAGATCGCGAAATCGTGAGGAAACGCATTGATGCGACAGGAATCGTTTTATGTTTTTATTTACACGTTGAGGTAGATAAGAGATCGCACTACGGGTTCACTCACACACACACACGTTCGCACAAATACACAAACGGGTAAAGGCACGTATTATCCTTCCGCAAACGTGGAATCGGTCACTAATTCAGAAGCGCTGCTAGTATGTGCCGATGAAAAACTGTCTTCTGTTCATGGCCTTGGATGGCAGAAAAGTTTTGCACGGCGTGCTCAAAACGAATAACATTCCGCTGTGTACTTTCTGACGTACACTTTATTTATAAATTTAATTCTATAAAAGTACTCGCAATGATGTTAATATGTTTACTCGCATAAATTTAAGCGTAAAAATTGTACAGATATGCCTACTGATTATTTTCAACCTCGCCAAAGAACAATAAGAAAAATAATTATCCAGTAAATACTAATATGAAAAGTAAACCCTGTCGTACTAGCATTCCATCCATAAATTATTACATCAATTTCCAAGATTTTCGTAACGTTTTCCTTCATCGTTCCAAAGTTTCGTTATGCTAATTAAGTTTCATAGTGGGTCGAGTCTGTCACGCAAGATATTTGCTTTAGGCGAATCCATTTCGACACATTTATGGGCATTTTTACGTTAATGCGCAATTTTCGATCGTAAAAATCAAACTTACGTCTATTAATACGCATTAACCAAGTTACGCTGACATAAACAGGGAAAGCATTTTTAATAGTTTTCGCGAACGTGGACAAAAACGTTCAAGACCTTTCAGATGTCTCTACTCTAGCATCGAGTTCAGTTCATTGCGAAATACTATTTGTTTTTTTTCGACGCAGTGTCTTTATAAGTTCTTCAGAATATTATTAATTTATATTATGAACTTTTGAATGTTGATGCATGAAAACCATTTCGAGGAAGCAGTTCATTTTGCGGCCATAGTCCACTAAGTCGTCCACGGTAACCACACTTTCTCGTCAAACAGCCATTTTCAAACATAATCTGAGAAAACTTTAAAATATCTTTTTGAACGCAGTGGCGGATTTAAGCCTCATGGGGTCCCTGGCGCTAAACATTTAGGGGCCCCTGTCGTTAAACATTTTGGGGTCCCTGGCGCTAAGCAGTCGGGAGCCCTGCAATCTAAATATATAGCGAAACCGCTCCTAACGACTACCCTCCTTTGTGACACCTATTAACAATCGTTTTTCTATGGAATCATAGAGAGGAGCCACTGGTTTTTAAATTGAGACATTTAATATTTCTGAGATTACATACATGAACATTCTTTCGAGGCCCCTGGCGCGCGCCATGTGCGACCCCCCTTAAATCCGCCACTGTGTTTAAGCGCGCTTTTGTTTACTGTAAGCCAACTTGAGAACGTTATAGACATTACGGATTATATTCCTTGTTTATAATTTACGACGATGATTTTTCCCCACCTCTCTAAAGTAGATGCATTAGGGCAGTATTTCTTGCGCCTTTAATATTCTTAGTTATATAGGTCATGCATCTAGGTAATATATTATCGCCTAAGCCCTGTTGTTAGACTCTTAGAATGTTGAACATTTTATGGCCAAAACGCGCTTTGACATTCAGCGAAGTAAAAAAATTATGTCGATGACGCTACCGTAATTAATTAAATAATGCGACCGACAATTTTATTATCAGCTAATTTATAATTAGAAAATTAAAAAACATTAAAACCATATAGCGTTTTTGCTGTGGTAATTAGGTCTCGAAAAAAAATTTCTAGAGTTTTAATGATTTATATCATTATACATGCACATGCAAGGATATACATTCGTAGTGAGAAAATGAACCGAGGTGTTTGTTTGTTATTTTTCACATATTGACGTAGAGAGTTTGAAATCCGTGTTTTGTTTTCCGACACGAACTTCATCCAGGCATTGCGTGCTTGCAGGACAAAGAGAGAGAGAGGCGGAAAGGGGCGTATTTCTGCTTCAATGTCCATATGACATGCCTTCCGTTACATGTGATATACGGTCTATAATTTGTGTCAAGTGAATTCCGAGGAATAGCTTCAGTTTCCTTGTACCGACAACAGCGCTAAAAATAATTCCTCCAAAAATGGATGGCTATTAAAAATGTTTATCTACTTTTTGAGTGAGCGATTTGCGCTTCTCAGATCTTCCATCGATTCACATTTTATATCTATTTGAATAATAATAATAATAATAAATATAATGGATATTTCACATTTTTGCACCTTGTTTCGTATTTGATAAGTTAATCTTTTTCATGCCAGATAAATGTACGCTGTTGCGGAGTTGACAAATTATTCGATGTTGTAGATTTATTTAAAATTAATTTCTCAAAAAAAAGGAAGAAAACTTAAGTAATTTTATGATTATATTACCTTTTACATTTTTTAAATAGCTGAATTGTGAAAAGGAAATTCTTAAGTAAATATTTTGCTGATAAATCGACGCTGACCATTTGCCATATCGCTTCGATTTATTGCACTGATTTGACTGCTGCGAGATGTAGTTTACTTCCAGCTACTATGCTATTTGAAAGTAATGTTTGTGACATTTTCTCTCAGAATTATCGATAGCACTTGTCTTCTTACATTCCAATGTGGTCTTGCTTGCACCAGAATCCTTTTTCATAGGATTATTATACCTTTTAGCCTCTTTTGAACTATAATCGCCATTTCCTGCATTCCAGACGGCCTTTTCCTCGCGCTGTTATTGTATAGCCTTTTCTCGTCGTTTTCAACATTTTTCTGCTCATTGGTCATTCATTAAACCTTTCTCATTCCCATTAAGTAACATGTTTAAATCTCTTAGAGACTTATTTTTATCTTTTATACTCGAATAAAAGTATTTCTGAAGTTTATAATCCACGTGTATCCTCTTTCCTTCGAATACCTGTCCATGAGTCGATTTCAAGCGACAATTTCTTCGAGCATTTCGAAAGAGCCTTGTCCTCCACGCGGGAGCCTTGACAGTACAGACCGAGAAAATAAATCGGCCCTTTTTTTACTTATCGCGACGCTCGTAGCATCACGTTTATTTTCGGTCAGTTCGTACTCGGGTCTCGCGGCGTGATGCGGTGACATAATGGTGGAGAGAGGGTGTCTGCGCGCACTGACCACAGCTCCCGGACAACGACTGCTGCCTCACTGATGAGTTGGCTTAAAGCAAACGAAGGAACTCGCCACTGTCTCCTTGCGCGGATGACATAGAAGATGGACGCGTTAGAGACTTCCACGGTTGCTTTTTTACGCAGGCATTGCAACACGTCGCGTGGGGCGTTGACGATTCGGTATTCGATCGTTAAGTACGTAAATTTTTATCTGGCTCGGCGAAAGATCACCGAACCGTTTTATGTCCTTTTGTGAGATCGGTTATTAATTTCAACCGTGATAACATTACATTCTGTTCAAAAAGTCGTTAGCGCGGTTAAGAAAGCGTGGTCCTAGTCAAAGTGTTTGTTTGTATGTAATTTATGGCTAATCAACCTCTTGGATTATTACACACACCCATAAGGGAGGAGGGAAACACGGTGTCGGCATTAGCCTACTCTTTACGATGAGCACCAAGGGGACCAACTGCTTAACGTCCCTTCCTAAGGACGGAGCGCTGAATTGCGCGGTCTCCTCAAATCGCATAAGTAAGGGGAGGGGCGATCCCAGGTTGAAAAGTCCGACCTCCGCAGGACTTGAACCTGGTACCGCTGCGTGGAAGGCCAACGTTGTAACCACTTCGCCACCCCCTAGTAAAAGTAGATTGAAGGCCGATGCCAATTATTAAGCCATCATCATATTTGAAATGAGTTTGGTTTCTTAACATTTTTAAAAAATGTGAGTAGCCAGCGAAAAAAGTTAATCTTCGCTGAGATTTTTTCACTGTGAAATTTTGAACTGAACATCATATTATTTTTTAAGGATACCCCGCAGCTTTATTTTTGCACATTTCACTAACCCCGCTTGTAATTTACGGAGGAAACTCACTCGACTTAATTATTCCAAGAATAGCCTTCATCCACACCTATTGCTTTGTTCGTCATTACAAAGGATGTTTATAGCATTTCGTCCTTCAGAAAGGACACGACACTAAGTTCTCCGGAGTATAGTTACGACGTCGTAGTTTGAACGGCCATTCTTAGTTATCCTCCCATTCCCAGTGCCATAACAAGGTTACATTCATCTATGCGAGGAAACGGACTATCGTAAAACAAACCAAACTTTGAAAAGCTTAGCGAGCATCCCGAGATGGATGGAAGGGTATCTGTCGCTGACAGTTTATCACGAAACAACATCCAGGGATTCGAATTTACCCTATTTATAAACACAAATCCTACTCCTCTTAACCTTGGCAACTTAGATGGACAGTCGCAAAATAATTTTTTACTTTACATCTTCCTGTTATTTAAGACTTTCGTCTCAAGTTGCAACACGGTGACATTCCGAGTACATAAGCATTAACTCCTGTTCGCCGACGTAGCCGCTTAGAGGAGTCGTATTTCGTTTTTTTATACGTCTCGGTAAAAATAACTCGTTCTTCTCTCTCCAAATTTTATTAATAACGAATCTCTTTGAGGCATCCGTGCGCAAGAATCGTGTAAATTCTTGACAGTAATTTTGATTTAATTACGATCGGTGTCACTGTAATAAAGTGGAACCTCTATAAGCGAAGTGTTCGTTCGAGTTATAATAGCGACGTATATTATCCGCCAAAGTGTTTACAAAGTGGGATGGATGGCAAGGAGAATATGGGAGAATTATAAATAAACTAGAGTAATTTCTCTCCAAATACATGTCGGAAAAATAATAATTCAATTAAATGTCAGATATTTTATATTTCAGATTTAGTTTTGGTGATTTCACCAGGCCGTCTAATATGCATCATCCTTCCTTCCTTATGAAATTGAATAAACTTTAGCAAATAAAATTATCGTAAAATAATTAGGTGCTAACTATCGACTAGCAGAAAACGTAGACATTATCGCTGGTTCACGGGATAATTTTAAAGTCTGAGATTGAGTTGCAAATTTCTATTTTAATTCACTTGCCATGAAGTAAATTCCAACAATCAAGTACTTTTGTGCAGCGAAATTGAATTTTTAGACTTCAAAATGGTTGGCTTTCGTTATCTTTATTTTTATCGATGAAATTCCGCCATTATGGAAGAGTAATTTTCTGGGTTAATCTATGACTAACGGATATCGTGACAGCTGTGTCGAAAATTCCGATTTAGATATCAAATTTTATAGCGCGGGAATAGGTATTCCAGCGGCTTATTAGCGACCACCGTCGAGATCAGCGATATCTTTTTATAACCCTATAAATATAGACTCAAAACTGCCAGGAAAATCGCTCGAAATCTTTTCGAAACCATATATGCGTGTTATTTTACGCGTATAAAATTCAATGTAATACATTATGTCTTTGAAACTGTTAAATCAACGAACGGCTTCCAGTACGCGGACCCCATCAGGCTTTCGAAGGTTTATTTTTTTAGCCGACTCCCACGGACCATTTTTTTTATGACATCGCGGACCACGGGTTCGCGGACCCCAGTTTGGGAACCGCTACTTTAAATGGTTCCCATGCAACAAGGAAACGTTGAAACGGCCTTCATCGCCGTTAAATCAAACCGCGTGAGGGAAATGATCAACTAAACTTATTGGTCCATCAAATATATTCGTGGACGGGGAAATCGTGGGTAATTTCGGGCCAATGGCCGGAAATTTTCGTTTTTAGGAGCAGTGATAGCTCTATAGAGAATTAAGTTTGAAAATGATGTCAATATAAACGTCACAACCGTACTTATATAAAATTTGCAGAATTATAAGGAATCGTTGTTGCGAAACAATGCTTATAAGCAGTTTGTTTCAGTTGTTAATATTATACGCGTTCATTTCTTTTCCTGTTTGTTATTGTTGTATGTTGATTTCTCTATTTTTAGTAATTTATTTTTTGCTTATAAATCCACTGTAATAGCGGCTGTTTTTGGATTTTATTTAAATAAATAAATAAACATCACGATGTGATAACAATAACTTCCTTTGATGTATTAATTCAATCATAAACGACTTATACATTTAAAATAAATTTGAACGACTAAATAAATAAATCTTTAAATCAGTTAATACACGAAAACAAATAAACACACATTTAAGTGCATCCGAAATTCAATGACTCGAGCACAAAGCGCGGGCAGAATAAGTTATCCAGCTTTATTTTAGCCTACTTGAACACGAGTGTTAAAAAAATATCCACTTCGACTCATCGAACGTCAAAGTCACAGACCTTTGAATCATAGACGTTCGAATTATCGAGATACGACCGCATATTAGACGTAATTCAGACGTGCCCATTCGATACGTCCCGAAACTAAACGGGGCGCCATCGGATTCCCCGCCTTCATTTGTCTAAGCAGATATACGTCGGCGGTTAGATGGATGACTCGACGAAAAAAAGAATCACCGCCAGCCTCCCGGCCGTCCAGACTCCCAATGCGGGGCCAACAGCCCTTACAATGAGGCTCCGGAACGGTTTCTCCTTCTCTTCTCCCCGCGCAGGCCGCGCAGTGAGCGAGGTCTTCTCCCGATAACCATCGCGAGTGACGTCACGGCCTCATATCGCCCGCTCCGTTTCACAGGAGGGAGGAGAAAAGATGTGTGTGTGTGAGAGAGAGGGAGAAAGAGGAGCTTGTAAGAGGTGTAGGGGTCGAAAACTGTTAACAAACACGGGAGTTTCCGTTTGGCATCGTGCTCGACCCGGCTGGTTAACAGCAGCAGCGGAGGCACAAAATGGGCTTTCAGTCCGTCTGCCAGTTCATCGAATGCAGTTTGTCGTCCTCTCTCTCTCTCTCGACAATTGACTATCGCGGAGTCGCCCCGAAGGTCAAACGGGGCGCGCGCGTGAGGGAGTCTGGAGCGTGATTATCTCGAGGGAGTTTTTAAATTACGTAGGCGATTTTTTTATCCAGGTTTTTTTCCCGAGACGGGAGCCGTTTCAATTTTTTTTATCGCTACAATGGGATTTTAAGTGGTTCTCGGAAGTCGACTGCTTTCCGATTGTTCACGCTTCTCCGGACGGCAATGTGACGAAGTTTTGCGTTTGATACGGTAGGTTTTGATGTTTTCGTGTGTAATTCGACCTCTTTGTCTGGTCAAAGTTGAATTAGCGACATCATATTACGGTCCGTTTAAGATAAATTATCCAGGTGACTTCTACGGTCGTGAAGCGGTTAATTACCTCTCGTCGCCGCCATCTTTTGGCTAAAATGTGTACACGATTTTCATCTACAGTTTGGACTTCATCAGCGGCGATTGATTCAGCGATCGTTAGTTCTAAAATCCGCAAAAATGGTACCGAAATTCTCATAAGCGTCAAGAGTAAGTAATTGGGACATTTGGCTTTATTCATATCGCTATCGACGATCGGGCAATAACTTTCTTTAACGACTAATTTGCAGCTTTAATGCTAATTTAGGTAAGGTTTATTTGCTAATTGGAGTTGCACATGTTGTTTTATTCGTACCTTATAATGAACTCTGCGCTTGTTAAATTCAATTAATAGGAAGAAAAAAAACGAGGGTACGGGATGAAAGCGGAAGCTAAATATAAAAAATAAGGTAAAATGATACTGAAAATTTTTATTTCTTCATTAAACTTTCGATTTGTAAACTATGAGAAATAGAAGGAAAAATATAAAACCAGGAAGAGACGTTTCAAGGCATAAATATTCCATTTGCCTACTAAAGCTGAACAAAAAAAAAAACAAATGTATAATAATTATTTTAAAGTAAATTAAATAAAAGTTGAGCTGCTTTGCGAGAGAAGCTTGCCGATTAAAAAAAAATATTTTCTAATCGTAAAAGAGCTAAATACAGATTTTTGTCCATTGTTACCGTAATGTATCAATTGAATGGTTATTTAGAAATATTTTTATAACTCCAGTTATTTATATTGCTTTTATTTTAATTTAATAAGCGCGTAGGTAAAACGAGCGGTGTGACGGATTTTTCAAGGCTGTTTGATGGAAAAGTCGAGTCCCATTGGCATTGGAGAGCTTAATTATTGTTCGTTTTCACATTTTTTGGATCTCTTTAGATGAGTTTTATGGTATGACCTTCTGCTTACCCGTGATAATTTCCATTTGAACGTAGTTGCGCAATCGTTTCCGAGCTAAATTCCACGAACCGTTGCAATCTGTAAAGCTCGCCCAATCAGTCATAATTTAATTTAAAAGGGAATTATTTAGCTCGTCTTATGACTGAAAAAATCAGTAATAAGCACTTAAAAACACTTGTCTTAGGTATCTCCAATAGCCACAACAACGTTATAAAAACATAATTACTACTGAAGATGGCTGGTTTGTAGCCGAAACGCGCATCTGATTTTTTATAACCTAGTTGTGGCTATAGGAGATACCTGAGACAGGTATTAAAGTGCTTATTCCTGAATAGTACATATTTTGTTCGTCTATTTCTTTGAAATTACGCAGTGGAAGAAGAATCTAGAATTTATTATTATTAACTTGAATATTACCTAAAAAGTATAAATATTCTTATTTTTAACACATTTTCTGATCTTATTAGGAAATTCACGTGTTTCTAAAAGAAAGTCTACCCGAATGTATGATAAAATAATCATCTTAGAATTCACGAACGTTGCACTATTTCTGCATAAAGAATGTTGGTCCATGCATAGCTGAAAAGGATCAAATCCTGGGCCTGAACGCGAGGAATGAAACTAATCCCTGTCAACTACGAATCGTAAATGGCTAAAAATTCAAAGAAAGAATAATAAAAATGGCAATTACTCACTTGTGTCCACATAATGACACCTCCGACTCATAACTCTGCCTGTAACTGGCTCTGGGGACTATTTTTTCGGTGATAAATTAAAAGCGGCCATTAAAGAGGCTAAATTTGCGAGACTAAATCGGCGCAGGTTTCCGTTATTAGTCCATATTTTCGCAGGAAACTGTCCAAAAACTATTCTCGCCTTAGCTCAGTTGCCAAGTACGCTAATAGTGACACACTAAATTTTAGTTTCTCCAGAAATGTTTAGTTTTTTTTCGTTCGAATTAAAAACTAGTTGTAACCCATTAGGAGGTGAGGGCATTAAATGCATAATTTTGAGAGCCTCTGCTCGTATCGCCTAACGGCCTAAGAGTTGCCGTGTCCCTCATTGAGCCTCGATGTCGTAAATTTGTCTCATAAATTTCATAAAAAATTCCGTCGAGCAAGATTTTTTCGTCGACTGTTTGAAAGACGTTTTATTTCGATTTCGGAAGAGGTTTTTCATGTGCATTTGTGAATATTTATTCTAGTTAGTTATCTTTGGGGAAGTATTTTTCCTTACATCTGAAGATTGTATTTTGAAAACTATTTAGTTTTTAGTGACTTTTTCTATTATCTTTTTTGCTTTTTAAAAATATTGTATACGTCATTTTATGGAGAATGCGCGTAATAACAAATTCAAATAAATCGTTTGTGGGCACGAGATTTAAAATAGGGAATTCTTACCTTTTTTGCCTACTTTCCGGAATGGAAATTTTCTTATAGTTTTGTCGTTGTTTCTGTCTGTCTGTCCGTCCGTCCCCCTATTAGCTTTTGAACCAATAGACCGATTTTCATGAAATTTGGTGGAAATCTCTTGCTACATGGGCCGAGCTCCCGAGGATAGTTTTTGTTTCGAATATTGAAAGTACAGGGTTCGATTCCAGGAACTATCCTTCCCATTTGATTTACATGGGAAGTCTGAAATCCATCGCGCAGGGTAATTTTCTCTTGCACATTAAAATATCTAAGAATTGTAATATCGGAGCGAGTTTTGTACTATTCTCTGAAGAAAGAAATGAAAATTATAATTTTTATGGTAGAATTTTGCTTATTGATTGTATTTCTTAGAATTTCGCGTAAATACAGTCGATTTTGCAGTTTTTAACACTCATTACGAGAGTGTTGCCATAGCAATAACTATTGTTGCACTCATATTCGGTATATTCTAATACGTACACAAATTATTTTTGCCGCACAAATACGCGTGATCAATTTAATATTCCGTTCGAATATATTTGTAATATATTATAAGGCGAAATCATGAAATTTGGGAACACTTTAAAGCTATTAAAGTCAATATAAGTATTAAATAAATGATTAAATGGAAAGTAGGCGTCATTACGTTCTGTTTGGATCATCTTGTATATTTTCGTTATAATTTTGTGTATATTTTCGTAGGTCTTTTAGATGCAAGTAGATCTAAGTTACGATTTTTAACGTTGACAAGATTTGGGATAGGATGCTTTTATTATTCGTGGTTAACCTATCAATTGACGCAAACCACAAGCGTTTATATAAAAGTATCATGCCGTAATATACTAAGCACACAGATTTGAAGAAAGGATAGAAATTCACCGAAATGCCTGAGAGAGCGCTGCTCCGCTCACGCGATCTAGACATTCGATTTTTTTTGCGCAACTCCTCTTTTTTGCAATCGCGGTTTGTCGGAATAACTCGTGAAATTAGGTCGCGAGATTGATTCTTGAAGATAAAAATTCCAAGGATTTTTATCGTCTCGAGCTATACATTTGTTTTCTCTCTTATATTCTCTCCCCACGTCAGAACGTATAATATTTGGACGATTCCGATCAGATTTGAAGGTCTGAAAATTTATCGCGAAAAAATTGGCTCATAGTATTCGGTACACGGAACCTCAATCTCTTTAAACAGGTTAGACGGTATTTGTTCGCATTTCGCCGCGTAATTGCCGAACCCAGTTGAAGCAAGCGCAAATTCCGTCTCCTTTGTTGAAAATTAACGGTAAAGAGAATTGTCTGTTATTTATTGCTCGCTGGATCGTTTAAATTACAGAGACTTCCACAAATTTTTACCTTATATCACACTTTTCCGTTTGATTTTTTATAATATTTATATTATGTTTCCGGAAGCCAACGACACATGGTCGCAAATTTTTCCACATTTCTTGAAAATTGATCGATAAGAGAACTCTCTAGTATTGCGAACGTTTGAGTCACAAATTACGGGTCTACTGCATGGCATCTTTTCATTTCTTATTTGGTTATTTTCGCGAAGTTCATAGTAGTCTTCTAGATATTCAATTTTAAAAAATAGTTGCGAATTTTTAGTTAAGTTTTCTCGCGGAAAACATCGCGAAACTCACGCAAATTTTGTCTTCAAAAACACAGACATGAACGAATTCGGTTTGTAATTAAAATTTGTTGCTAGGAAGCTGAAATTTTATTCTTCTATGCGTTCCTGAGTTGCGCCGGATTATCCTGCGTCGAACTCTCCCGTCCCACAAATACCACCCCCCGCATAGATATTCTTTAAATCACGCTTTTCTTCTCTGTCTTTGTTGGATTCGGAGATCTTATCGACGCTTGCGGAATTCGGCGAGACTCGCTCTTTTTTCCTCCTCATCCGGTTCGTTTATGACGTAAAGGATGCCGAGATCGACGCCTTGATATATAATTTGATCGCCTATCCTCGGGTAATGATTACAACCGGTAGCCGTTAATTTGGGCGCTTTCCCTTTTCTTTCGTTTGGCCAATGGCCACTTAGCTCCCTCCCACTTCTTGCGGTATATGCATGCGGTTTTGGTCACCCGCGGCTAACGAGTCTTGAACCAATCACATCAATTTCTCGTAATGCCGGCAGATAAGGACGTAATTGGAATTGTTACAGTTTGAGCGGTTTATTGGCTCGCGCCGGAAATAATTAATTATTTTCACCAACGGACAGCTATAAAGAACCCACACAAATAGCGAACGCGATAAATAATATATTAGGTAAGTGTGCCGCCATTTTTATTTTGCTCGAACCGGCAGAAATATATACATCATCGCTCAACACTTTGACTGCCCAACCAAATATGCTATTCTTTCACCAGAACAATCATTTCACGCTAACAGTCGCATGACAGTGTGATTCTAGTTGACTTAAAAAAAATGTCTTTTATGTTTCGGGGAAAAAGGAATTCGATAATTTTGGAGGGTCATATACCGGAACACCCTAAAAACTATTCTCGCTGTCAAGTCTTGCACCGAACAACTTATGATCGATACGGAACAACCCCGAATCCATGGCAACCTAGTTGGACGATAAAAGTTTATCGACTCTATTACTAGGTTACCGGAGGCTTGAGATAAAAAACTATTCCGCTTTAAATTCATCTACCGGCCATCTTTTCGCGGCACACGATTGGTCGGGCGTCTTATTGAACGTTCGCAACTTTTCGTCTCAATCCAACGAAGCGACCGCGTTTTGTTCGGCTTTGACTCATCCTTTTTAGAAAAAATAAATTAAACAAAACACGCCTCCGAGCGCACAATGACATTTTACGTCTCTCGGTAAACCCACACCCTCCAAAGATCTCCATTGTATTTATGATAAATCCCAAGGAACAGTTAGTTATTGAGCCCGAGGCGGGGCACTCTTTTAAGAGAAGCCTTGCGGCTTGCGAAATCCGTCCGCTTTTGAACTTTTCTTCTCCGACGTCTCCTGCCCACGCTCGAGCTTCTTAGATGTACCCGATGACGTAAAGAAAGCGCAGTTATGTAGCGCGAACAACCGATTTCTTTTACGAAGACACTAAAAGTAATTTCGGTATAAGTATCTTTACATCGCGACGGAAGCGCAAAGAGCATGCGTGGCTTTTGGGTATGACTTTCTGTTGGAAATCTACAGTCGTAGGTATACCGATTTAGCATCCTCTTTTTGTGGAATATTTAAGGTTTTAAAATATATTTTATGCAGTTTCCATTGACAATCCGACCCCAAATATTCATTATAGAAGTCACGTTAGTTCGAATATATTTTTGCCTCAAGAGTTTTAAGTTCACCGATGAAAAGGTTTCTACGATATCTCTTATTAATTGAATTATTTCTGTGAGGGTTAATTTTTAGTTATTCGGTTCAAGTAATCAAAACATTTTATGCAATTTTATGTGGGTTTTGATAATAAACTGGTGAATATGAAAAACTAATAACATTTTATGCAAAAAAATCCGCTTCTCTTACCTTCTGCGACGTCGTAACTACATTTGCTTTACGGGTAATTGTGTGAATATAGTCTTTCTGATTCGCTAATTTAATAAAACTAACTTAATTTCAGTCATTGAAATCTCTTTCATCGCGACCAACAAATATTGTCCGACACTCTAAAGAGCTGTCATTTCTTACGATTTCACTAACCGTTCTTTAGCGTAACTGACGAATCATTTAAGAGTTATATCATTTGTATTTGGAGTCAACGAAAATAGCGATTCATGCTTCCACATTAGTTATAGCCACTCAAGGGAGACACGTTTGCTACAGGAAAAATCTCAGCGCTATCGAGTTAGCTTCGAATGACGCAACTTTCCGTGTTTTACCTCATACAGCTATTCCGTGGATTTTTCATACTTTTCCGCGGGTTTGACCTCACCGCGAAAAAAAAAAGAAATTCGTAATCGCTCCGCTAGCTCACCTCAATGCATTTCAACGAAAACTTGTACATAAGCGGAGCCCAGGTGCAGAGCCTGGGGCGTTTGCGGAAAACAGCCATGGGAGAAAAATGAAAGAAAAACCGTATCTCGAATTCTTGCGATACGCGCCCATACGTATAAATCATCATCATATCGACCCGCCTCTATCCCCCCCGTCCGCTTCCGGGGCCGGACGGGGGCCTCCTTGTAACCTGTCCCTTGATGACGTGCTCGTGTCCACCTTCTTCCCCTCCCCATAAGGATAGTCGTTTAAAATCCATTTTTTGCCATCTCATCTCCATGGATGAGTGTAGTATATAGGTAGACCAGAGCATTTCAGTTTTAAGATATGTCCGGTAGATTGCCACCTTAATATGTTTTATTTTATCGTGTGTCTGAGCTCTCCCGCCTATGCGTTCTTCGTTTTTCTTCCACTGTTTTTATTTTCACCGCAGCTGGCATTTTTGTCCGCTTCAGGCTTTCGGATACGATTCTTACTGTCGGCGTCCAAATTTCTGCATTTTTAATGGGAAACAGAAGGATACATATGTCATTGACGTGTTTCTTTAACGGGAAATTTTTGACATAACATGTTTTCCGAGATGTATTCACCCGATCAATTTCCCTTGATTTCAGTATACGATTGACCCTTTCCTCTCATACGAAACATGTTCTTAATTGCATAAAGAAATAGAATAAAATAATAAACAAAAAGTGATTAAAATGATCAGCTTAAGTCATTTTTGGTGGCTAGTTTATTTTTTTCGACCACTTTGAAATTTAAAACTTTAAAATGTTAAAATCACTCATTTCCTACTCATGAAATATTTTTGTACTGCGAAAAAAAGAAAATTTTCGTCTTTAAATAAAAAATTCGAGAGATTCTACGAGAGGTTTGTTAAATATTGGAATTTAGAGTAATTATTCAACAACCATCTGAAAGATAATGGTTAACTGTATCTTTAGTGTTTAATATAAGGCCTTCGTTGAAAATCGATCACTTAGGTACAGTTATTCACTTCACCAATAACCTTTAGAATTCCACAAATGTGAAATCTACTAGTATTTTGCCTTGCTATACTAGATAAATTTTTCTGCACTTCGTTGAGGCAACAGTATTGCTCACGGTCCGTTTCCCTCTTAAAGAGAAGTTACATGAAGAAGACCCACAGCTGGCAAATCGATATAAGTCTTACATAAAGGGTGAATCGGTCTCGTCAAAATATGAGTCCAAGACCACGGTACGTCTTTGTAACCTGTATATATTTATAAGAAAAGGGCGGAAATGCAATATTTTTTTACCGTGCAACAGTTTTTTTTAATTCGAATAATAATTTGAGTTCAGAATCAAATATGTGCTAGACAAATAGCCTTGCTTGGTGCAAATGTTTGACAAATAACACAAGTTATGATTTCTTTATAATCCTACTTTAACTTAAATATTTCTCCAAACAATATTGGTTAAAATAAATTTATGCAAGGCAAAAATATCGAAAATATTTGCTTGTTATCATTGTACATATTATTTTGTAATCATTACAATATCACGATTACGTGAAAAATATAGTTTTGTGAGATTATAAAATAGCATTGACTATTTCTAACAAATTTTAAATATATATGTTCATGTATATAAAACGAAAACATTCCTCGTGATTTTAGCTTAAAATTAGTCATTGAAAACTTGTATTTTTAGACCTGATGTTTTTGCGTATTACTAACCTATGGCCGAAGTAGGAAGATACGCTATAAATCACTTTTGGGCAAATTAACACAAATGCATCAATACATCCGTCACAATAAATGAAAAGCTCTATGGGGCAGAAATCAATTTTCGGTCAATAATGTAAGGATAATAGCGGATCTCTAGTTCCTCGTCCTATGCTATAGGAGTAGTTAGAATCATATCAGAAAGGGCAATAGAATACAGTCAAGATATCTGCGCATGTTTCGTAGACTGGCAGAAGGCCTTTGATAGAGTAAATTGGGTAAAGTTGATGAAGATATTAAAGGATATAGGTGTAGACTGGAAAGACAGGAGACTGATTAGGAATCTATATGAGAATCAAGTTGTAAAGGTCAGGTTTGAGAATGTGGACACCTGCGTAATAAATATCGGTAGAGGAGTAAGACAAGGCTGCTGCCTATCGCCAACCCTATTCAATATATATGGAGAAAGTCTAATGCAAGAAGCTTTAGAAGGCACAGGGGATTTCAAAATTGGAGGAAGGATTTTAAGAACAGTAAAATACGCAGATGATCAAGTACTTTAGCAAGAAAGGAAGAGGAGCTACAAAAAATGATAAATAGACTAGTGATAACAGGTAGAAAATACGGTATGGAAATAAATACAGAAAAATCCAAGGTCATTCGAATATCGGGTAAAGAAGAGAATCTGAACATAACTATTGGGGGAAAGCCATTAGAACAAGTTTCAGAATATAAATACCTTGGAAGTATCATAACACGAGAGGCAAAATGTACGGATGAGATCAAAACTAGAATAGGAAAAGCAAAAGCGGCTTTCAGGAGAAAGAAACAACTACTTACAGGGAATATAAGGGAAGATATCCGCAAGAAGTTGATAAAATGCTACGTATGGAGTATAGCATTGTATGGGGCAGAAACATGGACGCTAAGGAAAAATGACATCAAATATTTGGAAAGCTTTGAAATGTGGACTTGGAGGAGAATGCTGAAGATAAAATGGACAGATAGGATGAAAAACGATGAAGTGCTACGAAGAATAGGAGAGAAGCGAATGATTATACAGACTATTAGAAAGAGGAAGGCTAACTGGGTTGGACATTACCTGAGGAGAGAGAGTATGATTAAAGACGTGTTAGAAGGAAAACTAGATGGGAAAAGGGAAAGAGGCAGGAAAAGGTTTCAGCTGATAGACGATTTGAAAGGGAAAGAGAGTTATCAAGATATGAAGAGGACAGCGGAAAATAGGAGTATATGGAGAACCAGGTTTAACCATGAATAATCACGGACCTGTCTACGGACAGACTACCTATGATGATGATGAATAGCGGATATTCAAAAGACATTCTCACACAGGAAATGTTTTTCTTTCGGAATGACTGTATTTTGATTGTTAGCATTGCTCCTAATTTAATATTAATACAAATGGCGGAATGATTTCCTTTTTTCTTTATATACTTCTTGGTGAATTTATTAGTACAGTACTGAAATATTACACATAAATTCGTAATTGCACCGTTTTAACACTCTTGTAGCAAGGACTTGTAATGCGGCAGTACGGCGGTCCGGTATCTATTCAAATACTATAAAAGGGGCAAAAATGGTAAATAAATTAAACATTCTTAAAGTACGTACGCAGAAATCTCTTAAAGTTGAAGAAAGTTAAAGCAACATTCAGTCTTTCGGATTTCGATGGCTATTGATTGAATAAAAGTTTTTATGACCGAGCCAATGCCACACGATTAAACAAAACAAAGTCCTGCTAAAATGTAAATTTTTTAATTCTTATTGCGCGGATTGCGCGTTGAGTAACGCATTCGGAGAGGAAAGAGGCGAGTTAACACGCGTTCCTGAAAAAAGCAACAACCTCCCTTCCCTTCGAATCTCTTCTCCCCTCCCCCTCCATCCACCGTCTCATCGATATATGTCCCCAGACTCCAATAGGGGTCGGACAGTTTATAGGTTTTTCTCTTTCATTTACCTTCGAAGAGACGGGAGGAATATTAGCGCGAGGGGAGGAGAGATTGGAGGTAAAAAGTTGAAAGAGAGAGAGAGAGAGAGAGAAAGAGCTAGATGAAGGGAGACGGATGTCGAAAGGAAAGGACCGGTGTTGGAACAGGTGCCGGAGAAATTCGCGGTGTATAGAGATGGAGGAGGAGTGGCTCAGGGAGGAAAACAAATTAGGAGAGTTTCGAGCCAGCACGGTCGGCATCCTAAAAAGAGAACAAACAAAATGCGCAAAAAGAAAACACCGCCCGGGTTAGGGATCAACGGGGGTAGGAAGGAGCCACTTTGCGGCTGATGCATTGAGGAATCCTTTTACTTAGATGTAAATCACCTCGCCTAATAAAGAAGAAGAGCTTTCTTTTTTCTATTTGTTACTTCCGAGCGGCCGCACCTAACCCACTCGGGCGAGCTACCAAATCTCCTTACTTCGTCCTTCCTCATTCTCCTAATCTCGCAAGCTCATCCCCGTAACTATAGCACGCAGGCTCTCACGTCCTCTAGGGCAGTGTCTCTCAAACTGTGGGCCGAGACAAAATTATTTTGGATGTAAGACGAAATGTTTTTTTTTAACGATCTACTTCCCAATTTAATCACGATTTTATCATTTTGATGAAATGTCGAAATATAAAGTTTTCACGAATAATAAAATTTTATCGGAATTTTTGGGAAAACGAGGCAATAAAAATTATTAATAGTTACATAAAATGAAATTTGCAATTAAGTTTCTCATTTTTACTGTTTTCAATGCAAACGGGGCCGCATAATTTCCAAGGGGGCCGCGGCAATTGAAAGTTGGAGAACCACTGCTCTAGGGAACGGGAGGAAAAAGATTTCCCAGAAAACTTGGTCGTTATCGGCCATCCCCATTTTCTTGCTGGACTCTCACTTCCACATCTCCCGGCACTCTTCTTTTACTATGATAATCCAAGAGGTTGATTAGCCAAAAATACTCGCACACACTCTTCTTTTACGAATGTTTCCGTGTTTCATCCAGCATAGGTTTTCGTTTCTCCCACTCTCCGAGTGGCGGCGCTGGTTCGCAACTTATTCCGGTCGGGATGACGATGCATTTGTTTTCGCCCCCTCCCGCCCTTCTCTCGCATACCCTTTCTCTCTCTTTCTCACTCTCCTTTATCCCTCTTTCCTCTCTCACACACACACTACTCTCTTTTTAAGCACATTAAATTGAGTTCCGCATCGGATGTTTATCGCCGTAAAGTGAATTTAACGCGAGCGCCTTCTCTTTAATAATATAATATATCTTTATCTCTCTTTATGTCGTTCCTCTTACGTTTTTAGCCTTTCTTCTTTACCAACCTCTGCCGCGCGCGTAATTTTTGTCAACAGGTGCTTTTTGTAAGATAGCGGACGGAGAAGGTGGTGCGAGGTACGTGCCGTGGGAAATACGGAAAGGTCGCTTGAAATAAGCGATGAGCTGGAACATTTAAAAAAATAATAATAATAATTTGCATAGGCACGTGTTATTCGCGTGGCTTTTTCTTCTCACTCTCCCTCTATGTCTCCATTATTTTTTTCTCAAAGTCTTCGATTCTCGATCATAATTTATACGCGTTTTCGACCGTCGAGTGTCGATACGATCGCGTCGGATTATTTTTTTTTTAAGATCGCATTTTCAAAGAGTGCGATGAGGAAGAATGCGAAGTTTGATTATCCGAACCGTTGGAAAGTAAATGCCATATTTATAGATTCCTCGATCGGAGATTGGCATTACTCACGGTGTGTATAGTATCGGTTTCAATCCTGTTCGCATGTTTTATAGAGAGCGAGTATTATGTTTCTTTTTTCATTCAACACGCCACCTTGTTTTATTTATTTTTGCTTTCATTCGATTTATTTCCGATACATTCGCGCCGTAGGATACGGCAGTGATCCAAAATATTAATCATCAAAAAGTTTTATAGTACATGCTACTGGTGGCATTAGCATCGATATTTTTCTTCAGAAGGCAGTAAAATGCTATTATTAAATTGGTTGCAGGCAATAAAACATCAATCAAAACATTTTTAAAAGTTATACTTAATTATGTAGCAAAGTTTTTCTTTTCAAATAGGACTTTTACATATAACGTACCTACTTTGTTCGTTGACATTTATTTTTATGCTCTCTGTGCATTTTTTTAAAGAGCGAGATAATATAAGAAAACTATATGACAAAGTTATATACTAAACTTATTGTCAAATACTCTTACTTGCTCTGTATTGCCTTATGGGACTCGTTATAGATCATTTAAAAAATGTTTTTAAATAACAGTGCTTGTCACTGTTCTAAACCAACACATTGCTTTATGCCGCCGCCAACGAAAACATTTCATCCTCAATATGTTATGGCAACTTAAAAAAAACCTGCTCTCTGCGAGTCGATAATTTCGACATTCGAACGAATGAGTCATTATTTTAAAATTGCTCGCGTCGCTTCCTGAAATGAGATAGAACCGGAAGCGATAGGGAAGAAATGTCGTTTTCCAATCCTCGCAATTTACTAAAACGAGTGAGAAAGAGAAAAAAAAGGTTAACGACAGGTTAATAAAAAACAGAATGAAAACTTGCGTCGTTGGCATTACATCACAATCGCTAACGATGCCAAGGAATCATACGGCCTCCTCCGCTCCCTGAAGGGCAAAGACTCTGGTTCATCAACCCCTTATTCACACCGGTTGGAAATACTGCCAACAGTTGGAACAAAACCTGGGTTTAGCAAGCTTGGGAAACTCGTGTGTCGTATATCCCGACACCTCGCAGCACAAATAGAAACCTAAGTGAGGAAGAGGCTTATTCGTCTTCCGTTCAAAGACGTGGTCGGGACTTGTTACGTAGGAAGCGTTTTCGCAATTCCTTAGGTAATGACGCCCATTCGTAAATCATGCGACGCAATTATTCGAAAGGGCCAATTAATACGTTGAACCGACCAGGCATAAATTTCAGCTGCGCGCGGAATTTCATCCTTGGAATCGTTTGGAATTCGTTAAAATTGTAAAGGAGTCACACTTATGTTGCATGAGGTATTTTTTCTTCTTTTTAAGAGCACAAAACGACGATAAAAATGCATTGTCTTTCGTATAATATGAAGTTTATTCTTTCAAATTTGTTTTGTTTTTATTTTTGATGGGAAATATAATATTGAATATTTAAATACATTTTACAATTTGACATGCACTTTACTACAAAATTGAGGAACTCTTGAAAAATTAAAAAAAAACTCTTGTCGAAGAGAACCAGATATTTCCTTCTACTTTGTAAGCGCGTTTGTTATAGATTGATATCCAAAATATTGCGACGTGTTCCGATTTAGAAGTGAGCTTATTAGGAAAACGATACTTGAATTGACTCTTGAAATACAGACATTTTATAGACTACAATGACCTGATCTTTTCAGATCAAGTTTGAATACCATTATTTCATGTTATATTTTATGGAATACCAAATTGCAAAATTTCAAAGCAGCTTAATAATCTTCCCAACAGAAGCACTTGAATCTTCTAATAGGGAGGACATGCGTAGCACTCCGTGCAATAAAACATGGAATTTGTGTCTGGCTATAAGTTAAGAGGAGGACTGCGGCTAGCCACAGTTGGAGACATTTTACAATTTCTGAAAATTTACGGAAACTTCGAAGTCGATTTTTAACACTGAAAATGTTGTTCTGAAAATTACCAAGCATTTAATTTGCTAAATTATATTTTGACGTGAATTTTACCGTAATTACGTGACGTGAAAATCAAAAATAGTTTTTAAATAAAAGAATAAGGTTTTATTTTTATTATTATCTTAGACTGTATGTTATATGCAGAATTATAAACACATATATGTAGAATATATTTTACCGTCTAATACCATTTTACTGCGGCTCTTCGGCGATGTCCATTGCAGTATTATGGCTCCTGCTCATGTCCAGGTTGGCCATCCCTGGAGTAGATAATCGAACGGAGGAAGGAATTTCTTACTATTTTAAGAAAAGGAGAAATATCCTTATAAAAACTTTTCCCTGAACAACGGAAGGTCACTGAAAGAACGAAGAGGATGAAAAATTCCTCTCAAAATATATGGTAAATAGACCCCCTCGGGCGTAAGGAGTGGGTGGTGGCGACGGCGAGATGGCGCAGATATAGGGAAAGGGAATAGAGTGAAAGGTCATTCAGAATAAAGTCGCCACCGAAAAAAAATCTCCGCCCTCGGCTCACAGGACCAATTTGACATGGTTTTCGTTTTTTATTTTGGTCCCCAAATCTCTTCATAAATTGCAACAAAATAAACCGCTCTTTTTTATATATATTTTTTGTAGGCCGCGCACCTGCGTCCCTGAAAAGGAACCTGCCACAAAGGGCCGATTTTCCTTCGGTCACTAATGATTTATGCTTTTCGCGGAGATTAATTAAAAACCCGCGCGCGTAAAAAAAAAGAAGATCGACCGCTCTAACGTAATCGTCGGCTAAGAAAATTAAAAGAATAAAAATCTGCTTGGGGTGGAGGGCTGGAAAAAAATGTTCGTCATATATGCGAATTTATTGGATAGGTATGGAATGTTGGAGGTGGTGGCAGAGAGGGGGGGGGGGGTCGCCGGAGTCGCCGTTACGTCACCGCATCGGGAGCGTATTGGAAACAAACGAGCATCGAGGTTCGCTTCCAATTAATGTCGTTTCGGCGCGATTGTTATCGCGTCTCGCGAATTGGCTTCATCTTAAGTTGGAGGATGAAAAGATGATTAATCGATTAGCGTGGTAATAAAAGACCCGGCGTATAGATAATAACGGTTATTAACTTATCGATGCCGCGGATAATTATTTAGATTTTTCTATCCGCCATAAATAAATAGCCGAGGAAAAAATAATCCGAATACATTTCCAATGAAAATCCTTTAGTAGGTATTGTTTCCTGTGAATTTGTACGGAATTAGAAATAGACGGAATACCTAAACTAACGTCGATTTATTTCAGCTACCGCTAAATATAAAAATTATACAAAACAAGGATCTAATTGTCAAACTATCTCTCTTCAATAACCATAAAAAGGTTAGAAAAACCAGATGTGCGTGACGTCAACAAAGTATTATTAGTTCTAATTAACCGATAGCAGATTCTAATATATGTAGCTATTATCATCTTTATTAATTATTTCTTTATTCGTTATTATCGATAGTATTAATAGTATTAAAATTTTAATGTAAACTATTGTTATCGATTTCAATCTCAATTACAATTCATCAATTAAGTTAATAAATAAATAAATTATCATTATATGTAAACATGTTGATAAATCATGACAAGATATGTAAAGATAAAAAATTTGAAAGTGACATGATGAGGTTGTATGTATGATAATTGTGATACACACACACACACACATTTGTACATGTTTCATGTGTATAATGTTAATAATAATAAATTATTATTTATTTAAATCGATTATTAAAATCTACTATTATTGAATCACTGATGATGGATGCTTTACAGCCGAAATGCGCATCTGGTACTCCTAACTTTTTTATGACTGTCGTAGAGACATATTTTGTCAATATGTTTTAGCCATTAGTTGACGTCGGCAATTTTCTATCGAATTCAAGAGGATCTAACAATGACTTCACCTTTATAGCATTAATACTACACAAATCATAAAATTCATGTTCAATTCTGATTGTCATCTGATGAGCGGATACGCTAGATCAAAGCGAAACAGAGCGCCAAAAATAAATAAACGGGAAGATTACCAATAAGGAGTTCCAACGAGAACAAACCTACACATACATATATACAACGCGATAACGTCGGGATCACAAAGAGCCGCCCAAATGCCCGTTCATTTGATTTGAATACAAATCTAGATACGCCCGCATCCCCTTTTGTCACGGTCCCTCCCGCAGCGGGGAATCCTCGCTCAATTCGGATGCGAATCGATACGACGGACAATAAAACCAATTAAGCAGATGATCCACAGATTTCCTCGCATTAAAACGATCTTCAAGTCATACACTCACACGTGTTTTGCTTCGACACGGTTTCCGTACGAGATGATCGCTGCGCTATTCCGTATCGACGCCATGTCTCGGTGTGTCAGGGGGCCAATGAGTCGAGAGATTTCTCGGAGCAGACGCCGTCCGTTGATTCTTTTTGTTGCGATCTCCGAGAGGGAGTTCAGATGATACCTTTGCGGGGGGAGAAGCCGAATGCTTTCCGGGCCGGGATCCGTATTCTCATCTTAATTGCAGTTGGATACAAGTCACGCTCACCGGATAGGTCCACGGTGTTTGGACTATGATGCACGGTATTGGTCACGTTCTTTTTAGGCGTTCTTTAACAGCGGAGCGATGGTAGCAGAACGCTTTATGGGTATGTCTCGTCCGTCCGTCCGTCGTAACTTTCATCTCCTAAACCGCTAAACGGATTTTAATTAAATTACGTAGGGGTGATTCTTATTAAAATTCATAGCCCAATTGTGATTTTGGACTGCATCCTTCAATTAGAACTCCCACTTTACATAAATATTTTAATAAATATATATACTCGTATCTTGTTAAATGGTATCAGTCAAGCAACAATGAAATATCAAACTTTTCTCTCCCTGGCTATTATATGATCTGTAAGGTATAGATTAAAAAATCTATTCTGATAGAGGACTTTATTTATCACAATAAGTTCCGCGAAACCACATAATTACGACTTGTAGTTGCGAAGATAAAATTCGAGAAAATCCCGAGAAAAACATCCTATATTTTGTTTACATTGATCGCTAAGATGGTTCCCTCAACAACAATTTAATACCATATTTTTCTCTTCCTAGCTCTTATATGATCTGTAAGTTATATATTTAAAACATTATTTGGATAGAGGACAACATTTTCCGCAAAACAGTCCGCGAGATCACATAAATACGACTTTAATTTCGGTTATATAAATCCAAGAACTGCCCAATCTTTTGATGCCGTTTCGTACGTATTTTCTATAAAGAAATCTCGGCGTATAATGGAGTATACTTTTCCATCTTGTTTTATAACCAAAAGAATAACGATCCGCAACGCCTCATAGTTTGTAGATACGTTCCAAACTGCAAATTCGAGGCTGTAGAAAGTCGGGCATTTCTCTTGCGATGCATACCAATCTGCTGTGCTATAATTATATCTACAAAACATTTCGTTTAGAATATACATGAGTGAAATGTTCTAAATTTCTGGAATGCTTTAAAAAATTTGGCCATTCATAGGGTACTTAATTATTTTTATATATGCTATCAAATATGGCGAGTATTTTGAAATTCGTCAGGAAGTTTCTGCTCGAGTTTTTTTATGAGATAATAAAACAAATCTTTATGAAATTTAGTCTTAAGCTAAATCAAATTAGTTTTGATAGAAATAGATCAGAATTCAGATGTTTTATCGTTTCATCTTTGGCCATTTGATTGCTCTTATTTTTTCCTCTTATAGAGTCTAATTATGTTTATTTTTGTCGAGTTTAGGCTATAAGGCTATTAAAATAATAATTACAATTATTTGATCAATACCATTCAAACTAGCTCATGAAAAGCGTATACTTCAGGGCTGAATTCCCTCGAACCTTGGTTATCCGAAAGATGTTTAGAAAGAGCGGGAGCCAATTTAACGATAAAAAATAATATTTTCGATTCGCCGAGTTGATAAAAGATGAGTCTCCTAAAGCGGTCTTTTTACAGTAAATTTTCGTAAACCGTTGTTTAAATATTCATTTGGCTTTTAAGTAATTATCCGCTTTACCAACAATTATCGAAAGAACCGAAGTAACTAAGAGGTTTTAATAATTTCGATACTCTTTCACTGCACGTATTCAACTACATTTGAGTTACGTATTATAAATAAATATAATCAAAATAAATTTTATATTATGGATCTATGTGGACCTATGTGTCAAATCTAATCCAGATGATCCAAGTGTAGCGCATTATTTATTTACGAAAAAGTTCTTTTTATTCAAAATAAAATATCGTCAAATGAAGGAAATAATGAACTCTGAACCTTTCAGTTCTTTAGAAAATTATCGAGCTTCCTTTATGACTGAAAACAAATTCAATAATAAGCATCTCAATGTTAAAATTGAAAAATTAAGTACTTATCTTAGGTAGGTAGGTCCAATAGCCCGTTTCATAACCTTGCTACCTAAAATAAGTATTTGGGGTTTCAGCTTTTGATATTTTAAGGGCTTATTGGCGAATCTGAACATTTTGGCCGCAAAACTCTAAATGCGATTGGGAACCAGGAACTATAGTTGCCAGTTTCAAAATCGATTTAAACTTTTCCTTATTTTTTGCTTCCCTTTTTAACAATCGAGTAGCTCATTCACGCGCTGATAGTTTTACCGTGACATACGATTCCACGATTAAAATACCGTCTTGTTCAGGATTTTTAAAATCTGTATATTTTTCGCTATAGTCACTTAACCAATTTTAACAAAGAGGTGGGTCCTCCAACCGTTATCACTTAAGTAAATCTTGGTGAAAAATGCGAGTTTTGTTAATTTGCTAAATCGACCTTTGTTACTACTGCTATCAGATGTAGTGCCTCTAATATTTCTTCGGGCAATGGTCGTCTTAATGAAAAATATGGGGCAACTATTAGCACGGAAATCCCTCGAGATTTCCGCGCAAAATAAATACCCGTCGTCTCCGCTTATTTTTAAACGCAGCCGCACACTCGAAACACTTTTATCGCCACTTCCGCGCCAGAGGAGAAAGAGAGAGAAATGAAGACGTGATAAATTAATAAACCTCGCAACACCTACTTTATAGTAAAGAAAGCAGCTTGCCTTACATATAAAAAAATCACATCGTATCGCAGGCAATCAATTTAAAAAAAACCTCTCCAGCTTTTTTTTTAATTTATCATTTTATTTCCCTCTTGTGGAACACGGCCTTTTCAACAACCCACTCGAATCTTTCGTCAAACATGCCTATACCGACCTCTTCACGTGACGCGCGCCTTATTTGCTACGGAAAAAAATGACGGCAAAAAGAATCTAGGCGAAACTTTCTCGCGCATGCGTCGATGGGGCAAGAGAGAGAGAAAGACTGCTTCTCTTTCCTTTATATGGCATCGCTTAAGACGTACGTCTTCGAAACCCTTCTCTTCCAATTGTGAGCGTTTAGCCCCGGGGAGAGATATGAGGAGAAAGATAGAGAGAGGGGAAAAGAGAAACCTCTCCCGTATCTCCATTGGGGGTTGGTCGGAGTTCTTTTCATTGCGCGTGGGCGTGCATACATGCAGTTCGCGACCGTGGGTGGGGCGTCTCTCCTCCGCGCGGCGGCAGCACCGTCGCCCGAAGGGAAAATATGAGTTTTAGGCGGAGAGATACTAGAGAATGTTAAATAGGCGCTGTTATTTAGAGTAATGAATGGGAAGAGATCGGAAACAGTTATCTTTTATAATGAAATATGCTCGCTTACGGTTCTTTTGTTTTTTTTTTTCCGGACCGTGTGCGTCTTTTTGGTTCGGCGTCTTTAATATTTATTGTTAGCCGAGGTAGTAAAGATAATTGTGGGAAAGGATGTCGTCCATGATTTTTAATCCAATCCATTCTTCAAGATGTACGGGTGCATTCAGTATATGCTGGATGTCTAATGTATAGTTTTATTTCCTCTGGCTAAACATTTATGTTATTTTTATCCTGAAAGCTGACAAATACATATGCCAGGGTAGTCAAGACATCGTAGAAACACTCCAATTTTAATATATTCGATGTTAAGTCTTGATAAACGAAATTAATAAACTTATCCTTAGCGGATCTGTTTTCATTTAGTACCAATATCAAAGCGACACAAACAATACAGAAGATATCTTAGATCAGGAGAAAAATACTGCGACGACCGGAAATCGAACCCGGGTCTTCCTGTTGTCGGGCTGATATGATACCACTGAACTAACTAAAAAAAAACGGAAGGCCTGGGTTCTATTTCCGGCCATGGCGGAATTTTTCTCCTTATTTCAAATGTCTCCCATATTCTTACTTATGTACATCGTATGGGGATCTAGCGGCACAATATTTACATCAAAAAGTGACACAATATTACACTTGTTTCATATTAAACTTCATCAGATAATACAACAACAAAATAATCCTGCAGATTTAATAATCTATAGCGAAATAATATTTTGTCATTAGCCCTATAAATCTTATGAGAATGTCTTTTGGAACCTTTTAAGTGATACATTATTGAAAATTGTGCATTCTCATATTTATCCGTTTTCATACAAGGTAAGACATCCGATTACATTAAGATACGATCAAAGGAACGTAATGTCAATTCGTTATGTAAATTAGGTAATTTAAAATATTGTTCGGGGTAAAAAAGGCGTTGGATTTCTCTCAAGTTCGGCTTTTATCAAGAAAAATGACCGCGGGTGTCTATTACGATGTCAGTTTGACGGAGTATACGAAGATAATTACCCAACTTAACAAATCGGTCAATGAAAACATTATTATTATTTGTTCCACAAGTGCTTCAGAAAACCCTCCTATTCACACAGTATTAAACTCTTCTCTCCTATTTGCGATTTTGAAACCATTCTAAATATATTTTGTCGCATAAGAGATGGATTTATTTGCGTACTATTGCATGTTTTCTCAATAATTCATAACTTCACTGCTATTATTAGCGAGCTAAATCCCGCCGGCCGCATGCGGCCCGCAAAACTATGTTGATAATGCTATCCTTGAAGTTTATCAAGGATAACAATAATTTTTATTGTCTCAAAACTTTTTGCGGTGAATTTTAACGGTAATAAATTATTTGGATTTGATTTTCAATAATTTAATATCACATAATCTCTAGGTAGCTACCAATGTAAGAAGTAATCTCGAGCGCACTCGCAACTTCCAATGCGGCCATCTGAGGCTTTTTCAACTACTAATGCGGCCTGCCGCGAAGAATAGATAGCCGAGCCCTATCTTACTGCGCTAATGTAAAAACAGGAAAATGGGTGAATATTTTTTTTTACAATTCGCGTGACGTTGTAACCCAACGATAGAAAGAGAGAGATGTGAAGGTCCTTTCGGCGCATCTCCGGTTGGACGTCCGCGGTGCCAGTGATAAATTGGCGCCTTTTAGGGTCTGCTACGACACCAAATAAACTGAATGCATGGAACGAGCTTGGGACTTTTCATGCCGCTGATCAGGATTGTGTTCGTCCCTCCTGCATGTTTTCTATCCGGTGCACTCGAGATGCAGTGGAAGAGGAGTGCGGAAGGGGGCGAGGGTGTTGAATAATTAATGCCCTCCCCCCACTGCTAGGGTTTCGTTCATTTATTTCACAGTGGCAACCCCACGATACCGAGACCGGAAATTGGGATATTTGTTTATTTTTCGTCTTTCCCGAATGGAAGCGATAAGAAAGGAGTTTAAACAACCGCTAGTCTTTGACAATTGTCACCATTATCTACTTTGTAATAAATCTTAGTTTTAAATTTAGTGCTCCCGGCATAAATTCGATGCATTCAAATGCATTAAAACTAATGTAGTGTGTGGAGCATCTCTTTAAGGACAGGAAATAAGCAGTAGCTCGTATGAGTAGGAACAAAATTCAATTAGAAGGTCCCACTTTGCGGAAAGATTCAATTACAGTAAGTTTTACAGCGGTTTCGCCTTTTAAAAGCCTGATCAGTGAAAATTACAATAATTTGCTTGCCACTAACATTTGAATATGGCTTCATATTGTATGAATACGTGCAGCGGAGCTAGAGTTAAAAATTTCTTTTGAAAAGGGTTAGTTGCATTTAATTTTGTCGGTTATCAGAAGAAATATCTTTTAATTTTGCATTTTATATTTGGTACAATTTCCCTACGCATCTAGAACGCCGCTTTGATTCCCGCTGCGTATCATCGCTTAAGAAATTAATTTTTTTAATTAATGGATTAATTCGACGAAAGATCAGCAAAGTCTTTGCATCGAAGACTGTTGCGCAAAATTGCCTTTAGGTGAAAAAATTAAATCTACTCTAGATTCTGAATAGTTTTGCGTCATATTAAAACAATAATGGCAGGAATGGTTGGGCGAAATTCCCTCGAGCGAGAAAATTTTCTCGAAATTTAGAAAGTGGCGACGCCTTAAAAAAAGGTTTTTACAAGGTTGCTCCATGTCTTCCCTCTATTTGGTGCACCTCATCAGAAATTCAAATTTATGATCGTTAATTTTCCGCAATTATGATTCTAGACGGCTAAGCTAAACTATGCAAACGAAAGGTTTGGTTTGGGCGAGTCTTCACAAAAGGGAGCGTGTCAATTAAAACGTAGTTAGAATATTTGCATGCAATTAATGTCCGTACCAGTCAACTAATTAGCATCGACTTGTTTTAAATTAGCGATTACATTATAGTATATTTGCCAATATATTTTTTCTGAAGTTAAAATATTCAGTATAATAATTGCATGTTGTTATTATTCCGTTATTTGGGTATTGGCGAATCTCCTTTTATTGATGCTTCTGAATGACTATGGTTGCATCTTCGTCTCGTTATGCTCAGTGAGGGCCTTTCTCTCAGTGTGTAAACGGTTATCCCTTCGCTCATTTGATTCCTTACTTGGATGTCAGATAGGGATCGGATATCCTTTTAATATTGCCCTTTTCTCCAGCGTCTTAATTTACTCTCAATTGCCTTCTTATAAGCTATCTGCCACAATCCTAATCTGGTATTTTTCCATTTCCATTAATTTTTACAAATTAAATATATTTCTATAGAACTTTTGGAAAGGTAACAAGCATTTTACCAGGAACTTTGCGTCATGGGTCACTAACAACGCGTTTTGTGGTGTTTTCTGCAATCAACTTTTGCTTGCATATCTGAAGTGACGCGCAAGCTCATTTTCAGTAGAGATACAAACTGTATAGTATCCTTATGATTATTTTGCGCATGGAAAAGGTTTTTGTAGTTGTTGGAATGACATTCCAAAGTTTCAGTATATGACTGATTATCAAATGATATTTCATTCTATACGCTGAACGAAACCCAAAAATCTACCTTAAATAATTATAATCTTTATAAATGTATAAAAATTTCGGTTTTTAGACTTTGGATTTGAACATCATAAATCTTATCACTCAATTTTCACGCTGCCCCGTTAAAACTCAATGTTTAATTGTGTTCGCGTTAAAATGATTAGTCGGGAGAGATGGCGACGTTAAACTGAGGCTATTGATAATATCTAAAGAACAAAACTGCAATGAACCTCCGATTTGATTTTCAATTTTGAGCCTAATGATCCAATTATCGCGTCAATTAGAAAAATAATCGACTCTCGCGATGATAATAATTTTAATATATGAAAATCCCATCCCGGTTTCCTCTCTCTCTTTCCAAATTCACTAAGTAGAGGATCTATCTTAACCCCTTCTTCGTATCCTGCAGCGCCACCTTTTCAAATATCCGTCTGAACAAATAAACCGCATAACAAGGGAGGCCGATTAACTTTCTCTCTCTCCATCTTTCCCTCTGAAAATTATTTCTACAGATCGTATCGTCTGAAAATTCGTTCCACTACCGTAAAAATAAATAATGACTGGCTATTTGCTGTCCTTTTGGGGAGGGGGGAGGAGAGAGGGGTGAATGGAATGGAGGGGGGAGAGGGGGGGGGCAGATCACACTCGTTCACACTCCGGATGACCCAATTTCTTACTGTTTTTTTTCGAAGCCCGGTTTTCATTATTATTATTATTATTATTTAATTTCCTCCAGGGGGAGAGGAGATTAGACAAGCATGGGAGTCGTTATTTTGGCGGTCATGCGTGCGTGCAAGCATCAGTTCGGCGAGCACTTTTAAGGCTTTCGCGATCTAGTACGATTACGCCTCGCTAACGACACGCATCAATTGACTGAACCGTCTGGGAGAGAGATCGAGCCGAATAACAGGCAGCTTTATAAAAAAATAAGAAAGAGAAGAAAAAGCGACGGCGCCTCGAGGGGCGTCTTTGGAAAAAAAGTTTCTCGTCTTTTTTTTTCGACGAAAAATGTTATAAAGGCCAGAGATTAATGGGGGCGCTTATTAAAAGCGGGAAATATACACTCTTTAGCCACTTAACGAGAGAGGGAAATCAGAAGGCGTATCCGGTCCTCCGTCGGATTCGTGATTCAGAGAGACGGGGTTGAAGCAACGGTCCAAAGGCGCGTGATTTCTCGATTCGAATTGGAAGGAGTGTCTGAGGAAAAGAGTGAGAGGGGGAAGGGGAAGAAAAAAATGCGGTAAAATAGGATGATGAACTCGAATCAAAAAATTATCCAAAATGTTTCATTCGAGTGAAAATTCAGTTTCATGGTTCTGTTAGAATAGAATAGAATAGAATTTTTATTGACACATTACATTTACATGGTTTCAGTACAAGTCTGTCAGTAAATAGGTGTCTCGTCAAATACATACATACATTAACTGTTACACGTTACACATACATTACAATATAACTGTTACACGTCACACATACATTACAATATAAATGTTACATTGAATTATAATTCACAATATACTTAACATTACATCAATCAATCAATGACACATCATTGTCTTCCATATATTCCCTTACTGAATAATAACACTTTTTTAACAAAAACTTTCACTTTCTCCTGGAAATATTTTACATTATTACATTTTTCTCTAAATTTTATGGACAATTTATTATAAACTATGATACCATTATAATATGGACTATTTTCCATTAGTTTTAATTTGTGCTGTGGTAGATTCAAGTTATCTTTGCCTCTTGTATCATATTGATGCTCAGACTGAAGATTTTTAAAGTAATCTTAATTCTTACTGACATAGCTTATTAGCTCATAAAGATAGAGTGATGGAAGAGTTAAAAAATTATATTATTTAAATATTGGCTTACAGGAATCTCTGAAGCCCGAGCCGGTCATTGTACGTAACACTTTTTTTATTTTAAAAATAGTTTCCCAGCCAGAAGCATTTCCCCACAAAATTATGCCGTATTTAAGTATTGAAAAGAAATACCCATAGTACACTGCTAATCTGATTGGCATGCTAGTTATTGATTGAGGCATGCTCTATTTAATCTTACTGCTAAATTATTAATTTGGTCTTTCCATTTCATATTCTCATCAATATATACTCCCAATAACTTGGTTGAGTGCTTGATATTTATTTATTTAAAGAGTTATTCTTGCCCCAAATATGGAACAGTGAATTCACTCGTTGAGCGTCTCATGAATCAATTTTCGGCCGAGCAAATACTTCATAACTGTGTGGGTACTGTAACAAACGCGGACAAAGCAGTAAATTAAGCGATTGATTATATTAAATTCACAGAACCCTCCAGGTACGCTTTCTCATGAATTGGTTTTAAAGGTTGTTGCACCGATTATATTGCTTCGGATTTTAGAGGCTCCAAAACTTTATAAAGCTAAAAGCTGTCGGGTCCACTTACACGCATACTGGTTTTCTTATAGTCAGTTTTATGCAGCATGTTTAAGAGTAAATAATCAAAATAGTTTCGTTAAGTTCTCGCCAAAATAGGCCATGAGGAAGTATCGTAAAAGGGTTTTAGTGTGTTTTTCGACATTACGGTGGTCGAAGAAGATAAAGTTATGGCTTCGGAGTCATGAATGATCGTTGGTGCCTACCAACGGAATCTTTTCAAGTTATTGATCAAAAAGACCCTGGGCAAAGAACGGGTTGTTCTGCTAGTAAAGTATAAATTCCCTTTATAAGCATTATATCAATGCTATGTATTAATGTTTCCCATTAAAAACTAGTGGAATCGTTGCTATGGCAGTTGATATTTCTCATTGTTAAAAACGAAACTTTTCTCTCTTTTTAGGCGTTCTTTACCAGCAGCGATGTAGTAGTAGTAGCGGAACGCCTTATGGGTACGTCTCGTCCGACCGTCCGTCCTTCGTAACTTTCATCTCCTAAACCGCTGCACACGGATTTTAATTAAATTAAGCAGGAGTGATACTTATTAGAATGTATCGCCCAATTGTGGTTTTGAACTGAATCCGTCAATTAGAACTTCCACTTTACATAATTACTTGAATAAACTTATACTCGTATCTCGCTAAATGGCATCCGTCAAGCAACAATGAAATACCAAACTTTTCTCTTTCTAACTATTGTAGGATCTGTAAGGTATAACCTAAAACCATTATTCGGATAGAGAACAACATTTACTACAAGAAAGTTTGCGAGATTACATATTTACGGGTTATAGTTTTGGAGATAAAAATTCGAGAAAATCCCGAGCAAAACATTGCGTATGTTTACATCGATCTCTAAGACGGTTCTCTCGGCAAACAACAATCAAAATCCATGTTTTACTATCCCACGCTCTTATATGGTCTGTAACGTATTGATTAAAAATTTTATTCGGATAGAGAAAAATATTTACCGCAAGAAAGTCCACGATACCATATACTTCGGAGATAAAAATTCGAGAATCGCCCAATCTTTCAGTACCGTTTCATACGTATTTCCCATTAAGAACGCCTTCGAAATCTCTGCGTATTCCACTTATCTTTTGGAGGATAGAAATGAAACTGAGGGGTTAGAGAAAGACAGATTACTTCCCAGCAGCTGATCCTAGATCCATAATATTTATGCAACATGTAGCTCTAATATTTGACATGAAAATTTGGCTTTTATCACGTAGCAAATAACATATTTGCGGGAAATATTCAATACTTAACTATTGCGATCATTGTTCACCAACAGGTGTCAGCAGCACCAAATTACGAAAAAAGTACATTTGAAATTTCCAAATAAATAATTTATCAAGAGTAAGTATCTGTTCCTGTTTCGAGAAACTATTAAATTTTCATCGAGTTTTTATATCCCATTATGGAATACATGAACTGATTTTAACTTGAGTAATAAATTGTTTAAAAAAATATAAGCACTTCTTTAAATGTTTTGAGGGTGAGCATATATTATTATTAACCAGTTTCGAGATTCACTTAACAATAACTTGAAAATTTGGCTTTAATTAATTACTGGTTCATTATTTTGGTAGTGGAATGAATTTTTGCGAGGAATAGTTAAAGGATTTTAAAAACCATTTTGCCTCTTCGCCTTTGAAGCTATACATTTTTTCTGGCATTCTTACCAAGAATTTAAAATGGAAAAAATTATGTTAGAGAGGTCATTTTAATTTCAATTTTTATATAGCGCCGATACTTTTTATTCCATTATTTTATTTGACTTAATTAAAAGGTTTATGTGAAAATATTACACTAAATGCAATGTATTTTCAGCTTGGCGTATCTTCATCTGTATTACCGCATGATCTTTACAGTTCAGGCTTGGAATACATATATTTCCCGCTAGTTACCTTTTGAAAGATTCTTTCGAAAGAATAACCACTTGTCACTATTCTATTCTATTTGGTCTAGCTTTTCCGCAAAACAAGCGGGTTTTCAAATGTCGAAACATCTTTAGAAATAGTCCTCTGATACTAAGTTAATGTCTTTTCTGACATTGTATTGTCTACCATATATGTGTTCAGTACCGTAACTAGGGCGGGGCATCTGCCCCGGGCGCAACAAAAGAAGGGGCGCAAAAATTGTTAATGGCAAGTTGTGCGAGGTTGCATGGCGCAAGGACAGGGGCGATTTCACTACTATACTTGTTCCTGAAATACGAATAGCAGAAACTATAAATTTCGATAATGTTATTGATGAGTTTGTTGTATTAAAATCAATTAGAATAACTTTAATATTAAAATATTTATACTTTCTGTATTTTAATTGTGTGTAATTATGTATGTACGTAATTATATTTATAATTATGTATTTAAATTATGTACATTTAGAGTGAGAAATTACATTATTAATAGTTTATTTGTATTTATTAATTGTACACCCAAAATCCATATAGTAAAAAATATAAGTATTAGAGAATTTTTTATGGAGGGGCGCAGATTTGGTAGTTTATCCCGGGTGTTAGTATAGCTAGTTACGGCGCTGTATGTATTATTTATATATTGAAAGATATAAATAACAAAATAAAGTCTGTTAATGAAAAGGTAACGTGTTTTTCCTCTCTCTTTCAGGTAATCATTGTTTTATATGAACGTAGCCGAAATAAGGCGATAATTCACACTTTATGCAGTTTTGGTGAGTTTCCTTTGGTTTATATTTTTAGTTTTCCAAATTATTCACGTTTTAATACGGATTTTCATCATTTATTTATGGAATATTTACTCTTGTCACACTTCGTTTACGAAATTATTTGGTTGAAAATTCCAAAGCGGTTATATTTGCGTGTTACGCGTTAAATTTTTTTTCAGTTTTGAAAACCTGTTTCGAAGTAAAAATGCTTCTTCAGCCGAATCCGTTTATAACATAATTAAAAGCATTTATTGAATTTTATTCCATTTTAGTGGCCTCATATAAATAAAATAGCGTTGCAACTTTTGGACCGATGTGATATACATATTTCTAATAACTATTTGAGTCGATAGATTTATAAAATTTGATGTGTTTATCACCTAGTAAAATGAATGTAGGTGGTAGTGTTACAGTTATTATGTATAGGCGTTCCCGTTTGTATAGACACGAATTTCGGTATCAGATGCAAAAACAGAGAAAAATATACCCGCCGATATTTACGCGTTGGCGTTATTGGTTTATTTATTTCGCTTTCAGAGTGAATGACCACTCCAAAAAACCCCTTGCCTTATTCACCCCTAAAAGCCTGTTACGTTAATCACTAGTCTCCTTCTATACCAACACACATTCGCCTCCAAATTGCCTATATCTCTCCTCTCCTCTTCCTTAATTAATTACGTGTGCCATTTCCTCCTCCATTACTACGTTGTCCGTATAGATTTATGAAAGCGATAAATATCATAGCATTTTCTCGTTTGGTGGAGAAAACCGGGAAATTAATTCATGTAAACACTTCCTCGCGCCATTTCAAGAGCGGCAACATTCTTAGTTTAGAGCTATCCTTATTTAGCACCGCAGGTTGCTCAAATTAATCCGAACGCCGCTGAGTAGTTTGGAAACTACGCCGTACATGTAAGCAGAAGTAAGTTAGGATCCGCCTCTTCAACGGAGTCACTGACTCATCTGGAGGCAAGTTGACGACACAGGACAAGAACATATGTATTTCGGGGAACCTGGGTCAATTTCATGAACGAGGTCTTCGAAGAAATCTTTCGAAATTTAGCCTTGGTGAGAAAATAACTGTGAAAAATGTCTTCACGTATCTTTTGCGCGCCCTTACAAAATTAGCGCAGGACCAAAAGCAAGCATGAAAATAGATCGAATTCGATCGATTTTAATGTTAGCGTACCTTTGGTAATTTTAATTTAAGGCAGCTAAGGATAAATTATCACAACTCAAATATAACTAGTTTGAAGAACTTGTTAAGTTCACCGTTTAGGACAGATATTCATCATAAAAGTAATGGACACCCCTGAAGATCACAAATTCAGTTTTATCATCGTAGTTCATAACCAATTTCTGATGAAAATAAAACTTTCACTTGTTCAAAGTTAACATTATTAACTTGGTATATGGCCTCAAGAACCCAGTTTGTTACCGATATATGTTCAGGTTTCATTCAAATTTAATAAAAGTTAGTCTGTATCCAGGTCTGAGGCATGAGGTGCGTCCGAGAGTCGACCGTCTCAGGCGGCACTATAGAATTTCTGCCGCCTGAGTCGTGATCTGTGGCGGCATTTTGTCTTTTCCTCTCAGAAAGTTTAGATTTGATTAGCTTTCAACGATAAACCATGCATCGACAACGGAATTGTAGGGCATAAACATAGAGAGTGCCTGTTCTGATTCTAATCAAGAAAATATTTAATTAGGACTTTCTATGCTCCTTTCTTTAACCCGTAACCACAGGCATCATAAATTGACGCGCAAACACAGGCATGCGGTCTCTCAGACCGCACGCAAAAATTAAATAATTGTGTGAGAAGAAACAACATTGTATATAGTTTTCTTATGTTTATATTTGAAATAGGGGCTTGGCGAACAAACACAAAAATATGAACTCTTAGTATGACATATCTTCTTAGTAAATATAAAAATGAAAATTTTTTTACACAAAAAAGTAAGGGTATAATTTATGATAGGTTACTTATTTAAATTGCATACATAAACTTCAGTATTTGCTTTAGTCTTTTGCAGAGGGTTTGTTTAAACACATGAATATAAAAGAATTAAAAAAAAGAAAACTAATTAAAAAATGAGGACCCTAAACTTCGCCACTTCAGCGCATGCTCCTCAAGCGGGTGCTGAACATTTCAAACATATTGAGCTGCTACAAATAAAACATTGGAAGGCAGTTTATATTTTCTTTTCCGGACGTGCGACGGTCCAGGACGGTTAAACTGCGACACGAATTTCCGAAACCGTGAAAAAGAACTGTTCCGAAAAAATGACGCGAACACAGGCATGAGGTCTCTCAGACCGGCAACGAAACTAAGCACGCTCTAGTACGCACAGGTCCGATGCTATTTTTTAAATTAGAAGGCAACTGCCATACAGTAAACAAAGTCACCTGAAGTATACAAATGTAAACAAAATCTCAAAGGCGGAGGTGATTCACGAACCCTAAATGTGACGATTAAAATTTTCGTGCGGTCTGAGAGACCGCTGCCTGTGGTTACGGGTTAACAGTCAAGTTTCAAAACGTAAATGCTTCTTAAGCCAATTTCATGTTTTATCATTCATCTCATTCATCAGCTCCATGGAATGCGAGAAAAATTGTCAATTTGCTCCCACATGTTGATTTCCCTTCCCTTATTGATTATCACAAATACGCACAGCTAAAGTGAATCGCTCCCAGCTGGAAGATCAACGGAATAATTCATTAGGATTCAGCGAGATGCGCTTATCTCGTGTTTTCACAATCCTGACCGTTCTAAATCGGATGGAACATCGCTCTGCCACTCTCCTAAACCATTGTACCAGATAATTCCCGTCGTCCTTAGCGCCTCCATATAACTCAGAAAATGGTTGAGAAGAGTCAAGACTACTCTTCGCGAGTATCTGGTCTATTATTCCTCCGCTTTCTTTTTCTTTTCTGCCGATCGCGTACGGTCCACTTAAGGGATCGCATGATCGATTCCCGCGTCTCCTGTGGGATGACCATCGAGAAAGACGCGCGGAAATCTCCCTCCATCGATCATTGGGAAGAACCGGTTTACGCTGCATCGGAGATAGATCCTTCCACCCCTTCCTCACCCGCCCCTTCCCCATTTCTCGGTTTAGCATAAACAGTTCGATAAGCAGTACATTACGATCGATACGTCCCATTTGAATGGCTCTCGCGGTAGATGGGTCTCCTTCGTTTTTTTCGTTTTATTTATCTATTTGTTCGTGGCCGACGCGCGTGGGAGGAACTGGATCGAAAATAGCGCCCTTACATTTCGAAAATGAGAGAAAATAGACCGCCGGTTCGACGCCAGGCAGGCGCCGATTAGGATCTTCTACCGCCATTTTTTTTAAATCGTTCCAAAGGGTCGACCATTCTTGGAGGAAGAGTGTTTCTCCGACGGGGACCACTTATTTCGTCTTTTTTTTGCTATTTTTTATGCTTTCTCTTGCGCTCTCCTATTCTCTTTCCCTTTATCCCATTAGCGCCGTTCTGATAGCTGCGGGTGAATCATTAGTTACTCTTTACTTTTCTTACCCTCGCCCCTTCAACGCCCGAACGCACATCTATTACCCTCTTGCCTATCTGCTTTTCTCTCTCTATTTGACCCGTTCCCTACACTCCGCCTTTCTTCTCACTTTCTCTCTCTCCTCATTCATCCCTTTTATACTATCCGTTGATCCTAATGAAGACTATCTACTAACCTATTCCTCCTTTCTCCCTTCCTACAGTTTCTCCGTGTCTATTTTCTTATCCTCTTCCTTCCATTTTCCTTACGTTCCCCTACCTTCCTGTCCTCTCTCATTCCTCGCTCTCTTACCTTCCCACCAGGGCCGGCCAAGTGGGGGGTGCAGCGGGTGCAAGGCATCCGGGCCCCCAAATGTTGAGTATAAATAATATATTTACACCTTTAACAAATTTTTGCTTTTTTATTAAATTAATTATCACTATAGTTGCTTTATAATTATAAGTACATGTTCTGTCTAAGCTGTAACGTTAATGTGTACAAAATGGCAGGTTTTTTTTTACATAGGGGGGCCCCAAAAACTTGCTTGCATCCGGACCCCCGAATGCACTTGGCCGGCTCTGCTTCCCACACTTATAACTCTCTCTTTATTTATTTATGCATATTCATATGCGCATGCACACAAAATCTTGAGGTTTTTTCTCTTTTTATCAAATTTTATGTAAACATCCTTATACTTACCAGGGCATTGTTTGAACATTTGTCTTATTATTATTGTTTGAGTATATGATTACTCTTTAATACCTTACGTATTATATAAAATATAAATACCTGTGCACCTACATTTATACCATTGTGTGTATTTGGAGGTCTTTGCCCACCCAAAAGTATGTGATTGCTTGAACACCGAAAAGCTTTAAATGGAGAATGATACTCTTGATCAAATCTCGCCCTAATTAAGACGATAATCTGTATACCTCCTTATCCCTCTAATTAACAGTGTATCCCGTGGGATACATAGGGTTTACATTAATTTACACTCTGATAACAAAGGACCATCCTTGAAATAGCACAAACTTGACATTGTGCATCTCAGGAAACATCAAAGAATTGAACAAACTTCAAGTCCTGCCATCTTCTGGCATCGAGAAGGACTACACAGCCATTCAGCCTAACAGATGCTACCAAGATGACCGTCTGCAGAGGTTATGCTGTTGCCAATTAGAAGGTTATTCCTCTTCGCCTAGCTATTTCCTTCCCTTTCTCTTCTTGTATACCTCTACACTTTAATCACTCTTCCCAAATATGACTTTTTTATATGAATTTTTTTAATCATACATTTTCTGCACTCTTTAGCCTATCTCTTCTCAGAATTCTACACATTCAAATTCATCTGAATTAGCGTGATCTAAACCTTACAACTCTGCTTTTCTCTGCATCTCTCCTTACTCCTCCCTTCTGTTTTCTTCCTTCTCTGTTTTCCCCTTCCTCTTTTCCCCTTTCTCCCTCTTCCTGTGATGTACAGGTGTGAGTATGGAAACGAACCGGAGACCAAGCACATCCATAATAAGGCAGATATAACAATCTCCTCTCCCTCTCTTTCTTCTTTCTACCCCCCTTTTTGCTCTCCTTCCAGGTTAACTGCTTCTCCTTCTCCGGCTCTCTCTCTCTTTCCTATCTCATTTCTCCATCTCCGTCCCTTGTATTTTCCTATCTCAACCGCTTTTCCCTCCCCTTCCATCTCTCTCTATCCCTCCTACAACATTCTTCAGTTTCTTTTTTCTTACTTCTTTCGGTATTTCCCGCTTTCGTTTTCTACCCTTTCTATTTTCCATCTTCGGTAGAGCGAACGGATGAGGTTGGCGCGCGCTGGTTCTTCGACTTTGAGGTCCTGGGTTCGATCACCTCCGCAGATATCACAAGTCCCCACAGTTATATAATATTTCCCCTGCGATTGCTTATATTTCGATTTCGGAGTTCTTTCAACTGTTCAAATGCTAAAGAAATTCCTCCGTTATGTCATATATCTTGCTAACAACCTGGCAACACCCTAAATAGAACTCAGAGATGGAAGAACTTAATAGTGTCCGAGAAGGCATCCATAAAAGATGGCAGATGGAGGATAATTAGATACGGGAATAAGACGTTCTGAATTCCACCTAAATTTCACTCTCTAATTACGTGATTGGACTCCATAATTAGAATTTATACCACGATTTTAGCTCAATAAACCGCCCAATTAACCTTCTTTGCACGTAGAAACGTCCTCTATAATCTTACCAACAGATAGATTTATATTTTAATCCCAGCAGGTGAAAATTACCCAGGAGAATAAGACGTTATTGGTTATTGATGAGTCATTTAGCGCTATAGGTATTTAACCTTTATCTGTCTCAATCCGTTGAAGCAGTAGAGGCAGTAAGGAGAAAAGAAAAGGGATAACAGATATTTTCCACCTTCGGATCACGTAGTGTCGACCTTTCAGAACGTCAGTTGGTAACGATGACGGTCGAAGAATATAACAATCGCGCGACGAATTGCCTCGGATGATGGATTTCCACGGTCGAGACATCGATTCGATTCCAGTCGAACGATCAACCTCCACCCCCCTCCCCCACTTCTCCCCAGTGGAGACTGCTTGCGAATTTATCGTCTCCGCCATCTGCTCCGTCCGATTCCATCTCTCACTCTTGTTCTTCCTTTTATCACGGCCTCAAGAAAGATCTTTTGCAGCGCCGCGTAAGGGTAGAGAAACAAATGGAACTCGCCATCTTCGCAAAGCATAGGATACGAGTCTGTTATAAAGAGCCTTGTAACGGACTCGGTGTACGTTTTCGCGTTTGTCGGTACATGATATGTCAAACGCGAAGATTTTTCAAATCGCAAATTTTCTTCGAAACCGCAACGAGAGATGTGGCTTTGTAACCTGGTATCGGTTTTACTGAAGATTAGAGAGTTGAAAAATGTAGAATTTCGGTAAACATGGCTCGCCGTTGTTGATTCAAATACTAAAAATATCAAGAATGAATTATCGAGACAATTTTATGGCTTAAATCAAAGATAAAATCAAGATAACTCCTCTAGTCATAAGACTATAAAACATTAATCGTCGTAGAGTATAAAATTGCAGATCACGTTTGTTTTTTCTGTTTTTTTTTTGTCTCGATCGAAGTTATTTACATACAAATATAGATTTTATATTGTTTTTTAAAATTGAGAAATCACTGTTTTTTGGCGGTTATTATATTTAGAATGTGTAATAACGCATAAACGCCTTCATTTACAGAAATTCTAGTTATAGGACAGTGGGTTGGGAACTGGAAAATATAACGTCTCAATTCTGCAATGGGCTTTGCCTCGAGGTTTACGGATTTTATGTGTTCAGAAATACTCATAAAAATTCTCGCTAACATATTTTCATACTTTCGCCAACGCAAACAATTCCATCGGCCTGCTCCAACACAGTAACAATTTGAGAGTTCGTCACGGCTGTCATCTTTAACGATCTACTCTAATAAATTGCGGTTCGATTTCAGAATTTTAGGGTTTGTACGGCGAGGATTTAATCATCTAGAGCAGCTTAAAAATTGGCCTCAGATTTGTGTTCCTATCTAGGTGTTGTAGCTGATTCCTATCGCGATTGTAACTTTTTAAAAATGCATTTCTAAATTTTCTCTTAGTTATTCACGAGAATCTTCGGCTTTAAATCAAATTTATGCAAATGTGAAGAGACAGGCGGGCGAAAGAGAGGATTTATTTGAGCTCTTGCGAAATGAAACAAGCGAAAAGAAAGACATTTTTCTCAATCTGTCGCGCTGTCGTCGCCCTCCCTCCGCTCCGTCATGCGGCTCTCTTTTGTCTCTTTGCCTCCTTCTGCCGCCTTATTCCCCCTCCTCTACGTGACGATACTTTCTTATGACTTTACGCGAAACCGTGCGGTCCTCATTGTACCTTAAGTATGAATGAATAAATGGGAAGATGGCATTTATGCTTCTCAAAGACGTGAGTAGCGTGCACAATTTCCTTTCAGATCTTCCCAGCTTGGTTAATTTTTTTCATTTATATTTGACTGCTTTCCTTGAGGTAAATAAGCCTTTGAGGTAAGCGAGAAAAATACGAAATGTAAGATGCTTATTAGCCGTTTAAGAATATACTGTCCGTGTTTCCCTCAGTTCTTTAACACGGTTATTATTTGTCTTGATCCTTAAAACCATTGTGACAAAGTGAAATTAAATTAATCTGAAAAAATCTGTTCTTTAATACGATCGTTTTATATGGAGGAATGTCGATACTACAGTATTTTGTATAAACATTCCTGAAATTATCAATTGAAATATTTATGATATGAAACGGTGGAGATGTAATATTATAAGATATTTTTCTCGCTAAGCTACGAAAAATCTCTGCTTGAAATAATTAAGTATGTTTTCGATAAAAATTTCACCGTTTTCCTAATCTGACGAATATTTTAATGCTAAATTAACCTATTACTTTTCATTAATTCATTTCTGCAGTTCCATTATTTATTTTTCGAGTTATTCTCGCTCTAATACTATATCTAAGCCATCACTGATTTCCTCGTCTCCATATCCCGCCTTTTCGTTTAAAATTTTACTTTGTGTGTTCTTCATCATATGTATGTACCTTAAGAAAAGGAGAAGATTTTACCTTAAGTGTTTGTGCTTGTAGGGTGACCTAGGATGAAGTTCACTCTCTACTAAAACCCAGTTTTAAGAAAGCGCCGCACTTTGCGACACACTCCCAATATTTCCATATCCTCGGACAAAGATCAAATCAAATCAAGGGCGCATTTTATATCGTTACGACCCGGGGGCGGAACCAGAAACTTCCCAAGGGGAGGGGGGCGATCGCCACAATTGCTCCTCCCCCTCTTGATTCCGCCTTTGCCGACGACCATACATATTTTTAAAATCCCTATCTCCATCAGAATCTATCTCTCCCTTGTCATACAGTCTTAATCTTCGATGTAGAAAAAAGGAATGTTGCCTCTGTTAATAACTAAAAGTAGATTTTCATTGAATAAATTTCCTTCGATAAAGATTTTTAAAATTCTTATGTAACTGCAAAATTTTTCGCGTAATAAGACGAAATTTTTTAAGGATTTGTTTTAAATTTAGACTACAAACTGACTTCTTTTTTTACCGCCATGAACAATTTAAACTAGCTAAAGATGTTTGAAAGGAGTAGGACAAATTTAAAATTATTGTTATGAAATTTGAAATTATGATATTCGTGGATCAGTAAAAGGCTCGATTTTGGTACAATGATCAGCACAAATTCGTCAAAATCGGCGAAATACCGAATAAATCGTCAAGATTGACCGCATCACACCTCTCCCTCTTTTCTTTCTTTCTCTCTGGCACCCTCTTCCTCTTACCTAAGGTCATTTCTTCCCTCCTTTCCGTTTTCTCTCTTCCATTATCTGTCTCCCTTACTCCATTCCTAACTTCATCTCTCTCTCATCCTCTCTCACACCCTCTTCCCCTTACCTAAGACCATTTCCTCCCTCTCTCCGACTCTATTCCTGTTCGACCTCGGACTTGCCCGAGCAGAAGTGTTGCGCAACTTCCTGTCGACGGGGAAGAAACTCGCTGTGTGCGTCTCTCGTCCGTCCATTCAGACGGTTTTAGATGATAGGTGACATCTTCCCATATGCTCCTCTCTCTTCTCCCTCTCTCTCTCTCTCTCTCCTTCTCTCTTTCTCTCTTCTCCCTCTCTCTCCCCTTCTCTCTTCTCCCTCTCTCTCTCCCCCTCCGTCTGGCTTCGTGTCTCTTTATAAAATTTTGATTTTTTTGCTGTTATAACTTGAGAATATTTGTCGGATGACGAACAACAGAATTGAAGGAAAAGAACTTGCATGAAAAACGGCGATCGGAAAGAGATTTTTTGCAAATGCTTTTAACCCCTTTGTGACTGAATTATTTTCGGATCGTCAAAAAAAAGCTTTTAATGGATTAAATATGTTGTAATGCATTCAGATAGCCGTTATATGCATAAAATAATGAAATGATTATAGCGATTAGTCCAAAACACATCATATATGATATTCTAGGGATTAAATGTAAGGAGCCTCCTATCATTTTTGATATTCAGCAAAACTGAATGACAGATGAAAGTCGACAAACCAATTTTGATCGTATTATCGTATAAGTATTCCACAGCAACTGAGATGCCGGACGCATAGCGTATTCCTGTTATATATGTAGAGTCGTTGTCCTAGGACAAGGATGGAAAACCTATAACACGAGAGAGGGTTTTGGTTGGCACGCAACTCGAAAATTGTTTATTGACTGTCTCCTTGATATTTTCCATTTCTGACGCAATATAAAAGATTATTTTAGCAAGATTTCAACTATTTAGATAAAACAACTGACTAATGGTGACTTTTAATTCCGAGTACGATATGATTGTTGCTCCATAATTGTAGATAGGCAATAAATGGTCTCGAGCAATGAGTCTTTTTACATGTTAAATTGAGTTTTATATAACCGATCTATCGTTTTCTGGGCTTTGAGTCTGAGAATAAATGATCGTAGTTAAACCAGAAAATTATTTCTTTTTGAGTGCATTTTAAATTGGCATGTAAGTTAGAAAAAGAAAGACATTTTTTTCAATTTTTACACGCAAATAAAAAATATTTGCTATCCCTGTGCTAGGTGCTAAGAGAATGTACGTGTTGATAATAAAGTAGAATGAAGTTACCGGAAATACCCAGTAGAGTGAGACACCATTCATAATGAAATTTTATCTCTGCAGATTGGAGCATGAATAACATATACAACATGATATACAGGGCACAAAGGGTTTAATAAAAATATCTTTTAAAATATTTAACATTTTATTCGCCCATGCGTCGTTTCTCTTCTGAAAAAGAACAAAAAATCTTTTCTCTCTAAAAACCAAATCGCAACTTCTTTGTTACGTAGAAAACTTATATCAATTACCTTTCTTCGTACCAGTAACAAATGAGAGAAACCTTAACCATAAAAAAGAAATTACTTCATGCCAGGGACCGTATACACAATATCTTTTGGTTTATCTTTGTAATCAAGGGTACCTGGTGTGGAGTAGTTCCTCTAAACCCGGAGTGGGAAAGATTGTGTGTTCGGTCCCTGGCGCGGAGTAATTTCCCTAAACCGGTGTATTTGTGGACTTATTTTTTAACTTTTTATAGTTATAAGGTTTCTTATTTTCCATTTTTCTTGTAATTAACCATAGGGCTCCAAAACTGAATTTTTTGCATGTACTGGGTTTTGCCAACCTTGGTACCCAATCTTGAGTATGCGCGGCCGTATTGGCTAGTTTTACTAACATCAAAATTTATCTTATCGGAGAAGTTACGTACTAATCATCTGTACCATAAGGATAGATATAGGGAAGAGGATTTTTAGCTCTCGATAAAACCACGAACAAGTCTGGAAGTGGAGGTTCAAGAAATTTTATTTTAGGAATTCGAAGCGTAAGGTCAGGCAGGCGGTGTCTGCAGAGGCTAGTTTTCCATCATATTATTAATGTGCAGTACTTAGTGATTAGAACTTATTTTATATAATAAACCCTTTTTAAGAAAAACGTGCTTATGTGATCGCTCTGTCTGACCGTCCGTCTGTGGACAATCAACTTTTTTGTTTTAAAATATATTTTAAAATTTCTTTTTGAATTTGATAGCTCTTATAAATCTATTAATTTTAATTGCTTTTTTTTCCAGGTAGTTCATAGATTTTCCGCCTGGTGGCTCCAAAAACGCAGAAAATCAAAATTTCCAAATAGTATTGTAGCCAAACTACCGAAGTAATTTGAAATATTCTTTTTGAATTTGATAGTTCTTGTTGATTTATAAATTTTCCATTGATTGGATTTTGCAAGTATTTCATAGATTTTTCGCTAGGCGGCTTCATATTCGGAAATATCATAACTTCGAAATTGTACGGTAGACAAACTACCGATGCTAAAGGAGTGAAGTCTTCACGCATGGGAAGTGAGGATATACATTCCAGCGGTGCGTGTTGCACCTCCCCAAAGGGGAAGGCAAACCAGAACCCTGAAAAAGTTTAATAAAACGTGCATCTACCTCTTACTTTAGGAAGGGTTCCTTACTTGTTTTAAGTATAGAATGCCTATTTTCAACCTTGAAGTGTATATTATAGGACTTTAGGTATGTCTCTCAGAGGCGTCTCCCCGCCTTTCCCATAAGCCATGGCCCTCGCCAACCGCGGTTTTGTCAACCGAGAGTTTAATCAGGTACCTAATCCTCGCGGTTGCCGAGGGACTATTGCATTTACATTGGAAAAAAATACACTTTATTTGTGAAAATTGGTTGAGATTTCGCAGAATGAAGTCACCAGAATCAATTGGTGAAAGGATTATTGTAATAACGGCACCAGAACGATTGTGTACATGTTAGAAACCGTGATTACAATAGTAATGTAATGGTTTGAATATTTGAAAGTAGGGCTTATCTCTTTTACTTAATATCAATATATGCCGTTTTTCGTACATACTTACATATAGATAATAACGAGGGAATTAATACAAACACACGAAAGCATACGTATATATACTTACATACACATACATTAATAACTATGTTTCCATAGAGAAAATCATGTAGTTTTTTATTCATATTTTCTTACGTCACGTTCTCTCTTAATTCGAGCTAATAGCTATCTCGTTTTTCAATTCGTCGTCCCTTACATGCCTCACCATTGCTATTAGCGCTATCCATTCCCTTCACAGGCCCCTTCATCTCTCTCATTTTCCCCGCCCCTCGAACCTTCCCCTCCTTGCCGCACACGTAGACGAAAATCGGTAGCCGGGACTCGCTTTGTCTTGAGCGCACCCTCGATTCGACGTTCCAAATCAGGAGGGCCAACTTAACACCCACTCAATTGTCCTTATATGCTCCATCACCTCCACCCTCCGGTGGGCAGATCTCGAAACCTTTCCCTTCATCTCGTCCGTCCGTCTCGCAGGTCGTTCCTCCGAGGTGAAAACTTGGCGAGATGGGTCGAAAAAAGGGAAGTTTTTTTGAATCAAAAGGACCACACAGGCACCCGTCAAAATCGAAATTATCATATCGTCCCGCTTTCGTTTTTTTTTCTAAATCCATCTCCGCGTCTAAGTTTTATTATTTTTTTTATTTTCTTGATTGCGGGGACACCCACCTTCGGCTTCTTCTGGATCCCGTGGGTTATAATCTGTTTCCAACTGCCGACATTGAGCAATAGGGAGAAATATTTTGGCTCACCGCAGGCTCTGTAATTTATTCAACGCCGACACTGAGTCGTTGTTTTGGAAAGGGGAAATTGGGGGAGGAGGAGATCTCTTCGAGCTCCCCCCCTTCTCTCTCTCTCTCTCCCCATCCCTCCCTTATACACTATCTCCTCCCCCTCTTTTTCTCTCTCCCACTCCCCCCTCTTCTTTTCTCTCTTTATAGGTAACAACCAATTTCATTCGCTTGAGTTGTCAAGACGGAATGATTTGGTCGAATGCGCATCAGTCTTCTTCCCGCACCATTTAAGAAGCCGTACGTCTTTTTCCCATAACGGTAGAGAGAACTGGTCTTTAAATGAATAATTTTTGGTGGAGGTAATTACAAGACGTCATCTCTTGACAGCTTTATAACGTATGCAGGGATATCTCTGGCCCTCGCGGGATGGTCAACCGACTGCCCGACTCATCTTCCTTCTCAAGTTTTTCACGTCTGCACGAATACGCTGCCTTCCTTTCTTCCTAACTGCCGAATCCGAGGACGCAGATTCGTTTATAGGGGAAGCTATTTCTCCAACTTAAATCGATTCTGACGTTGTTTAACCAAAGTTTACCGTCATTTACCGAGTTTTTTTTATAAGGTTGATTCATCCAAATTCATCGAAATCCACTTGGGAAGGCTCCACTCTGTGGAAAGCTTCCTTAATAGAAATAAAACACATTGTAATTTCCACTATTTCCTTGGGTTCGTTTTATAAAAGTTTTTGTTTTTACAAAAAAAAGAAACAGATTGGATCGGTGTGTCCACCTTCCTCTTTTCTTCCCACATTTGTATAAACTTCAGTCCAAGCATTTGACGTGCTATCATCATAAAGCTGCGTTTTCAAGAAAGTTGTAATTGATACGGAAGCTCCGCTCATGGAAGTACGCATAACCGGTGAAAGAAATTCAGCATCAATGATAACATGGTCGCAGACAAACCGTTATCATTGACACCAAAATGTTATCAGGAACAGAAAATAGATTTCAAAATCAGTAACAATTGGTAATTTACTATAGGAGTTAATGTCCAGTAGCAAGAGATCTTTTAGTCCACTGACTCACTTAACGAATAAAAACAATTTCCGATTTCGTTTTTTTTTGGCATACAATTCTTTTTCTTTAGGCGAACATTTTTGACTTTACGTAGATTAGATTTTAAAACCATTCCATCATTTTATTTTTGGACAGGTTGTTGGCTGTTTTAATCCGTACTGCCAATACACCTCTCCAAGATAAGAATTTTTCAGTGTCATCGAAATAGGTCGATATTTGATGGAGTTATAAAAAAACCTGCCTCGTTTCTGAGGTAACACTTTATCGCTATATAAATATCTCTTAGGGAAAAACATGAAATCTTGGGCAATAGTCGCTTTTAAAATTTAAAAAAAATATTTCGTGCCTTCTTCGCTGACGACATTCCATAACGTCTTTCTGATTTTTCAATTCGAGAATTTTGAGCGCTTTCAGTTACATTACTGGAGAGTTTCTCAAGGCTTAACTCACTCGTTTTAAACGAATCATTTTAACTTCCAATCAATGCCGTGGCAATAGCTAAAAATATGATATTACAATGAAGTCACAAGTGGATATATTGATGCCGGTGATTTTTCATGGTACTATTCAGGCATGATTTGATTGGGCTGTTATCAACATTCTGTCGAAAGTCGATTACGAATCATTGCTAATCGGCGTCAATGGCGTCATAGCGTGGAAATGCACACATCAGACGACGAAGTTCAAGAAAGAATTATTGAGCTCACCTAACAGCTGAAAATAACAAGTCACAAAGGTGTTTAAATGACATATTATGCATGTTCGCATAAATTCTAAAATGTCAAAGCTGAAAATAACTTGAAAAACTGTTTCTCCAGTAGCCATAAAAAGTTGAGAAAACCAGATGCACATTTCCGCTACAAATCAGTCAACATCAGAGAAGATTCACCAAGTGCCTTAAATGCACTCGTAGTTTTCTCAACCTATTTATAGAGGAATGGTTTTCAGTTTGAAACAGATGAAATTATAGAAAATTGACGGCACTTGACTTCAGCTATGAGATAATGTTCGCAGAAGTGAATATTTAATTGACCAAGAGAAATATCATTTGAGCTTTTTGAAAGCTTCTCAACTTCATCAAAAATATCTTCGTTGCTGTGACGTTACGTGTACTGAAGAAATAATAATTTTTGGGCACTTTCGCAACGGTACACTAGTCAACCAAGCTTCACACTTCGTAAGTGTTTGCAAATTTATTTGAATGAGAATCAGTCCCAAATCACACGATTTTCTTTTTTAAAGGGAAGTTTTTCGGAAAGAATATCTCTCGCCATTTAGTAAAGCTCTGTATCAGTTGACGACCCCAATCCGACCGAAAACCATTACGTGCTATTAAAAGCTTCTTTCCGCGGGGAAAAACACATTTGCCGAGGCGAAAAAGTTCTTCTCTTCTTTGTTGTCCAAGGACATGAAAATTGCCTATATGCTAATCGACCATTTATCATCCATTAGCAGGAGATGGAGTTGAACATTCTCCGGGGATGCTAATCCATCAATATCTTACTTTGTCGGTCATGGTGGTCAAAGGAATGGAGTTCGCTGACACTGTGAAGCTTCTTTGGTTTTCATCTCGACAAACAACACCAGCCTGTGTTTCGCTTGTTTCCTCGTGTCTTCATAACATATCTTTTTTACCGAATATTTCCGTAAACGGGATGCTGTCAGCCGAAATGAAAACAACCGCCTCTTACCATGGAGCAATGGAGGTGACGTACGAAAAGGGGAGGGGGATACGAAAATAATTATAAAATTCGTTTAATCTGAGGCGGATGATATAATTTTTCGAGAACGTTCGATGTTTTGCAATCTGCGATACGAATTCAAGAATAATCACTTAAAAATTAAAAGCGTTGAAAAAGTACTTATCTCAGGTGTCTTCGACAGCCACAACAAATGTGGTGAAAAACCATATGCGAATTTCGCCTACGGTGCAGCCGTCTTCAGCGGTAATTCACCGAAATTAGAGTCTAAAAGGATACGTGTGTCGGTATTTCTGTTGCTTTTATGTGTGTGCGGAAGGGGAGAGGGGAGGAATTTGCGGGAGGGTGTCCATTGCAGTATGGTACATTTTTGAAAAATCGGAATTTCACAGCGCGGGTGTGACATTTTTCTTTTTTCCCGTCCTTTCGACGATGTCACCTTAGAGGGGTATATATGAGTTAACGCATGAAAATAATGCCTATTTTTGAAAAGCTGTAGTTGGGAAATAAAAAATCCAATCCATATGATTTGAAGTATGTTTATGACATATTTTTATAAACCATTCCTTGCAAAAAATTTTTGTATTGTTGATTCTTTCTGAAAAATGGCTATTTCAAGATGGCGTCTATGATTCGGCATTGTCGTCTTTGGGCCATGATTGTGATGTAACGAATAGTCAAATTAAAAAATAGAACAGTTTTGCAAATTATATGAATACACAAATGGCCTCTTCTATGTGCATTAAAATTGAGTAATTACTGCTATTTCTGTTTGCAATTAAATATACTGTATGGAAAATTCATAAAATTTCGTATATTATATTTGAATTGCAAAAGAACCAACTTAAATATTTCAAAATCTGTAGTCTACTCTATTTCTACATGTTTGCAAAATACATGTATTAAATTTAAGATTTTTATCCATAACGGTTTTTGAGAAATCGTGGCCCAAAATGTTGAAAATGTAGTTTTCGGGAAAATGGCTTTAAAGATAAAACAATAATACTGGCACTTTGGGAGCGCCATTTCGATGCAAACGGCTTTGATAAACAATATATTACATGCTGGAAGGATCTGTATTTCTCCTCTTATGCTACATTAGAAGCTTAACGGTATCTATCCTTTTTCCGATGGCTGCCTTGCTAGTTCATTTGATAATTGGCTAGAAAACGATTCGCCGAAAAGTCACAGCTATTAACGCATAGTGGGTGATTTTTCATTCGATATCGATGGGCAAACCTCCGTTTGAACAAAGAGATGAGGCATATGAAACCATTTTCCGAGTTTGACGTCTATTTTCTCTGAATCTGAGCTGGTTTTCGCATTTAATATTTGTTATTTTAAATACGCAAGTAGGTCAATGCACGCATCCTGATCTTATCGCTCGGTATTTGTTGACAGCGGTCGATTGGATACATTGTAATAAGAAGAAAGGAAAAAGTGGCTGCAAAGAATAAAAATTTCCTTATGAAGGAAATCGAATGCAGAAGAGAGACGAGAGCATGGAAAATGATGAGAGACTTAAAAGAATAAAGCAATCGCGGCATCTAAAAATTTCACCTACAAGTTCTCCGAGTTAGGGTCTTGTGGAACGTAATATTTTTCGTAATCGCAATCCAAAATTAATAATTAATATTTTAAAGTTGAAAAAGGCTGCTTAGCGTGTTGTCGCTTAAATTGCATAAATGTGAATTTCGAGTTTCAGCTTCCATATTTATTTAAAATGAGTGTCTTCGTTTTGCAACAACAGCGAATTCCTAATAATTAAAGCTAAATCAGCGTTAAAATTTGAAATTAATTCTTGTTTCCTTGCATTTCTTTGGTTCAACTCGGGTGATTTTTTGCAAGCGCTTCTAGACCCACTTCCCATGGTGCAAATGACCATTTCAGCAATTTACCTATCATCATAAACTGTTTCTAAACGTAAAACATTCTTTCGATGCATGTGCATGCATGCATGCCATTTCGCTTTATATATTAACTTGGGTGTAATTCTATATCTAAAATTAATAGACGAGACCGAGACTTCTTGGAATTCCGTGATAAGTATTCCATATCTCTTGCATGTTCTTATAGAACTTTTCTTTATCTCCTACCTTAAAAATTTTTTAAGCTCGATCCATGCCTTAAAAATATCTGCAGAATACGCAGCCAGGTCCAAAGCCGTTTGAAATCAAGTCTTCCTCGCGAATCGTGCCACCCTTTCAGTTTGCGAAATCATCGCGGCGCTAAAATCGAAACCGTGCACCGTTCAAAGCCCATAAAACCCGGCAGGTCACTTTTCATCGAAGCCATCGCACTGTCAACCACGCCTCCCCAGAGAGAAAAATGACGAACGCGGCGGCAGCGATCGTCTTTTTTTTATTCTACCCGAGGCGTATGATTAGTTAACACCGCTAAAGGATTCCCATCAAAAAGTACACGAAAACACTCTATAAGAAATTTCGCGGCAACGTTTGTGTTAGAGGTGGTTTATTTTTTTCCTGAATAGGAATTCCGAAGGACAAGTTCGGCCCGTTAACAAAAAACAAATACAAGAGCAAAATAATATAAAGAAACCGGAATATTTTTACGCACTTTTAGGCGTTCGTTGACCTTTTCCATTGTACGCTTTACGATGTTTTTTTGTTTTTTATTATTCGTTCCTATCTCTCTCTCTCTCTCTCTCCCTCCCTCGCGCGTTACACACGAGCGCACTGACACCGACTACCTCCCCCACTCCTGTCCCACGCTCATTCCCTCCCTCCAGTCCTTAAACTCACTCCCTCCAAAAACCCCCCTCCGCTTTCCTTTCTGGTCCGCTCAGGTGCTCATTTGCATCCTCTTTCGTTACTTATCCCAAAACAGTTTTCTTCCATTCAATTTCGCCCTTCTCACCTCTTTCTGATATTCTTTTCTGAAGCTCTCCTTTTATCTCTTTAAGCTCTTCCTCCCCAAGTTTGTTATTTTTTTTATTCGTCTTTCTATCCCATTTCCACGCTTTTATATATTCTCTTCCTCGTTCCTCTTTCTTTCTGCTCGTTATATGTTTTGTTTTTGGTGTTTTCCTAATCTCTCTCTCTTCTCATCCTTAAATACGTCCCCTTTTAAACTTCGTTTTCCTTTGGGTTTCTTTTCCCTTTTTAGTGCTTTTCGCCATTGCTGAAAAGCACTATTATCTTCATGATGTCCATCCGTCCGTCCGTCCGTACGCAAATATCAGGGAAGAATTGGCTCAACCGATTTCAACCAAATTTGGTGCATAAAATATTCACATAAATTAATGACCAAAATGGCATATTTGGACCGGATCGACTGAGCAGGGATGCCACAATTGCAAAGTTTAACTTTTCGGTAAAGATGAATTTGGAAGGAATTGGCCGAACCGATTTCAGCGAAATTTTGTATAAATGATATGTGAAAGACAGAAAAACAAAATCACTATGTTTAGTGTATATGTGGAAAACAGGGCTGCCACAATAAAAGTAATAAAAAATATTTTTACACGTATTTGTGTTAAATTGTCCACATCAATTTAAACCAAATTTAATACTTATTATTTATATATATATAACCATTGTAATATATTTAAACTGAAACAGCCAAACAGGGGTGCCACAATTACAGATTACTCTCATTCAGTAATTAAGTATTTGGAATGAATTGGCCGAACGGATTTCAATTAAATTTTGTATATAAGATTTATACAACATACCTTAATGAAATCAAGATGTTTAAAGCGGAGCTGAAGAGCAGGTCTACCACAGTAAAAAGTTAAATAGTATTTATTTTACACGTATTTCTAGAGTACTGACACAATGAATTTTAACCAAATTTAGTATATTTTATCTTCATATAAATATATAACCAAAATATTAAATTTCAACCAGGTCGACTAAACAGGGCTACCACAATATCAAGGTTAGAATTTTTCTGTAACTATGAATTTGGAAGTTATTGGCTGAACGGATTTAAAAGAAATGTCGGTTGTTGGGCGAGTATAGAAATGGAAAACGAGATATGTTAAGAACGGATAAAAAAGCAGGACTACCACAATATAAGGAAAAATAATTTTCTGATTTGAAAGCAAATACATTAGTAAATGATTATAATACTACGGCGAATTAAACGAAAAGCACTTCTGTACCACGGGAAACCCGTGAACACTATTACTTGCTAATCTTTCTCGCCTTTTCACGAAATTTAGTATTTGTTTTCCCTTCAAGATCGTTTTTCTTTATTATATTTTCACCATTTCTAACAATTTTTCTTGTTTTTGGTTAATTTTAATTTTAAAAATAGTTCGTGTGGTATCATTTTTTTATCCGTTCGTCCAACGTGAAGTTACTAAATCGAAGTTGTGGTTAAACCACAAGCTCTAGACGAAAATGAGAACATTAGACAACATTGATAGTTATGGCATTCATTTCTATATATATTTATTTCAAATGCCAAACCGCTTTTTCGTCCGTGTCTACTCAGTAAAATTAATCGAATTGAATTAGTTGAACGAGTCGAAACGTCTACGACGATGAAAATGTGCATGAATGGGTTTCATATTGGATAAAATAATGAATCGGTGAAATTTGTTCAATCTTTTTTATTTTTAAGACGGATTTTGAAACTTGTTTTTATCCTCGTTTTCCTTCTGTATATCTTTCAATTATCTCTTTTCTCCCTCGACGTCATGTTCTCTTTCTACAATACACTCCGTTTTTCTCATTCTTCTCCTCTTACATTACTCAATCTTCGCCTTTTTGATTTCTCCCTTTTTCAATCTCCCTCCTCCTCCTCTCGACTTCGCCAAGGATAACGACCTCCTTCGTTATTTGCACCTATTCGTGATACGCCCAATCTTTTTTACCAGTTTCCTCTTCTCCGTCCCCTTGCCACCCAGCTCCACCCACTTCCCTCGCTCTCCTTCCATTCTATCCCACTCCTTCCCTCGCTACCGCTCACTCCTCCTCCGTTTCGAAGTTTTCTTTCAAGCCCGTCTCCCGTGATTGTGTGTGCGTGTCGCTGAAGGTTTTCCATCTGCCCCTCTTGTTTCTGTCGCTCCTGTCTCTCTCTCTTTCTCTCTCTCTCTCTTTCTCCTCTCACCTCTCTTTTTCTGGTCCATTCTCTCTCTCTTCCACATCTTCATTATCGCTCTCTCTCTCTCTCGTCCTCCTTATTTCGCCTAAATCTCATTCCGTCTCTTTTTCGTTCTTCTTTTGTTTTCGGATCGCCCGTCTTCTTTTCCTTTGTCCTCCTCTCGACTTTCTGTAACATTTACCTTCCTGCGTCCACTTGGTCCGCTTTTTTTCTGCGATGTCGGTTTTTTACCTCCCAGCTTGTCTCTCGTGCTTTTTGTACTGTCTTTTTACAATAAAATGCCCTATGACTATCTTCTTCCGTTTGTATCCCCCTGCAGTATTACATGCTGAGTCATTTCTCGTCCATACCAACGATTTCGTTCGTCTATCTTCGCAAATTCCGCTAATTTACTCTCTACTGACGTATTTTGAAAATTTGGTCTTGTGTTCCAAGTATTTAGACTTTATTTATTTTAGTACATTTCAGTAACGCATTTATGATTCGATTATGCGTACTAATTGCCAATTTCCATGTAAAGATAATCATTGTTTCAGGCTTTAGATGATGGAAGTATAGTCAGACCCCGATTTAGTGCCCCCCTATATAGTGTCACCCCCGCATACCACCCTTTCAACGTTGTGAACAGGAATTTCATCTTATGATTAGATAGAGAAAGCATAGATGTACCTCGATTTACCGCCACACCCGTTTAGCGGTAATGTCAGTGAAGGACAAGCGGTGGCGCTAAATCGGGATTTGAATGCACTTTCTTTTACGATAGCTTATAGCTCGTGAAGTGAAACATATTTTTCCAGCTCAAGCTCATCTTTAAGACCTTGGAGACTTGCTTATGTGATTTAGATAAACCGTGGATGAAGGAAATTAGAAAAACTATTTTTATGGAGAATTTCATTTGTCTTTTCGTCGCCCATTTGTTTATCTGCCTCCTTCCCTCTTAGTTGTCGTTTGTAAACAAATAGGATTCAGTTATCTCTCTCGATGGAGACAGTTCCCTTGCTTTCAACCATCATCCTTTCTGTAAGTGCATTCCTCTCCCGTTTTTACGGCTGCTGAGGAAGTCATAATATCCTTTGGCTGGAAGGTTATTGGGTACGAAATTCCCGTCAGATGGACCTAACTATATTTTTCGGTACCTTCCCCCATCTACTGGCCAGTTTCACATGGCGCGGCAACCAGTTAGGAGCGCGTCAACGCAACCCGTAAAAAATCAGCCTTCGGTCGTAAATTAACTGTTCATCCGTGGCAGAATGCTGCAGCTCTTAACTGGACGTGGCCACCGGCTGAATTAACCAATGATCTCCCTCACTCTTCATTCCATTTTATATTCGTCTTTTATTGTTTTGTCTTTGTCCACGCATTTTTTCTCCCCCTTCAATTTCTCCTCTTTTTATTCCCTTCCTTTGCGTCGCTGCTCGAAACGTCCTTTCTTTCGAATCTTTCTCGCGGTCTCAATCTTACGCGGTTTTTAAGTACCTTCATATTCGTCTCTCTTTCTCTCTCTCTCTCGCCCACCATTCCTCCTCCAACCATCCTCTGCCTAACCCTTAAATGTCCTTTCGTTGACTGGAAGGAATTTCCTATCACACCAAATGGAGCACACGAGTTTGCATTCCGGCGAGGGCATTCTCGATCCAGCGCGTATTCGGTTTTTCGCGTTGCTCTGTGTCGTTAGCGACGGTCCTTAAAACGGAATTCGTGAGGTGGAATGTGAGAGCAAATCGCCGCTGCTTTTTGGTTTTGTTTATCAGTTTTAATGAGCAAAGCGGTCGTAGTAAAATGGTTTTCTTCTCGCGCGTCGATATATTCGCTATTTTTGATTACTCGAGGAACATGAAAAACTAATAACTCTTAAAAGTCACTCGGATGTAAAAGCCGCTAGCACTCGTTAGTAGTTAATTTTGTTTTTTTTTTAGCTATTTCCCATGAGTGTCCACGGAAAGTTGAGTGAAACTACCAAAACGTAATTCAACGGGTTTTATCCTCTTCGTTGCACCGATTGTTGCTTATCCCAGTCTTTATAGTCTCGAGATACATTCACAGGATTATCAGCTGATTCGGAAAATTTATCGCAAAAGTATTTAGCTCACATCAGGAAAATAATTTTTAACAAAACTACATTAACACTTAAGTGTGTTTTGCGTAGACGGAAAATGAAAGATTGTGTTCACGAATAGCAATTATTTATGTGCATGTAAAATGACCACGGTCTTCCTTCGTGAAAAATCTTTGGAATGAATAATAAAGACAAAGTTTTCAACTTTGTAATGAAATGTAATGAAAACTTTTCTTGGCATTTCTTATACTTTCGATACGCACTACAAAATTATTATATTATTATATGATTAACTAAATCCTCTAACAGTTTTTGATGTATGTATAACCCTGATGAAAACTAAATCAATGTTTCAAGAAACTTCTAAATAATTCACACGTCAAGTTTAGATAAAAATTTATAAAAGCGACCACGATAAAGTGGCCCCGTCCTCGGTAATTTTTACAATTATTCTCTATAGCATCCTAGCCCGAACTTTTCCACTTGTCGCCATCATTATCTACCTCGGTTTTATTTTTCTACCTCTAACAGCCTCCGGAAAAGTACGTTTTTAGGCAGTGTATGAGAGAAGGAAAATTGGCTCGGCATAATATGTTCTGGCTGATTCGTTTGTTTGAAACTTTCCTTTTGGCCCAACTTTAAATTTCCCCAAGCAGACTATTGGCTTTAGAGATATAAAAAGTGATCATATCGTTGAGAGGCATGTGAAAAGCAAACATACGTTAGAGGTATCTTATGGCGAGAGAATAATTTATGGGAAAACGGCTTCTCGAGCTCAGCTTGAACTGCGTAATGTAGATGCGAATACTAAAGTCAAGAGCCACTGGAGATGGCGACAATCGAGGTGCTTGGGATTCATTAATATATCACCTATTTTCAAATGATGTGCCGTATAAGGTCACCTGCGCGTCACAAATGTGGCGGGCATCGGAATCCTGTTGGACAAAGCTGCTCTAAATATCCATCGTGAAAATTAGTAGCATGTGATGCTGGAAAGATCGGATGCAGAATACAAAAACTTAAAAAAACCTCACACCTTCCATTATTTTCTTTTCATTGTGTCATCTAGGCCTTTTCTAATCGTCGTAAATTATGTATTTTTAATGTTTGTTTAATTTTCCCGTCCACTATCACCAAAAGTTTCTTCCTTGTTTATCTTTTTCGAGTGCTCTTTTTTCGAGCATTTTTTTTATCGCTCTTATTTCGACTTCTGCTGACAATCTGCTCTCTCCATCGCCCTCCGTCATTTTCTCTCTCCCTCTTCCGCCGAACGCTTCTTGTTTTCGTAACATGTTCTCTCTCGCTCCTCTCTTAGCTTCTTTCCTCTATCTCGCTGTATCTTGCGCTCTGCTTCCCGATACCCATTCCTTTTTCCCCCGTTTTTTTTTTAACGGTTGGAGTCGTCTTTTTTTCCGCCTCGTGTTTGTTTTCAAGAGGCCCGGAAAAATGTTTTCGAAGCTGCACTGATAAATCGTAACAACGGCCCGGAATTCATTTCGAGCATCCCGAGGCGCCGTCATTCTCTCGAGTCGCCAAAGCGCCCTCGTGAGTCACGCCGGACGATCGTTTTCCTCAATCGCATAGAAGCCGTCGGCAAAAATCGCGGCAAAAAATATGGGAATATCGTTATCGAGTAAATAAACATTAGTGTCGTTAGTGCCAGTTGCTTCTTTTTATGCCCCTACTCTCCATTTAACGCAATGCCTTTAATTTGAATTACTATCATTATATATAGACGTTCCTTACAGAGGAGGATGTAACATATATACTAATGTTTAGGCACTTCCAGATGAGCTGGAGATTCGAAATTTTTTTGTTAGGTAGGATTTTGTGCAAAACCGACTAGAAAAAACGAAAATCTTGAAAAAGTGCAACAATGCGGCCGCTAAAAATTCTCAATTGTTTAAACAAAATTTCAAGGTTCATGTATTTTCGAATGTGCTACGGAGATGAAATTATTTTTAGAGGTAGGATTTGTAAAAAAAAACGAAATACGGATTATACACATTTTGATATTTTAATTTGTGTTGCCGTTAAAAATTCTTAAAGTTTAAACAAATAGATAACTGTTTAGGTACTACGGAATGAGCTAGGAAGCTGAAATTTTCAAGTTATTTACAGAGTAGTGCATTTTCACAAATAAACATTTGAATCTCTCCATAAATGTATCGCGGCGGCCGTTAAAATTGTTTAAAATTTAAACAATTAGAAAAATATTATTTCACTTCTAGAAGTGCTACAGCTTTAAAATTTGGCAGAAATGTGTAGCATTAGTACCCCATAATGGAGAAAGTATAAAATTCTTAAAATTGCAAAGTTTTGGGATTGTTTTAATCTATTATTTTTACCCAAGGGAAAAACGAAAATCGCTCCGGAGGTGAAATCTTTAGAATTAAAAAAATATTTGTAATGATGAAATATCTGTCTGAAAAATGAATGTTTTTTCAAGGTGGGATGATATGCTTGCAGAATGCAAGCACCTTCTACTAGTTTATATTATATAGCTGCTTTTTACTTATGATGTATTTTCATATGTATATGAGGAGGAGGATACTAATGTTTAGGCACTTTCAGATAATCTAGATACTTGAAATTTGGCACGATTATAGATTGTTGGTCACAACCAAACAAAAAAAATCTAAATTTTAAAATTGTTAATTTTTATGGGTTGTTTTTACTCCTTTTGTACATTACAATTGAATAATTTTTATCTCGGAAAACTATAAGTCGTAGGTACGTGCTGTTGCAGACTTTTTTGTAGTAAATGTTGTCCTCGACCTGAATAAAAATTTTAATCGATCATACAGGCGACCCTCGGTAAACGACGCCCTCGGTTAACGACGATTCGATGTCACGACCAAACCAGGACCTATTATTTTTCAAAATCGCCTTACGACCTCGCAGTCGTTACTTACGATCAATAAAAATGTAATACAATACGTAGCAAAGATCGATCATTAAATTGAGATTAAGAATACAGAAAGAATTATCGATCGAAATCTAAAAATTATGTACGAACGTTAAATAGGGAGTCAGAAATGACAAAAAATTGAGCATATTAATAATTGTAATTTTAAGTTGACGCTTCTATAATGAGGCTTTTATTTCGAGCGGAATATTACAATCCAAACTTCAATCACTTCATCGAAATGAATTACATTTCTAGAGAATAAACAATGACGAACGACGAAGAAACAATTATTCCAGTTCACTACCACGTTACTTCGGTGGGCGCCCTGCCTAAGGGTTAAATTGAGTTTTATTTACCCCCTCTGTATTGCCTGGTTCTAGTCCTAGTCAGCGTGGCTCAGCCACTCCTTCAGCCGTCAATGCAATAGCATCTTCCTAGCTTTGCTCTGTCAGTTTTTTTGTTTAATTTATTTTTTATCGAATTGTCTCAAAAGCGACAATCTGAGTCAACTGCAGCTGGTGCTTCTAAGAGAAGGAAGCAAATAACTTTGGAGCAGAAAGTTGACATAATAAACAGGCATGAAAGAGGAGAGACGCCGAATGCAAAATTTAAATGTTTTTAGGTTGTGTTATAAAAGTACATTGTTCGTTGGGAAGGTTAATTCTTTATTTCAATGACAACATTTAGGTGCAAAAGCTTTCTCTACATTTTATTTTACTGTACTGAACTATTTTTTTGATGTAGTCGACTATAAGGATCAGACGTGCGTTAAACCGTACATAACGATTTGGGGGTTAATTATATTGTTTTAGGCTAGAGTAGGTATAGTCTTTATTTCCTTAAAACATTTGGGTGAAAAGCATCTCTCTTTTTTATTTTACTATACTATTTTTGGAATTTAGTAGGCACTGTAAGGACCAAATGTGTGTTAAACCGTACGTAACGATCGCTAGGAATGTAAGACTCGGTTAACGAACCAAATTCTGTTAACGACCATTCGCAGAAACGGATCGCCGTCGTTAACCGAGGGTCGCCTGTATAAGAGCTAGAGAAAGCAAATTACGATTTTTCGGATGATTAGCGACGTCATCGCGCCGTTGAGAGTCATAACGGAGGCAATATAGCGTCGTCTCCTCTAACTGCGTAGTTGCACGCTTCTTACTGCGCATATAGTGACTATTCGTATAAATACCATTAAATTACGTGACGTTTAGAATGATCTGATGCTTTCCCGGCGAATGGATGCGGTGAATTTTTCTCGGGTTTCCAGCCACGTGAGAATGGTGTCTTCCGACGTTTCGGCGCCTTTCTCTGGCGCCATCTTCAGGGAACACCTGAGTGCACGGCACTCAGGAGTTCCCTGAAGATGGCGCAAGAGAAAGGCGCCGAAACGTCGGAAGACACCATTCTCACCTGACTGGATACGTGACGTTTGTTCTTTTGGGAAAATTTTTTTGGTGGTTGCACTGATTACGGCTGGTGTGTGTGTTTTCACAAAACAGTCTTTTACGAAGTGCTTCAATTCATCCTTGGACGACGCAATAGCTCATCGACGTCACCGTGCATGAGATTTCATAATCTAAAATAAACAAAGTGATCTGAAATGCTTGCAAAACGCAAGCACCTTTTACTACGATAGATTAAATTCTTTTCTTGTGTTTATTGAGTTTGTATTTTTATTTGTATTTCTCAACTTTGATATCATTCAGACAAATCTCTGATCCGCTAAGGCAGTGGTTTCCAATCCGGGTGCCGCAACTGATTTTTAGGGGTGCCGCGATAAATTTAGTTTTGTACATAAATCAACGATTTGGATGTGTTTGCAGGTAAATAGGGCATTCATTTTATCTCTAATAAATTAAGTATGGTGTGGTACCAACACATTGATATGCCCCAAGGATGTAATACTCGTTTGTGAAAACATAAAAACCTGGTTATAAGGCTGAGGTGTTCTGTTTATCTTTGAAAGGGTGCCGCGCCTACAAAAAGGTTGGGAACCACTGGGCTAAGGACTTAAGGAGAATTCTCAGTTAACTCCTTAGGGGGGAGTTACCTTCTTTCTTTTGGAATAACATTCAGTAAAAAAATGTTAATATTTTTATTCATTATTTGAAGCGATTTGTTCTGCCGTCATCTTTTTCCAACTTTCACTTCGATACTTCGATGTGCCTTTAATCTTTCCGCCATTTTCTATTCACTCTGTGAATTCTCGATTAGAATCCCTTTTGGCGCACTTCTCTTCTTGTTTGGAACACTTGTACGCATCTCATGTCACCGGTACGTCAATTCCTCTGTTTTCGGTCCCGTTGTAACGGTATCGAAGACAAAGGGCATAATAAATATCGGATGGAAAAATTGTTGGTCGGTTTTAACGGACTTTTCTAATTATTTTTCGCATTTCCAAAGAAATCAAAAATGGATCAAAATCAACTGGAATTAAAGTTAAAAGCATATCTTTCGTAAAATCTTCCGATGTTATAATACTGGTTTCATCCAGTGTAAATAATGGAGAGAATTTTTTTTCTAGACTTGTATACCGAAAGGGAATAAGCAACACAAATAAAAGAGCGATCCATTCCCTTCTGTATTCGACAACGCCGAGACCAGAAAGAAACACGACACGGTCGATTTTTCACGGCCGTTTTAATTCCATTACAGGGGCGAGATGAAGGTCCGACGATCGACACTTATTTGCATTGGCGTCATCTTTTGAATAACGAAACAATTTCGGGCGTGACCAATGAGAGACGCGAGAAATTGCCCAGGCACGTATGAGTGCAAGCGAGGGGAAGGATCGGGGCGCACGCCTCGAGGCGCCATTTTGGAACAACTTATACAATGGGCTGTGCTAAGGTATTGAAAAAAATCTAATGTGGCCACCACATGACTTTCTAAGCTATCACATACACGCACACACACACATCATCGAGTAAATGGTCAAAAACGTGTTCAGGGGACCTCAAAACGTGTATTTCCGTTGAAATCTCGAAGTCGATTTTTTTCATGAAAACAATACTTTCCCCTATACTACGTATGGAGAAAGTATAAAGCGATATGGGAGCCCCATAGGTTTTTTACGTGGCCTTTGATCCGACGAGATGGCTTACGTGTGCCCATTGGGGAAGGGCCAAAGGGGCCACTCAACCGATTAGGGACGCACCGAGCAAAGGGCCCATGAATATTTATCTCGTCCTTTATTTTTTCGATTTTCGTCTACTTTTTACTTACATCCGCTTTTTGTCTATCGCTTAACTCAATGCGACGCTTGGTTCGACTAGTCCTCCAAAGAAAGCCTCCGGGGATAAGGTTTGTTTACCTTCGTATTAAATCGTAAATCTGCCAAAAGTGGAAGGGAAACGGTATTTTTAAAGTAATAGAATTACACGTTTACAGCTCATGTATATATTGATATCGTATAATCCTCGTTTTTTCCATTTAGTATTAATTTTCCGGTCGTAATGTTCAATTGACCATATGCCTGTTATATTGATATTCATACTATAATATCTTTACATGCCCAGAAATGGGGTCTTAAAATTTAAATGAAAGTTGTGGGAAATAACCGCTTATTATAATCTAAAGTGTCCTTATAGGTAAAGCAAGGGTTTGTTTCGATTATATAAAATTTCGAAAGTTCATCTGTTATACTTTGTTCTTGATTACCTTTTTACTGAATATTCTGGTCTTATATTCACACGAACATATGCTCCTAAGTCATGTATTTAATAAACACAGACGATAACTTAATTTCAGAATAAAGATTACATTCTTCAGCAAGTAACCTCGCATGCGATTAAATTATAGAAATCACTTAGTCGACGACGTCTCTAAAGCTGTCGTAACAGCTCAGTCATGTCAATGATATTAAAGGAGAATCATGTGAACGAATATCTATTTGCTGAGAGGGAGAGGAGGTTATAAAAGAAACTTTTCTGATTAATTTATCTCCGATATTACGTTACATTAGCATTATTCAATTATTTGCGTATGTAAAATAAATATCTTCATTTATGTTTAAAGTGTTCAGTAAAGTTAAACAGTAGGTGCAACTTGTTATTATCTTTGGTTTTTGTTATCAGCCCGATATTGTAATCAATCGTCAGATTAACAAACAAGACCTATTTTTAGAAAGTGTGCCGTTTATTGCTATCAGCCGCTTAGTGCAATCATACAAGGGTGACCCAATGCGATTACATTAAGTGGAACCCACTGTAGTTGGATTGGCGCCGTAATTTTCAACCGTGCCCATAGGCCTATTATTGACTCTCTTACTCCCTCTTTATCACCTTTTTACATTTTTACGTACACTTAGTTTAATAGGTGAGAATTACATTATTTGTATTCCACATTAATATTTTGATTGCAGCTCCGATGCGAGAAGATATCCGATAGCTCCCATCTGTTTACTTTCCCTCTCTCATTCTCACTTTCCTATTTTGTACCTATACTCTCTCCCTCTTTCTCTCACTCTCTCCCTCTCTCTCTCCCTCTCTCTCTTTCTCTCTCCCTCTTTCTCTCTCCCTCTCACTCTCTCCCTCACTCACTTTCTCCTTCCCACTCACTCCCTCCCGTTCACTCTCTCCCTCTCACTCCCTCCCTCCCTCTCACTCCCTCCCTCTCACTCCCACCCTCTCACTCCCTCCCTCTCACTCCCTCCCTCCCTCTCACTCCCTCCCTCTCACTCCCTCCCTCTCACTCCCTTCCTCTCACTCCCTTCCTCTCACTCCCTCTCTCTCACTCCCTTCCTCTCACTCCATCCCTCCCTCTCACTCCCTCCCTCTCACTCCCTCCCTCTCACTCCCTCCCTCTCACTCCCACCATCTCACTCCCTCCCTCTCACTCCCTCCCTCTCACTCCCTCCCTCTCACTCCCTCCCTCTCACTCCCACCCTCTCACTCCCTCCCTCTCACTCCCTCCCTCTCACTCCCACCATCTCACTCCCTCCCTCTCACTCCCTCCCTCTCACTCCCTCCCTCTCACTCCCTCCCTCTCTTTGTGATCTCTTTGACGCTCTAATCGTTTATATCGTTTCACCACGCCCGCTTATTTTCACTTCAATCCTTCCCGACCGTTTCTTTCTCGCTTTTTCTTTTTGTTTTGGGGCCCCGTGCTTACCGACGCCCTTTTTCGCCTCTAGCCGCACATATCTCTCTCTCTCTCTTCGTCTAGATCTAGACTCACTTGACCCTCTGGAGCCACTTCCCTCCGCCCAAAATGAGGCTATCGCAACTCCCTCTGACTTCCTTCACTTCCGAGTCTCCTCCTTCTCCTTCCCAAACTCTTCCCTCCACGCCTACTGACTCATTCACGACGCATGTTGCGGCACATCCGAGGTATTGCATGATTCTGAAAAAATCTTTCTTTCAACCGTTTACATAGCGAGACAAGCTTGTATGGATTAAGGCTTCTTACGTTCAGTATTATACTTGGCAGTGTACATGACATTTGAAAATATAAAAATTAATTTTTAATTTTGGCTAAACTATTTGCTTTCATGTGCGCCTTTGTGTGTGTGTTTGAGCTCATCACTATATATCGACGTTTCTTACAGAGGAGGAGATAACATATAATACTAGTAGTTGGTGCTTGCATACTGCAAGCATTTCATCTCACCTTGAAAAAACATTCATTTTTCAGACAGACATTTCATCATAACAAATATTCTTTTAATTCTAAAGATTTCAACTCCGCAGCGATTTTCGTATTTCCCACGTAAAAATAATAGTTTAAAAAAATCCCCAAATGTTGCAATTTTAAAATTTTTACACTTTCTCCATTATGGGGTACTAATGCTACACATTTCCGCCAGATTTTAAAGTTGTAGCACTTCTAGAAGTGAATTAATATTTTTCTAATTGTTTAAATTTAAATTATTTTTAACGGCCGCTGCAATTCATATCTGGTAAAATTGAAATTTTTATTTGTGCAAATTCACTACTTTGTAAATAATTTGAAAATTTCAGCTTCCTAGCTCATCCCGTAATACCTAAACAGTTATCTATTTTTTTAAACTTTAGAATTTTTAACTGCCAAACAAAGTAAAATATCTAAATTTGTATAATCCCTATTTCGTTTTTTTTACGAATTCTACTTATAAAAAAATTTCAGCTCCGTAGCACATGCGGAAATACATAAACCTTGAAAATTTGTTTAAACAATTGCGAATTTTTAGCGACCGCATTGTTTTACTTTTTCATTATTTTCGTTTTTTCTAGTCAGTTTTGCACAAAATCCTACCTATGAAAAAAATTTCGAATCTCCAGCACATCTGGAAGTGCCTAAACATTAGTATCCTCCTATATCCTCCTCCTCCTCTGTAAGAAACGTCTATATAGAATGATGGTTAATGTATTTCCGAATGTGCTACGGAGTTGAAATTGTTTTTGTAAGTAGAATTTCTAAAATAACGAAATAGGGATTATACAAATTTTGATATTTTAATTTGTTTGGCAGTTAAAAATTCTTAAAGTTTAAACAAATAGATAACTGTTTAGACATAACGGGATGAGCTAGGAAGCTGAAATTTTCAAGTTATGTACAGAGTAGTGCATTTGCACAAATAAACATTTTAATCTTTCCATAAACATATTGCGGCGGCCGTTAAAAATGTTTAAAATTTAAACAATTGGAAAAATATTATTTCACTTCTAGAAGTACTACAACTTTAAATTTGGCAGAAATGTGTAGCATTAGTACCCTATAATGGAGAAAGTATAAAATTCTTAAAATTGCAAAGTTTTGGGATTGTTTTAATCTATTATTTTTACATAAGGGAAAAACGAAAATCGCTCCGGAGGTGAAATATTTAGAATTAAAAAAATATTTGTAATGATGAAATATGAAATATGAAAAATGAATGTTTTTTTATGTTGAGATGATATGCTTGTAGAATGCAAGCATCAACTACTAGTATAGTATATCCTCATTTATCCGGACCGTCTTCATTTCCGATTATAAAGGTTTTTCAGTGTATCTTTATTAACATAATACCGTGAAATTTACCAGACTGGTGCGAGCCCACCAGATATAGTAATAATATACATAAGTTGCAATTAAACTTTAATTTTTAATATCAGAAGATTAAATTTGAGGTATTCGAGGATAAAGACATTAAGAAGTGGTTTCTGTATAAGGCTATTTCTCTTCGTGGAAGAGTCTCTTAACAACGAATCCAGTGAAACTTCTGATGTAGAAGTAAAATACTGCATCGAGAAAATTAGATAAAAAACCGATGCTATAGCAGGAACTGCGAAGGGAGAGAATACTGATAATCTGAGAGTTATGGCGGAAAAGACATGATTTTTTTCTGGCGAAACAGTATAATCTTAAAAAAAGGTTGAGCACTACGGCAATATGATAATGTTGAAAAAGAGGAACTCTAATTACCGATTAGAGTCCCTCTTTATCAACAAGCTTAGCTTAGCAAATTCTGTTTGTGTAAATGCTACGTATTAAAATATTATTATACTTTTTTGTATAACTTTCTAAATTTAACAACATCATCCTATTTATTTTATTAAGTAATTAAGTTTTGTTGTACTTGACGTTAAATAATTTTCCATTTTAGTAGATACTACAAGTTTTCATAGCGCATTATCCAGATTTTTACTTACCTTAGCCGTGTCCCGTCTCCATCGATCCGAAAAAACGAGATCCTACTGCAAATATCATGACCAACAGAGTACGTTTGATTAGCCATAACTTTGTATCACGCTGTTCACGAAACCAAACAAATCAGTTTTATAGGATTCGCTTATTAGTAGTAATATAAAGGCTGGATTATTCTGTTGTCTTCTTTGAGTTTATTTCTTTTACAGCGCCACTTTGACCCCTTGAATTTTGTCATCAAGTATTCACTTGGAGTCTGTTCGGAGTAGTTCTCCTTCTTTTAGCGTTTCCGAGAATCTTCCTGAAAAAGTACCCTATTTGAATTTCTCTTCTCCACACGGTACCATCTTTGGACCACCCGCTTACCTACTCGCTTTGAATTAAACGTGAGTTCGCTCGCGTGATATTTTTAGCATTTCCCTCACGAGACCATCTTCGAGATGTTTTCTCCTCATGAGTGGGTTTAGTAAGTACGTTTCGTGGTTTAATAATGTATGTGAGGTCCGACCTGGTCCCTAAAGGAATGGAGAATTACACACCAGGTTTTCTTATCTTGCGGCAAATCGTGGGAAACGGAAATGTAAAATATTTTGTGAGTGACAAACAATTGCATTTTAATCGAAAAAAAAGTTTCCATATAGCAGCAGCCACATGCCTTCGCAACGAAAAACCTAATGTTCGTTCTTAATTTTAAAGCATTTTTTAATCGAAGCTAGTTTCCGCAATGAGATTTTAATGTTTGATATTCCAAATGAAATTCACTTTAAATTTTACGTTGAATCAAACGTGAATTTTATGAACCGCGTGATTATTTGTTTTTCATTTAATCGATTTTCTTCGTTAAGGGTTTTTACGAATCATCCGTCCAAGTTTGCAGCTGACGCATAGAAACGTAATGACAATGCAGTAAAAATCGTTTTTATTTGGTTCATATAATCTTTCGGTGAACGAAAAAATATTGAAATCATTGATTTCAAAAATTTGTTGTTGGGGTGATTTTATGAAGTTAATAATAATTTTTCATGAAAATGTCGCATATAGTTGGTTGGATTCAAATAAGAAAGCGGCTAGTGCATGTTCATGCTGGTATTTACACTTTTGCGGGTCATAGAATACTTTTCATATCAAAGCAATTTATTGCTTAAATCTGCCAACTAAATTTTGCACTATATAGAATAAAATAGTAAACGTAATTACCCAGAATTTTTTATTCCGAACTGAATTCTAAAATAAAAGGAAAATTGAGTGTTGTCTATTCGTCGGCTTGTTAAATCTTACTCGCAACCTTTTTATCGCCACAGGCTTCTCGTAAAAATCAGATTTCCATTGTAAAATAGGTCGCGTTGAGGTAATAAGTTTCCTGCACCGTTCACATCAAAAATGCAGTTTCATCGCCATGACGATGATTGATGTAGTTCCATTGGCCTCTTGTCCCTACTTAGTCATTCAGATGGCACCGTCTGATTTCTACGAAAATAGATTATGGCTCTCTCTCTCGCCATTCTAACGCTAGGCTTCGCAGCCGCGTAGTGTGCAGATAGCACCCTCGTTCCATTCACGCGCATTCATCATCCCCCCTACCCCTCCTCTAAGAGTAATATGTGATCCATTAACGTTGTACAAACCAAAGGCTCATCTGCATCTACGTAACAAACTGCATGCGATCGTGATTGGTGTATGGCAGGGATTGATGATCTCCCACCTTGCAGCTCAATTTCGCGTGTAATTCTCTGGAGAATTATCTAGCACCTCGCATGGCTGAAAACAAATTAAAAAACAAGCGAGGAAAGAATTGCAGAGACCGAAGGCGCTTTTTTCTTGTTTTAGGATTATGATGCCATCATAAGATTACACCTTGCCTAAGATCGGCGGCCTCATAATATAGTCTATAAAATCCCTTTAAGAGCATTATGTCAATGCTATGCGACAATATGTTTCCCATTTAAAAGGAGTGGACTCATTGCCATGGCAGTTGATACTTCCCATTGTTAATAACCGGAAAATTATCCCTCTTTTATGGATTAAAAACAATTGTTCGCTCTCATTCAGCATTAGGCAGGGATTTGAATTCTGTTTTTTAGAAATATAAACTTCAATCTTTCAAATAAAGAACTGTTCATGCCTCGAACTCGGATCACAATTTCAACTAATTTAAAAATGAAAATTTATAACGCCCTGCACCGACATGATGTTTTTAATGGGGAGGGGGGTGGTAAAAATAAAACCAATTGGTCGGAAAAAGGCACCGATTACACCCCAGCAGCTAATCCTAGACACACCAAATTTTTGTCAGGTTTAACTCTCGTTTAGGTCAATATATCCTGAAACTTGGTTTCTCTAGGTTGCAGGATTTCAGAGATATTGTCCGAATAGACGGACGGCAATACGGACGGAAGGGCGTGCGGACGGACAGACAGTCAAACCGAATTCATAAGCGATTATTTTTTTAGAAAAAAGCGCTAATAAGCACTTAGGATATTGAGAAAATGAGCACAAATATTAGGTTTCTTTAATGATCATAACGAGGCTATGAAAAAAATCTGCGTACTTCGGCGACATTTTTTCCGTCCTTCTCAAGAGCAGATAATGTTGTAGGGAAACAAAGTAAAAGTGAATTCCACAGTTCACGATTTCGCTGAAACAATTTTGCGAAAGCTTCATAGTTTTAACTTTATTGTTTAATGGAGAAATATATCGAAATGCGTTTTATTCGGCAGGATATAAAAAATATTATTATTTTAGTATATGCGCATTTTGGCAGAAGGGTAAATTAATGAATATTGCTTACCACGAAAAAGTTAATTTTTGCTATTAAGTGAACTCTCTTCGACGTTATGAGCCCTTTGGGTTATCAGGGCGCATCAGCCATAAACAACACTTGTATCCTCCATATTCAAAAATCTTTACTTTGAAACATTTTCGACGACCTTTTTTTATCTGTCGGACTGACTTCCTGTTCGAGTTCATTTGCAGGAATTTCCGCAAATACGTCTCTTGCAATGTAATTCCATTTCTTGCGGGAACGCAACTAGCCTACAATTTTTATTTTTCATTGTAGAATTAATGTAACCGGTTTTAATCTCCATTTTAGGCGTCGTTATTTCCTATTTGTCGTTTTGTATCCTTTTTCTCTGCCCGTTCTGAAAAATTGCTTCCTTCCTTTTAGTCTCCGTCTTCAATTTCGTCCGACTACCTTGTCTCAAACTCCGAAGCTCTCAATTAATCTCTTAATTAGCTTTCCTCATAAGCGGCGGAGAAAAAAATTTTCCAATAGATAAGAGATGATGGAACCCGTTTACGGAGAGAAGAGTCTGGAATCGATAGATTTAATTTCATCGCTTCAGTTTTAAGCGGTGAGAGGGATTTCTAATTTTCGTAAATCCCATTAACTACACCAGCGTGAATCACACAAATATTTTTGGGCGAGAACAATACGGGGGCATAAATAATGGACGTTTTCTACAGAAATGCCAAGTAAAGGAAGATACGATTAATAAGTCGAGTTGAATATTAAATACGATGGTGCAGCCTTAAAAATTTACCGATGTCGGATCTAGTTGTTGAAATAGGCTCAAACGAGTCCTTTTTAATACTTTAGGAACATTAGTGATTATCGATGCAGCGAAAATTGAGTTCTTAAATTAAGATGGCCGATGATTGAAAATGACAGGCTTGCGTAGGTAGGAAAAACAGGGAATTTAAGGTCGTTTTATGTATTTCAATAGATATCATAAAACAACTCAAAAATTTTTTTAAATTCGGATAACGTGCGTCTACAATAACTTAAGCTAGTTAGTTTGGTAAAAGAATGTAGCCCATACCGTCCGCATATTCGCGAATGCCGTGTTTTATCCTACAAAATAGTTTATCTAAGTACGGTATGGCAGGATTCCGATCATCTTTTAATATGAAGTTACTGTCTCGAGAAAAACTGTTGATAGTCTGGCGAACACGACTAGCAGACCGCGTGACGCGACTCTGCGAGGTTCTTATCGATATTTTTACGGAGAGATTTCCACGGTTCTTCGTTCTGCGCGAATCCTAAACACTTTCTAGATATTGGCGATATTCCTTTCCACGCAACCTCCTTTTGTCCTAGATCTCATGAGTAAGACGTCGTGCCCATGTGTGTGTGCGCGCGAGCAGGTGTGTGAAGCTTACGTCCACCAAGTTCGCACAAACCACCCCTGCCCTCGGATCCTCAACATCGCGGCCGTCTGACGGCTATCGACTCTTCTTTGAGGCCCGGGTTGGCAGTCGTCTGTCGAGACTTGGACATGCTGCGCGACAATGCCAGACACCATCCTCATCTGGAGACGCATCTTGTTTCTTTATATTTTTTAATCTTCTCTATGAAAATTCTTCTCACTCTCTCTCTCTCTCTCTCTCTCTCTCTCTTCGGTCCTTCCGAGTGTCAGAGGTTGGCAAGTTGCTCAGATACTTTTTCCGACGGAACAAAAAGATTAAAGGGAGAGGAATGTCTCGACTGTCTCGCCTCTAATCTCGTCGAAGTTCAAGACGCGTTGCCCACGACGTCCTATTCCGACGAGTAAGACAGAGAGCGAGAGACGTCCACGGATTTTAAAGATGTCGCTCGACACTCCGCCGTCCGGAAATGTGACGGATAGCCATCTCCTTCTATTCTTTTAGCTCTCCAGCTGATTTAGATAGATATGATAGTGAGTATAGTTATTATCCCACGTTAAACTAGACGCTATCAATAGGAATACATAATTTTTATGTCATTCCCCATGTTTTAACTGTTTTTTTACTTCAGAAACATTATGTTTAGAAATTTTAAAGTTCTTAAATTTACGCAGAGAAAAACATTTTTAAAAAATAGTGAGGAAGTCACATTTCTTCCTAAAATTTTGAAACTGACCAGCTATTCATTGCGCTACCTCTTAGAAACCCATTGCATGTAGGCAAGAGGGAATCAGCAGGTCGTTAAAAAAATGAAAACATTTCCAGGATACCTGAAAAGATACGTATATAAAAAATACGTGGATTTATTCGAGACATGTTTGTCTTGCATGATCGATGTAGTTTCTTGATATCGAACCAAGAGCGGAAAATAAAGAAATTCCAAGGAAATTGAAATGACGTATTCATTCGCATACAATCCGCCCCTGTATATAAGCCGCACACCAATGCTTTTGTAAGGCGATCTCAAAAGCAGAGTGAACCAGAGAATACATATAAAAAAAGAAATATCGCGATTAGATCTAAAACGTTCTGCCAAATCTAAAAATCACTGATAAATTCAGTTGAAAGTACATATATATCTATAAATATTATTATTTCCCTAACACAAGCCGTACATTCCTATTGCGCACGTAAAATTTGCGGGGGAAATGTGGTTTATACGAGAGTAGATACGATAAATAAAATTCTCGTAACTAATTCACGCGGTTGGGAAACATTCCTCTCGATAATTTTTAATCAGAAAGAAGAAGAAAATTTAACAAAACATTTTCGATAAAAATTTTTTCTTTCCAATAGTACGTAGTTCTATACTTTGGTCAAATTCATTTCATTCAGAATCATACGTATTTGTGCAGTTTTCATATAATACGAAATCGCCACAGAAATTAGAATATTACACCATTGCAGCGAAATGTTTATACGGACACATCTTACTCTATGCGGCTTTTTATATTGCTTCATTCACGAAATTAGGCGTATGAAATTTTAAAGTTATTTCTTCCATATTGCACCCTTTAAAAATCTGTTGTGGCCACCACATGACTTTCTCCATACCTGTCATATTTCTAAAAATTCCAAATAGGTTAAATGATAATAAATATTTTAAGGAACAGCGAGAAAATTTTAAAGAATTTACAGAGAACAGAAATAAACTCAAACTGTAGCCTTCTGATATTGGATATAGCCCGAAGCTCCAACAATTAAGAAAATAAAAGAAGCGTCAAGTGTTTACAATAGTCGCCGGTAGATTGTGTGGTGGTGGAAGCTAAAAAACTTAGTTTTTACAATATCTCTTCAGCAATGCATTATGTGGGGAAATGTTTCAAACAAAGGTCGTAGAAAATTAAATTTCCTACAACTTTTATTCCAGTACTTTTTTACATTTATCAAATATTAAAAAATGCGGATGTGACAAGAGTAAACACCCACTTCCGTTTGACCGATTTTTACCAAAAACTAAGCAGCACGTCTTCCTTTTACAAATATGTCAGATATAGAATTTTGCGTTGATCCGATTAATAGTTTTTGAGTTAGAGCACCCTCAAAAAGCTATCACATGCACGCGCACACAGACATAATCGAGGAAATAGTCAAAACGTGTTCAGGAGACCTTAAAACATGTATTTCCGTTGAAATCTCGGATTCGATTTTTTTCATGAAAACAATACTTTCTCTATACTTCGTATATGGAGAAAGTAAAAATGTAGAAAACTAAACACGTTAAATAAAATCTGTAGCGTACTTATTTGAAAGCTACTGTCAAAATTGGCACATCATTATTTACGCAATAATCTCGGGAACCTTCGAGGATTCCCTAGCATATTAAAACGATTTTATTTCCGTACGAGTTGACGAGATATCGAGGCATAAATCGATATCGAATGTCATTTCCACATATTTTCCAGGCGTTATAAATGAAAAGTTTTCATCGCGAGGCGAGGAGAGGATTACGCAACGCCTCTTCTTGCCACGAGCCCCCAGCGGCGGACACTCTTAATGTGGATGTAAATGCTATTCCTCCAATAAATGGGTCGAGTGTTCGCTTCGGCTTTGAAAAAAATATGTCTTCCGTCGATCCCAGTTTACTAGCTCATCCGCCCGAACAGAAATCCTCGCCGAGTCACGATGTAGAAATCTTCCTTTACAAACGATCCTATAATTCTCGAACTAGACCGATGATTCCCGCTCTGAGACGTCATCGAACGTAAGGAGCAGAGGAACTGAATGCACTCCCTTGTTACAGAGGCAGAAGCTATATTGAGCACGTCCGATTTTTTTCATGGAACTGAATAAACTTCCCAGGCCTAACGTAGTTTAGCGAAACAGCCCGCCGGAGCACACGCCATCCCCCTCGACCAGGAATGCCTCATGGCTGCAAGACTTCCCTTTGTAAACAAGCAGTTGCTTTTTCGTAGGGGGCGGTGGCGTGGCACGTTACGTCACGTGCGGTCTGCCGTAACTGGCAACGCGATCACAGAGATCTGGACGTTATTATCTGCGAAATGGATGGTTGTTATTTTCTTCTCGTAAATGGGTCAACCGCTAAATATCCCATGATTTAAAGAAGTTGTTCGTCATCTCCATGAAATGCAAAATAAATTAAAGGTTACCCGAAGGGATTCGATCGGGCGCGCATATTCTTCAATCGCTCCGACACGCCCATCGCGAGCACTTTTCGGGATTTAAATATAGTCTTCCATAAGGATAAGTTTAAAATCTGCAGTCGACTTGAAATCCGACATAGCGATTTACATCAGCAGCCGTTTTGAAGAGAAAATATTATTTCATAAATCTTGCGGGTCTGCTTAACATTTATTCTTTTCGAGTATTACGATGTTATGAAACGGATCAGCTACGTGTGCCGACTGTGTTATAATCCTTTAGAATCTTGTCTTAGACTGACTGGATATTATAATGATGTTTTTACGATTTTTAAGATACGTTCGCCTGATTTTTTTCCTTAGTCAATATTTTTTTTTGTAAATTTTCCTTTGATAAGATTATTCTTGTTTTTATCGCCATTTTCCTATCGTTTGTGACTGATTGAATCTTTCTTTGCTCTCAACTTTTATCGGCTGTGACAGATTTTTTTGGGGATTGAAAGTTTATTTTGACCGTTTTCCAGAGAAATCGCATATTTTTAATTTTTAAACTATTGTTGACGGCTTGACGTGGCGCCATTCCTCTAGGGTGGTCCCCACCGAAGCCCCAATGCTCCCTGTCAAATGGAACCTCTGTAGGCAGTCTCCGAACAAAGGCACGCCAAGCGGTGTATTTCGGCCGATCAAGGTTTTAAAATAATCTCTGCATATTGAATAGAATCCCGGTTTTGTATCTCCTTTGGCATCTCCCTCTGAATCTCCGTATTTTATATGGGAATTACGTTTGCGAGAACCAATGTAGCATAATTTTCATTTGCATTTTAAAATTACTTAGAATCATCGTACGGATATGATATTTGAACCAAACAAAGCCTTAAAGATCGAAAATTCATTTTCCTACCGTCGATTTTGAAATACTCGTCGAATCGGACCATATATTGGTTTTGAACGCGAAAATTTCGCGTTTATTGTATTAAAAATCTTCCGTCGTCTAGTCGTATTGTTGCAACTTGGAAAAATTTAACCCATCGCTTAGAGGTTCGCCACCTCTCCACCCCTTGGCGCTGTTAGTCTCCCTACCAAAGTCCAATTGTTTAACTACAAGCATGTAAAGACGAGTGCCATTACTACGTAATAAATATTGTAGGTATTTATTTGCGAGTGCGCGTAAATTTTACCATTTCATTTTAAGAGTAAAACCGCGAACCGAGGCATGCCGAATTAATAGAGGTGAATGGAGTTTAAGGAAGAATTCTCGTTATACTTAGTCTTTATATGGTGACACACTCCCTTGCTTCTTCGAATTGAGAAGGAAAGCGGATACTAAAATTTTCCTTTATAGTGATAACGCGGATTGTTCGGCGTATAAGTTTAGTTGATGACGTCTAGCGCCAGGAAAATATTGGGAGGAACATAGCAATTAGTCCTAGTGATTCATTTTGCAATGACGCATATTTTATTCTGTAATCGTATTAAAAGCTTTTTGTTCTGAATTTCCTTATTAAAATAAAAAATTAGATACGAAAAATGAAACGCTTAAGTTTTTGTTTTGCGTGTAAAATTGAGTGCGAACTCAACAGTTATGTAAACTATAGTCATACGTTTTACCTTATGGCGGAGATGGAAAATTCGTGGCGCGAGTGAGCTTGTGTTTACTGTGTAAATAATTAAGTTTTTCAGAGATGGAATTAACTAGCGGCCAGAGAAAAAATTCCGATGATTCACATTACTTTCTTGGTACAAGACAAAAATCATTTGCCATCTCTGCCTTGCGTGACCTATGTTTTTTGCTTATTTTTATCGGCCAAAAATAATATTAGGAATCTATAATTCGTCGAAAAGTGTGTGTAACGTATGATAGCGCCAACTCATTAGTACAATCTTCAAGAAACTTAAAATTTCGTGCTTTGCACTAAAGAGTTCGTTATAACAAGTAACACATCAATGTTTTTGAAGGGGACAGTTGCACTAATAATAAACTAGGATTTGGTATTAACCGTGTTTGCATTACCGAGATTTAACTGTCATATATGAATATTTTTCATTTGTACTCGTAGCGTGGGTCTCTTTGTGCATTCTCGCGAAGTTACCGATAGACGCCGGCGAGTTTTTCTTTTTTTAATTTGTCTCAAAAATCACGGACCGCAACGATCTCTGCTTTGCTCCCTTTGAACGCCGTGTGACATTTCTTTAAAAACACACATTCGTCCCTCGTCGGATTCCCTTCTCAACACATTCTCTCAACACCCTCCCTTTTTTTTGCCATCTCACCCGTGTGAATTCACACTTGAGGAGGGGAGAGGAGGAGAAGAGGGGGTTAGGAAATTGCAGAGTGTGGGCGGAGAAGAGAGAATGAGGGGGCGGAGTGAGAAGGAGTGGGGATGGGAAGGGGGAGAGGAGTGACTCCGGGGGCAGTTTGCCCCCTCCCCCCTCTTCACTCTCCCTCACATTCCTCTTTCGGTTCGCCCTAATTCCGCAGCCAACTTTAAAACCTCCTTCGGTAGTGGTAGCCCGTCCCCGCTCGCCACTCGCAAAGCCGCGGCAGGGACAAGCGCGCACGCACACACACACACGAGCACGCGCGCTCTCTATAGAGGTCCAGCCCGCAAAGAAAGAGAGTGCGGGTAGCAGCTTATAGAGGCAGACGTTATAGTCCCTCGGTGACGTGGTCAGTCCGAAGACGAACACCGCGGTGTCCGTTGGGAGGGTCGGCCGGAGGGAAATTGAGGAGAAAAGGGGAAGAAGAAGACTATAAGGAAGTCTGCGAAACGGTCCTTCTCGCTCCAGAGACGCCAAGGCGAAACCTCCGTCTTCAGCCGACCGAGGGTGTATATGTGAGTTACGAGTTCACGGAAAAGTGACTCCAGTTCATTTTGTTTTTTTCCCTCTCCCTGTGTTTCTCTCTCTTTCTCCTCTCCTTCTCTATCTCCTTTTCCCCCTCCCTTCGTCCCTTCTCTGTACCGCCGAGTTCTCTTTGGCGGTATTCCCGAGAAGCGAAACCTTGAATTGAGTCATGCGCGAAAACTTCCCTTATATCCCTACTTCGCTCGGAGTCTTTCGTCTTTTTCCTCTCTACCGTCCGTTTTCTACCGTTGCGTGCGTTTCGGAGCGCTCAATCTTCTCCGTGTTCTTCCCCGAGGCGTCTTTTTTTAATTTTCTTTCGTTTTCCGCATATTCCCTGACCGACCGAAGGTTTTTAAAAAAATTTTTGCTGTTTTACGAGCGGCGTGGCGCGTGTTGGTGGCGTGACGGGATGTCGTTAGCGGGTGTTGTTCTCATGTTTTATAGGTCGGTGTTTCGCAGATTTTATTGTGGTTGCTAGGGGAAGTGTTTATCTTTACGCTTTTGTTGATATGCAGTGTCGAAATATCGGACCGCGGAAGCACTCAACATTTCTATTATTAATGCATCCAGGACGAAATTTGTGCTCGACTGGTCGGAAATTAGAGTGAAATTATGTATTTTCGGGTAAAAAACCTTCGATTTATAGAATAGTTGCTACAACTAATATATAAATTATAAGTGTTATTTTTTGCACTTTCCGCGAATAGCACATTATCCACACGTGTGTAAAATTTCAAGAGAATCGGCTCTTAACGTCGTGAGCAGCCTGCGTGCACAGCAGCAGGGTTTCGTGGAAGTGATGCATGCCTAACAATGCCGGGCATAATTTTAGCAAGTTTTTTGTTTTCTAGCGCAGCCCGAGGAAAATTGCTTTTTTATCTAATTCTGATAGCTTTTTACTTCGTCAGAATTGAAGAGCGGCATGTGGGTAGGAAATCAGAAGTTTGAAATCACACCCGTTTTGCTTACGAACTAACCGATGAACTTTTCTTCGCTGTTTTTGCCAATAACGCTAAGAGCGTCAGAGGTGTTTCTCGAAGGATCTTTCAAAGGGATCACTAAAACCGAATGGGAATAATTTTTAAATGCTTGCCGTAAATTGTTTATATAATTACGAAGACGCTTTCCCTTCTTGCAACCCTATAAGCATGCGAAAGTAAAGAGCGGTGCATTCGATAAGACAGTGAAGCACAGTCGAACATTTATGATGGTTTTCGTAATCATTCCATAAAGATTCAGTTTTGACGTCCTTTCCTATATATTTCATAATTTACTTTCGTGGTACCACGGTTCTCAATTTTTCCACTCGTTGATTTAATTAAATAAGAAGAAACGTATTTGCGTGCAATTTATTGCAGATAGAAATACGCATGAACTTCGCGAACTATTATTATCTTTTTCTTGTACCGCTATTTCGATTTGTTGAAATTCTCCTATCGCTCTCGGCCATAATAGGCGCCAATTCTGATTTTATGAGGCACTTAAGACGTTGAAGATTTGATCGCGATACGGTGCGAGCACTCGTAAAATTAAAAGCAATAATCATTTCTTGTTTGCAATTGATTGGTTATCGGCAGCTGTAAATTTTTTACGATTTCCCGCTGAATTTCCCTGCCGTTCACGTACGCGTTTTATTATTATTTAAACATTATATTTTAAATTTAAACTTTTTAACGTTGTGCCCTGATTTCACCAAACTGTTTAAATAGATTGTCTTTCTAAACCAGCATGCACGTGGGACAAAAAAGTTACGAATAGTAATATATAGAAGTAATAATTGATTATAGAACGGTTATGCTGCTCGTACGTTTGATAGATTTGATTCAAAATCTCCCATGTAACTTTATATCATTCCATTTCTAAATATGAAATTATCTTACAGCAGGAGTTCCTAATTTAACTATCCAGCGCACTTACGACTAATATAATTAACCATATTTAACTATGCAAATAAGCAATGCGGTGGTAGTGAAACAATCCAGAAAAGGCTGGTGGCCATAAAAACAGCCACGTTAAGTGATAATTAACCCGTCGTAGATTTCTATTAGCCATTTAACCTCTATAACAAAGTTTTCTATTTTTCAAATGGAATGCGGCATATGGAGATCCCGATAATTCAGTTTTGGAATTAAAGCAAGGATAGAGTACAATTTAAAACGATAGACGTTAAGCCAAACGATAGCGAAAAATATCGAAAATGCCTTGCAATAGATGATAAAATGTAATTCAGTAAATAATAGAGAGGAAACGGGCAAGCTCTTGGTAGAGATAGTATAAAACCATTACGTTGTAAATATCAAGCATATAGGCATTTCAATGCCGGCGTAAAATTTTAACCGACTACTTCAGCGCTGGTTTTTAAAGACGGTTGTGACGACATTATTTCTCCTCGCTCGTTTTGAGGCGGTCGTTCTGCCTGCGCAAACCTCTATTCAAAACCATGGAAACAAACTTTAATTGCGGCAATCACTCATACGGGAACATAAAAATCAGCAACATCCTTAGATGTCCACATGTCCACGAGATCAAAGCTTTTGGCAACCGAGATAAGAGTTTATCGTTTGGATAAATAAACGGAGTGTACAACTTCATGCTCTTGGGTTCTCGTGTGAAAGAAAAGAGAAAAAACCTCTGAGCTTTGGTTGTGAGATAATCCCACGTGATGCACATGGAACTACCATTCCACTCAAGTCCCGAGATGAGGACTGCGTCAAGGAGTCTGCGAAGAGAGCGTGATGGAAGATACAGCGGGACTGAGAGCTCCATCTTATCATGCAAATTTCTCCTCGCGCCATCTTTCTCTCGGTATGCGAATCCACGGTCCCTCGAAATGAGCTTTATCGCGACGATTCCAATCGCGCGCTTTCATTAGCAGAACTTTTAACACGCGCCTGCGTTTCATATATCCATCCCTTTATCGGAATGAATCGCAAGTGCCTCCCCTCTCGGCCCTTCCTCTTTTCTCTTCTTGATAAATTTTTACCAGGCCGATGTAAATGGCCCGCTTGCTGTCGTATATGGCCAGGGTGAAAATGTAAAAGAACGAAATCCTCCCCTACTTTGATAACAAGATGGACGATTTTGGTGATGGTCACTACGTGTTGGAAATGAACGAACATGGGATTGGTATAAATCAAGAGAGAATTATCGAGCTTGCCTTGCGGCTGAAATCAAATTGACAGCGTCCGTAAAATAGCCATAAAGAGGTTCAATAACTATACGCACGTTTCGTAAACAAAGCAGTCGTCATCAGTGGTAATTCGTGAACGTAGAATAATTACAGAATTATTTTAGAGATGATGAAGGATGCTTTGTAGCTGAATTGTGCATCTGGTTTTTCAATCTATTTATGACCATTGGAGCTGGAGAGGTACTTTTGCTTGTTCTTTTAAAAAATGCAGCTTTAAGTTCAAATTATGCATTCAATTATTTTAAAAAATTATACCAATTAGCAATTATTATAATCTTAGGGAATAAATTAGAACTGATCATAGGTTTTGATCGTTTGATACCGTAAGAACATTTTTTTAAGTAACCGGCGAATCGCCACTGATGGCGGCTACTTCGTATCTTGTTTTCCTAATCTCTTCGTGGCAATTGATTATTTTAATTTTTTCCATTCCAACCATTTGCTCGATAATTTCATTTTGATGATATTTAGTTTATAAAAATTGTCCACAGAAGGTCGTTCTTTTTTATGTTTGTTTTGAATTTATTTTTTAAATTCGCGATTGTTTTTCATTAAAATGATCAAGGATTTTTTTGGTTGAATGCTTAGGTAACGTAAGAAACACTTTTAACATCTGTTTCATTGATGTCACGTGTGTGCGTTACGTGTTTATTTATCACTCGAAAGGCCATTTTAAATAAAATTATTGAAACAATACGAGCGCTTCTGTAAAAACTTAATTTTTCTCATAGATGAAATAAAAGCTTTTTCGACGACGCCAGAGGTTGCACCCCGTAAGAAATCAAATCAAATTATTCTTGTAAACGGGTTCGGCACGCCTTAAAATTAGCGTTCCAGAAAAAAAATACTCCGTCGATCACTCTTTATGTCTTGATCTTTATTAATCTGATCCAGAAATCGCGGGGAAAAAATAAATTTGCATACGTTTGCTATTTGGTCATTATGAATTAGTAATGCGCGCGTCGTACCTCGGACATTGCTAATAATTGCTCCAAAGACAGGGAGAGGGGGGGGGGGCGGGCGAATGCGTTCGCCCGAACCCAATCTAATTAAGAAGAGCGATTTTTCAAAAACAAACCAATTTGCGGGAATCATTATTCGTAGCGGGTCAGTTTTAATTCATGGATGATGGATGGGAGCCACATTATCCCGCTTTTTCAATAAAGATGAGATATTAATATCGAGAAATTGCAGAGCGTCATTCCCCGTGCCATTACGCACGGTACCAATCATCTTACGGTCAATGATATTGATGTGCATTATTCATCACCCGTCCTGCGACTTTCAAGAAAACTTTCTACGATCCGCAATTAACTCATTCCCATCCGCATTAGTGCGGTAACTGGCACGCGGTTAACCTCCGTGGCAGGAGAGATTTCACGGCCAATATTTTTCTAGTCCTTAATTTCAACCGATGCTATTATTTTTATTATTATTTTTTTTTTATTGGGGGTGCCGGTGGTGTAGTGGTTAGGACGCTGGCTGCTACTCGCCCGATGCTTGAAAAAGTCATCGGGTACGAATCCTGCGCGAGTAGGATTTTTTCTCAAGGTCATCCGGCCCCCTGTTCGCGTGGTTTGAGGAGACCGCGCAAATTCAGCTGTTCCGTCCTTCGGAAGGGACGTTAAGCCGTTGGCCCCCCTGGTGTTCTTCGCAAGAGCAGGCAAATGCCGGCACCGGGTTTCCCTCCTCCCTTCTGTGTGTGTGTCCGGTGTGGAAGGCAACGGGGGATCCACCACACCGTGTATGTATATTCCCTAGTCAAAAACCAATTAAGTAATTAATTGGTAGGACCTGTCGTAAGACAGAACACGAATGAATGATGAATTATTTATTGAGTGTTGAACGGGTGAACAAATGGGCGTGTTTTTCAAGCGCCGTCTTGTTAAAAAAAAAAGGAAAGGAGGCTTCAGATCAAAGTTTGGACCAATTTTGGATATGTTTTGATAACCCATTTTTCAGAAGGATTTACGCTCTCCGAACCTCCGAAGGGAACTGTTTACGTGTTCTTTCGATGAATAACTCCTAGTGACACATATACGCATCCTGTTTCGTTATTCTCATCAATGTCTAAAAATAATCTGTGGATGGATGTCTTTTTTCGCCTCATTTCGGAAGATTCCAGTGGAAAGAATTGCTACGAATTCGTTTATTAACAAGATGATCCAAACGGAATTTATGATGCATACTGTTCTCATAATAACTTTAAACTAAATGTGGCGCAGAAATTACTTATATTGACTTTAATTGCTTTAAAATCACCGCGGATGAGTTGCTCTTTGTGTCACCAAATTTTATATTTTAGCGTTATAAAATATTACAAATATATTCGAACAGAAAAATTAATTTATCACGTGTACTTTTGTGGCAAAAATAACGAGTGAATGTACAAGTCTATACCAAATCCGAGTCCAACAATAGTCGTTGCAATGACAGCTCTCCTAATGGGTGATAAAAACTGAAAAATGCCAGTATTTAAGCAAATTTCGAAGAAATACAATCGATAAGCAAAATTCTACGACAAACATTAAAATTTCCATTCCTTTCCTCAGAGAATAGTACAAATACCGCTCCGATATTATAATTCTAAGATATTTTAATGTGCAAGAGAAAATTATCCAGCACGATGAATTTCCCATGTAAGTCAAATGGGAAGGATATTTCCTGGAATCGAACCAGTAACTTTCAATCTTTGTATCAAAAGCTATCCTCGGGAGCTTGGTCCCCTTAGCAAGAGATTTCCACCAAATCTCATGGATATTGTTCTATTGGTTCAAAAGTTAAAAGTGAGGACAGAGAGACGCAACGAAGAAACTATAAACCTATTTCCATTTTGGAAAGTAGGCTAAAAATGTCAGATCCCGTAGGGAATTCCAGTAGAAAGGTTCAGCAGGCTTGGAAAGTATGGTGATATGGTGAGAATTATTAGAGATAAATGCAAAAGTATAGGCCGTTTTCGCTTTTATGTCTAGTTACGTTCCTGGAAACCGCGACGAAAATCGAATCGAGGAGAGGCGGATTACCGTTTTCCATAGACACAATATTAAAATGAGGAATTTCGTTCCTTATTAAGGGCACAAGACTCAACAACTCTCGTAAATACCTATTTTAAAATATTGTAAGATAAGCGTAAAAAGTAATGGACAAAATACAATTACTACAGACGTAGGCATTGTTTCACATTTTAATAGCACGCATACAAAAAGCATTGATGTTGGACAAAATCATAAATTTAGATTGTGATCATAATATATTTTATTAAGACAATAAAAACCTCTTACGTAAAGACTAACTATAATTACATTTTAACGAGAATCATCTCAGTGGACGACAAATTTGCGATCTTGACAACGTTTACTGACGACGAATTATTAAACCAACACAGACATAATAGAATAATTATGTAAAATCGAAGGATATTTGATAATCAATTATACCATGAAGATAACTAAGCACCATCCAAACTGTCAAGAAGTTATCACCAGATGGCAATACTGCTCAGCGCCTTTCAAAACAGATGAGTAATTATGATAATGTGCATAATAAGCGGATCACGAGGGCGGAAGAGTGAAACAATGATGTCAATTATGAACTGACGTATGAGCGGAACGACGAAAAAGCGGGGATTGTCTGTAACGGTAATCATCGGCGGGAAAACTCCTTAAGCCATAAAGGTTTATAATAAACCCGATGCATTTCGCCCACTAAGTGGGCATCTTCAAGGGCGAACTTCTCTCGACAGTGACTGAAAGTCAACTGTGAGGACAACGAGGATTCAGGTATTGAGGGGAACGAAAACAAAAGAAATGCGAAAAACTTTTTAGGCGTCGATGTTATGATTATCTGTCAGTTTGTACAAAGTTTTGTTGAATTCCGTGTCTGTATTCATGATAGTTTGACGGTTTTTGTAAATGTGTAAGTTTTCCAAGGAGTTGAGTGAGTTGTTAGACGAAATAATTAATTTGATGTCGTTCATATTTATACTTGTCCTGTTTCAACTATATATTTGGCTACGCTCGATTTTTCAAAGCGATTGTATTTGTAGTGTGCTAGATGTTCCTTCAACCGTGTGATTATTATCCTTTTAGTTTGGCCTATATACTGTTTGTCGCAATGTGAACATTGTATTTTATAGATCCCACATTTGTTTAACTCTTCTGTCTTGTCTTTAGTGCTGCCTAATAAATTTTTTAAGTTGTTTGGGTTCGTGTAAACAGTTGAATATTTCTTTTGTTTGAAAATCTTATCCAAGCCTTTGTTTAGAGGAGGGAAATAAGGTAATTTTATATATAAAATTGTTGGTGTGTGTGGTTTTTCTAAAAATGTCAAACTATAATTAGTAAATCTAAAAATGGTAAAGTGTTGTTTTGAGCTAATTCATGAGTGAATTTAATAGTTGGAAATAAATTATTGAGTTGATTAATAAAATCCTATAATTTTTGTTTGTTTAAATAAAAAATCGCAAAGATGTCATCTACATATCCATACCAATTTTCAGGGAAATAGTTAAATTTTTCTTTGCATTTATTTAAAAAAAAAGGACATTAATAAATTAGCAATGAATGGTGATAGAGGGTTTCCCATGGAGGTACCTTGGATTTGTTTATAAAATTGTCGGTTGAATTGAAATAAATATGAACTCATATGAATTGATAAACAAATTAAAAAAGTTGACATTAAAAGAGTCAGAGATCATGGTCTCCTTTGACGTTAAAAGTCTATTCCCAAGTGTACCAATAGAGGAAACTTCCCAAATCCTAAAAGATCAACTACTAAACCAAAATATTCCTGACAAAATGGTTCATGAGTATGTTTTGCTTACTAACCTCTGTATCTCACAGAATGTGCGATCATGAGACACGGCATCGAATTTACGCGATCAATTCAGGATCCGCTTGAAGCCTTATTCACTGGGCCAATTATACTGTCACATAGTACCTAGTTCTGCACAGGAAAAGTCGACGGAAAAAGAACTGCTACTTGTAGAAATTATTTTGCGTCCAGCAACGTTATGCATAAGCATATGCATAGTTGCACACTCGTTAAACGTTGTACAAAATTTAAACAAAACTTCCATACCATTTATGCACGGTTTCATTCGAGCGCTGATAGCATCACCTCGTTAAATCCGAGCCCACGAGTTAAGCGTGGTCGCGATAAACGAGTTCCGAAACGGATTACGTTGTATTCCTCACAAAGGGGCCGGCCGATGAGGGGAAGAAAGGAGGAACAAGTCGTCAAGGCACACACCCGGGCATACGTAAGAGCGGTTTGCTTGCGCGAAATATTATCCGCGAGGGAACGAGCACGAAATGCAAATATACGCAGCGCGAGAATCATGTTGCACGCGCTTGCGTTGATTTAAAACGTCACATCATCCCGACGGGAATTATTCTTTTATGCACCCGGAGCTGTTGAAAGGCTGGTTGGAAGGGAGCCGCCTTCAATAAAGATATAATCTCTTAGGCGAAAACGAGTACAAATAGATCGTAGGGTGCTATTTTTTTATCGGTCGACAGAATAAATTTAACGAGTTTATTACGAATCGAGTATCATAATATAATGTTTAAATAGCGTTTAGAAATGTGCGTTTCTAACAACTTATTTTTTCTCCGAGTAAAGTGCCAACTGACTGGCTTATGTCGTTGCATGCTGTAATAACTGTCAATATATTTTGTTGAATAGATTCACAGTTTATCTGTAGAAACTCAACTTTATATAACAAATTCTAGCAGAAACAGCATATTATCGTAAATGAGCTTCAATGCCCGACATGTGCCAGAAAAGCAGATATTTAACAGAATTACAGAATTTGATTCATTTCTATTTTGTAATCCGAAAGTAATTAATTATTCAAAATTTCATTATCTGAATCATTTTATTTGTAACAAATATGGCGAATCTCTCAAAACATCTTCAAGACTTTCTTTAAAAAAATATATGATAAAGTTTAATGTTTTCCTGCTGACATCTAACAAGGCGTTTTTCAGTTACAACCGAAATGTATTTTTTAAATATCTATAATAATAAGTAATGCTATTTGTGCCTCATTGACTAACATAAATCTCTTAGGTACTTATAGAAGGGCTAGAAATGTGAAATTTGGCTTTTAGGTAGGTCGAGTAACACAACCGAAGAGAAAAGTCGAAAATCACAAAATGTTGATTTTTAAGTGTTTTTTTATCCAATTGTTTTATTTCCATCTCCCATACTAATAGGATTGAAATCTGTGCAAGGGATATTAAAAATGCTTTTTTAAATTACTTAAAATTGAGATACAACCTAGAGATGAAAACAAATCTCTAGCTAAAAAATGAAGTTTATATTTCTTGAAGACAGAATTTAAATCCGTCCCGAATTAGGTAACTTAAAATTTACTTTTTAGCCTCGAAAAAAGGATAACTTTTCCGGCTTTCAACAATGAAAAATGCTAACTACCATGGATACGAACTCAATGCTATTAAATGAGAATTAATAGAATGTGTATTGCAATAGCATTGCTTTAATGCAGTTTTAATGGGAATTAATACATTATTATATCATGATGCCATCAGTTTTAACCAAAGGTGATGATGCCGTCATATTTATAACACGATAAATATGCTATTTTTATTAATTTTAGTATGTATAATGAATAGCCTATTTTAGTAAAGGTTTTCGAAACATTTACAGTTGTTTTCAATTACTGAAAGAATTGAAATATGGTTTGACGATACTGTTGAAAAATAATGCCATTATCTTCTATTGCTAACAACGAAAAACATATTAATGTCTTGATAAATACTTCTCGATCTTAAATTCAGGTAAATACTAAAAGGACTCGCATGATGACCCCGTAATCCTAATGCACTCAACAACCTATTATTTCAATAAATTTTATTATAACACATAGCCTGTTGTCGTGTTTCGAAATGTTCTTCGAGAAATCTTTCATCATCATCATCATGCTTCTGTCCGAAGACAGGTTTTAACTGAATCGCTGCCTCCATTTCTCTCTCTCCCTAGAAGCCTCTTTTATACCTCTATAAGTATTATATCCCTGCTTTATATTATCTAATATTCCTATTCTTTTTCTCCCTCTTCCTCTTCTACCACTAATTTTTCCTTCTAAGATCGTCCTTTGTAAACACTGTCTTCTCAATATGTGCCCTATCCAATTTGATTTTCTTTTCCTGATTGTTTTTATCAGCATCCTGTATTTTTCCTCCTTTCTCCTTGCCGTCCACGTCTCTGCACCATAAAGAGCTATGCTCCATATGCAGCATTTTGCTAATTTCTTCCTTGTTTCTAAATTTATTTTCTTGCTTGTGAGAAGCTCCTTCTTCTCGTTAAATGCTGCTTTTGCCATTGCAATCCTACTTCTGATGTCCTGTGTACTACTTCCATCCTGCGCTAAATACTGCCAAGATATTTGAAACTACTTACTTGTTCCAATTTTTGGCCATTTACCATTATATTTAATTCTTTATGTTCCTTTGAAACCACCATGACTTTCGTTTTTTCTGCATTGATCTTCATTCCATATTGTTGGCCAACCTCCACTAGTCTGTCTGTCATCCTCTGAAGCTCTTTCTCGCCTTCTGCTATTAAGCCCTGATCATCTGCGTATTTAATGGTGGTAATACTTTCACCTCCTATCTTAAATCCTTTCTCTTCCATCAACGCTTCTTCTGTTATTGTTTCTGCATAAATATTAAATATCGCTGGTGAAATAGAACATTCCTGCCTCACTCCCCTCCCTATTGAAGTACTTTCTGTTTCTTCTCCTTCAACCCTGACTCTAATCTTTTGATCAAAATAAAGGTTTTTAAGCAGTCTTTTATCTTTCTAATCTATTTCTATTTTGTTTAAAATACCCAGCATTTTATCCCATTTCACTCGGTCAAAAGCTTTCTCCCAATCTACTAAACAAAAATACATACCTTTATTGACTTCTAGTGCTCTTTCTATCATCATCCTCATACATCCTATAGCATCTCTAGTCCCCCTTCCTCTTCTGAAACCAAACTGATTATCTTGCAGTTCCTTTTCTATTTTACATTCAATTCTTTTGGTTATTATTCTGGTTAGAACTTTAGCTGTATGAGAAATTAAACTAATAGTTCTGTAATCCTTACAACATTTTGCATTGGAGAAATCTTTAACTGTTTACAATTATTGAACCAACTGAACGTGAGAATTGAATGACAACGCATTCGCATCTACAACTATGTAATTATACCGTTGAGACTATTTTGTATTAAGCAAATGGTAATTACCTATTAATCTCCCAAATTAAATAAGAAACAATGTGTGGCATTTTGAGTATAATTTAGTTAAATGCGTGTCAATTAGATTAATCGCGAAGTGGACATTGAAATGTCGGCAGTCATCTTTTCATCTAATTAATATTAATATATTTAGTTCTTACAATGCAATTAAATATTATTTAATCACGTTGTTCTTTCAATTCAAATGCGATTGGATGATTACGTCTCAAGCTGCTCAAGGTTAATATAATTTATTAACTTCGTTATTTAATTTTAATTGAAAGAGTTTGTTAAGGCTAACTGCAAAACTAATGAGAGGTTTAACTATAAACATAACACACGAGAGAATTATCATCCCGCCAGAAAAAAAGGTAGCTACCCAATTATCTACTTTGTAACAGCGAAGAGTAACCCATTCAAAGTAGGCTGAAATGCTTGCACCAATTACTCATAGTATTATATGCAAGCTTGTTTACCAGACACGTTTTTAGTTTAGTACTCGCACTGGTTCTTCTTAAACACTTTAAAACTACAATTACGAGAGTTGAGATAACCTTCATTAAAATTGCAGCATCGGAAGGAAAATAGGCTTCGCGCAAATTCATACGGTGTCTGTAATGCTGTACAGGATGAAATATGTCCGCCTTCCTTTGGCGTAGAAATTAAAAAAAAAATAATTGCCCAGCCGTAGATGACTCCTTACCTTTATTCCGTCCAGAGTAAGATTTAACGTATGAGATAATTAGTTTTGCCTTTAGAGACTGTAAGGGATAGAGATGGAGAGAGGGAGGGTGAGAGAAAGATGCTTTGGAAATCGCGTTGGCATTTGGTTGTTTAACTAGATTGCTAAATATTTTTGTATGAAAAGGCACGGCGAGTTTTATGAGCATCGGCGAGATCTTACCTTCCATTGCCTCCGCACGCAAGCGCACTCAAAACTTGTCGATGAGCCTGGTCGTTAATGCCAGCTCGAAACGGCCATTCCCTCCGGTTCATGCCCGCAGTACGAGGAGTTGCGGATCGCTTCGAATAGTATCTTCATACGTGTTTATCACGTCGGCGGGAGAGAAAATGTCCGTGCATTTGCGATATTATATGCTACCTTCGGAACGATGAAATTCCGACTCGTCTTATTCATTCGTTTATTCTTTTCGAAAACGTCTCGGGCAATTTCGCTTGAATTTTTCCCCCCCAGTCCTCACGAAATTAAGCAACTTTGAATTTACTGTACATATATTTATTTTTACTTTGCGTTTACTATCTGTCTCTCTTCTTCCCACCTGCTCTTTCCCCTTCTCTCACCCTTCTCTCTCTCTTCTCTCTCCATTTTTCTCTCTCCCTTCTTCACTCTCCCTTCTCTCTCCCCTTCTCTCCCTTCTCTCTCCCTTCTCTCTCCCTTCTTCTCTCTCCCTTCTTCTCTCTACCTTCTTCGCTCTCCCTTCTCTCTCCCTTCTTCTCTCTCCCTTCTTCTCTCTCCCTTCTCTCTCCCTTCTTCTCTCTCTCCCTTCTTCTCTCTTCCTTCTTCTCTCTCCCTTCTTAACTCTCCCTTCTTCTCTCCCTTCTTCCCTCTCCCCCTTCTTCCCTCTCCCCCTTCTTCTCTCCCCCTTCTTCTCTCCCCCTTCTCTCCCCCTTCTTCTCTCCCCCTTCTTCTCTATCCCTTCTTCTTTCTCCCTTCTTCTCTCTCCCTTCTTCTCTCTCCCTTCTTCTCTCCCCCCTCTTATCTCTCCCTCCTCCTCCCTCTTTCCTTTTCCATCAACGGAATCCGCAAAAATTTCGCCGAAAGAAACTCGCGGTCTTCTTCTCCAACGAGTCGTGAATGAAAAAAACCAGCTTTTCCGCGAGTTTCTTATTTTTATTAAATTCTTCCATTTCCCCGTCCCGCCACGGCTCGCTCGAAACGCGCGGGACTGGGCCGCCCGGCGTTTCTTTCATCTTCGTCACCATCATCTGCCGATTCTGATTAAATAAAAAATAAAATAAGCGAAATATAACCCTGGAGCGTGTAGCAACGCGTTTGGCGCTTCGGGAGAGAAAATATTATTTTATAAATAAACACGAATGTCGTCGTTGTGCCGCTTCTCCTCCCCGTATTTTCCACCCTCTCTACTTTTCCCCTTTCGGCCCCTGTCTCCCGTCTTAAGGGTGGCACTGCCAATCCCAGCGGGTGACGTAATATCCCGGAGACGGAAACACGCGGTTAAATTCGACGCTTCGGAGAACGAGGAAAGGGCGATGCCGGACGAGAGAGGGGGAGATGGAGAGAGTGGGAGTGAGATGGAGGGAGGGGGAGTGAGATGGAGGGAGAAGGGGGTAGGACGCAGGGAGAGAAAACCAGATTCCTTACACCCTTCGACCCGTCCCTAATAAAGTCGGACACTTTTGATCTAGGCCTGGAATGATCGTACGCTCGGGTGTTGGAGGAGTACCGCTGCTGCGGTGGCCGATGGTGCTGCCACCGCCACCCCGAAATTCCGGACGTTTCCTTCTTTTTTTTTCATCGACCTCCTCCTCCTTTTTCGCGGTCTCCTCGCCACCTCCTCCCCTCGGACTAACCCGCCGTGTCCACCGTCGCCCTGGCGACACTTTCGCCCCCGCAGTAAAAGGAACGAAACGAAACGAGATATACGCGCAACACGTACACGTAAACGCTTTGGCCCGAATCGGGAGTTGGGGGTCGCTCGGCGTGGGTGGCTGCGTCTTACCGCACACACACACACACACACACTTGAGCTCTTTATCTCCCTTCTTTCTTTCTCGCTCTATTCTCAAATTTTGGTTCTTTTTTATCATTCCACTCCGCGTTTTTTTATCTTATTTTTACTTTCTCCATATACGTAGTATAAGGGAAAGTATTGTTTTCATGAAAAACATCGACTTCGAGATTTCAACGGAAATACCCGTTTAAGGGGTCCCCTGAACACGTTTTGTCCATTTTCTCGATAATGTCGGTGTGTATGTGGTAGCTTTTTTGTGGGCGCTCTAACAAAAACTATTAATCAGGTCAACGCGAAATTTTATATTTGACATTTTTATAAAAGTCAAAACAACAAATTACTTTTGGCAAAGATCGGTCGATCGGAAGTGGGTGTTTACTCTTTGCACTTATCCGTTATTTTGAAATATTTGCTTTAATATTTGATAAATGTATTGGATTAATGGTTGTGGAAATTTTAATTTTCTACAACCTTTGCTTGAAACATTTTTCCAAATAATGCATTGTTTAAGAGATGTATTATATTTTTAGCTGCCACCACCACGCCACCTACCGACGACTATTGTTAACAATTGACGCTTAGTTACGTCTTAGTAACGCTCCTTTTTCTTTTCATAATTGTTGGAGCGTTGTGGCTATATCCAATATCAGAAGGCTAAGGGTTGATTTTATTTCTGTTTTTTATAAAGTCTAAAATTTTCTCGCAGTTTCTTAAAATATTTATTATTATACTCGTAACGTATTTGGAATTTTGAGAAATATTACAGATATGGGGAAAGTCATGTGGTCGCCGCATCAGATTTATTTCGGGAATCTGCCATTCCAATCTGGGTTTTCTATTTGCCGGGCGGCAAGGCAAGGTTACAAAAAATTTGATTCGCTAACAGTAACTAAGGACATTTAGGGTTAGTTACGCTTGTGAAGAGAAGTAGGGGACAGCCTGATGGGGCGATGTACGGTGGGGAGTTCGTGGGTCCCGGGACCGCTTCGGTAGCTGCGAAGGCCTTCCAGGAACCCTGCAAATCCTTGCATTACGTTATCATTATGTTAGTCTGCGGTGTAGTTGTAAATGTTACAAACTTAGATTTACTTTTAGTTGTTGAAAATGTAAATGTCATTTGGGAGTCATATAATGTTGTAATATTTATGAAGGGTGTAGAAGATTGTAAATATTTTGTAATATGTTGAAACTCTATTTTGTATATGTAAGTCTGTAAAGTTGCCACCTGGCCTCATGGCTAACTTGAAACCCCTTATGTAGGTAATAATAAAAGAATAATATTCAACCACTGAACTATCGCAGTTGACCAACTTTCCCAGGCAGATCGCGGATGCTAGGCTACCCCGACCTCTACTAAGAAAACATCTGCGTTCTGAAACGATATAATTAGTCTGCTACGATAGTTCAGTGGTAGAATACCCGCCCGGCAATTGGAAGACCCGAGTTCGCTTCCCGGTCGTGGCAGAATTTTTCTCCTGATTTTGAATTACAGCAAAACACCGATTTAGCCCCCCTCCCCTCGTATATATCGTTGGGAACTGAACTTCCATCTTATGATTACATAGCGCATCTATATCTCGATTTAACACCACCCCCGCTTTAACGCCAATATCAGTGATGGACAAACGGTGGCGTTAAATCGAGGTTTTACTCTATACCCTAACACTAGCCAATTATTTTATTTTTTTAAATACATATTTTACTCTTTTCCAGCTCTATGATTCCTCCAACCCATTCCAATATTTGGACGCGTTGGGTGTGTTGTTGCACGCTATGAAGTGTCTATATCTCTTTCACTCCGCTCCACCGCTCTCCATAATGGCAAGTTCTCTCTATCTCACGGATTTATGGCCAGCCGTTTGTAGGTGGGGGTGGGGAGAGGGGAATGAAACGGTCTCGGGGTGCTCTTTACTCTTTCTCTCTCTCCCCCTTACCATCTCCCCCACTCCCCCTTTCCCTTCACTCTCTTCACGCCCAAGGTTGTACCTGTATCTCTCTTCTCTTGCCATTGTCAGCATGGCTTTATTTGGCCATAAATCAAATGGATGGAGAGAGAGAAAGAGAGGGAGGATGGAGAGGAAGGATCGTATGGCGTTGCTCTTAAGCCGTGATAGCGCGCGGTCATAAAGAATAAACGGGCGAAAATCGTAGGCCGAGAGATTTTTCGTGATTTTTCCCAAAATTCTATGTCCAGGTAGAAGCAGCGAAGGGAATTACACATCTTAAGCATCGGATTTATTTATTATTCTGCGTCTCCTTTTCCTTTTTTTTCGTGAGTAGAAAGGTTTAAAAGTCCTTCCCTTCCTCCGTGCGTTGGAAGCGAAATGGAGGTCGCGGTTGGATTTTATCACCTTTTCATTCCATCGTCGAAGTCTCCTTCGTGCGAGGTCCGCATCCCTAAAGTTGCGCGTTTTCCCCCCTCGTTTGTTTTTTTACGGCGGTTGTTGGTTTACGAAAATCGCCGTCTCGTGCGGCGGCGGACCTTTCTTATTCGGCCTAACCTCTTCCCCTTCTTCGTCCGTGTTTTGTTTTTCCCTCTCTCTCTCTCTCTCTCTATCTCTTTTGATGAATGGTTTGTACTCTTAACAGTAAACGACCCTCTCCGCTTTGATTGCCGAATTGCGGCGTTTCGCCAAATCCTTGTCTTTCTCCTCCTCGAGGCTCAAATGGTCGAGCTGTAAATCTCGTTTTGCATCGAGGAAAACGGTAATTAGGCCTTCTTAGGCGGGCTATTCCCGCGCGAAATTTCGGGCACCCGAGCCCATTTAAACGGATTAAATGGGCGGTGTCGGCGGCGGAAAAAAAAGAAAGCGTCAGCCTGTCCAAATAAACTTAAATAAATGATCGAACGAGTCAATTTAGTCTCGCGTGCCTCGACCTACGTCCGTGAAAGGGAGGCAATGATCGCTTAATTCACCAGATTTTGATCCAATCATTTCGAGCGCGATTTCGCAAAAATAACGGGCCGGTGTTAACGGGTCGTTCTTTACTGATGTCTATCGGTTTGGATTTGTTTCCGTAAATTAAATCTGTTCAAAAGTTTTGGCTGCGTTTGGTGTAAAATCTCTTTCGCAGAGGTCGCGGCAATATGACATGATTTGTCATAAAAAACGGTATTAATAGTCGTGCCTTCAAATTTTTCATTGACACCTTTTTCTAGTATAAAGCGAAGAGTTCATGGAATGTTTATATTTTTAATTAGCCTTTTCTCGGGCGGTTTATGTCCATAGTTAATTGATTTTTGATAGTGAAGTTAAAGAATTAGAACACGAATTATTCACATAATTTACAATTTTTGTTAGGCTTAACTTTTGAAAGTTTTTTTGTTTCTCGACTTCAGCTACTGGGCACTATAATTAAATTTCAAAGAAATAACTTAGTTGGCAGCAACCGTTTAACATTCCTTCTTAAGCAACATCATAATCATATTATATGTTTCGATGATCCGAATACACAAGTTTTGCTTTGAGAGGTATATTTTATTTCTGCTGGATTTCATCTATTTTGGATTATGTACGAAACTTTTCTTTATAAACCTTTCGAGAAACTTACGCAAAAATAGAGGTTCACTGTTGTCATTCATGTCAAATGTTTCATTTTTAATTTTTCAACTGTAACTTTTAGCAGATGAGATATCTAGACGGAACGCGCTTCCTGTGAGTTATTTATCTTTGCGTGAAACTGTATACGGTCGTGTGTGAAAAATATTTACGAAGCATTCGTTGTCGTCTTATATTTGACTTTAAAAAAATCACGTTAAGATACATTTGCGCGAGAAACGTCGTAAATCGTGCAAACAATAGCGTTTTCGCGTGACTTAAAATTGGTAAATAAAAAAATTGCATATTCCCACTAAAAATAGTGGAAATATACAATTTTCTTTTTTATTTACATTATGGAATCTTTCCACAAAGTAGAACCTTCCCAAGTGGAATAACTTAAAATTGGTTTAAGAAAAGAGAGCAAATAAACATATAAGTTTTATTTCTACCAAATATTGGATTCCAGTAATTCGCAACCTTTTTACGATTCTCTATCTGATTAGATAACATTACATGACCCAGATAAGTTCTTACGTGTGGAGCAAAAAGAAATATTGTAGGTAATTGTACTGTAGGTAATTTCTGCCGCCCCTGCCCGGGAGTTGACACTTTTCTTGAGTCGTTTTCGTAACCAAGCAACATTTGTGTCACCCATCACGCCGTGAAGGGACCCTGTTCCACCCACGCGAATTTAATTCTCTGACGCGTCGCCGGATTTCGTCGACAGAATCGTACATTCGCTTTGGCTCTGATATAAGGAATCTTAGCCAAAAGTGAAAAAGTCGAAAGAGAAGCACGAGGTCGGACACACCTCAGTCTCTTCCCAAGAGAGCGATTTGATACAGCTGTGTACTTTTTAAGAGTTTTTTACCCGTGAAACTGGGATAACGCACTGTTTTCCTGCGTCTGCTGAAAACGCTCACGGCATCAGTCCTTCGCGAAGGTAATAGTTGATAATATATTTTAATTGCACTGTAAACATTTTTGTTTTTTGATGCGAGCAAATGACTGAAGAGTCATATCGAGGTTGTGGTGCAGTGCTGAGCGAGGGATGTGTGTTTGAAAGGTGTCAATTGCAATCCACCGAAGTTGGAATCGTAATCGAACAAGTGTGCTAATAATTACGTGAATTCGCCCTCTTTTCCCATATCGATCAAGATCGACATTTCATCATTGTTTCTAAAATGAACCTCGCTAAACACACAGTTCAGAGAAAATTAGTGTTAAGGTTCCTTACTTTACGATGCTTTATTTGGGTGAAACGGCCTACAAGATACGTCAATAATTGTTGTACGATGGAGAAAAACTAATTATCAAATGTAAAGTAACCTTGCAGAATATGATATTCAATTCAAAGTAGCCCGTCAGCATGAATTATTTTGTCAAGAGTCGACTATTGCCATTTATTAAAATTTTTTACTGATTCTCGCAAGTGCGTGAAATTAAGTATATTGCATTGCACCAAATCGAGCGACTAGAGCCAACGCTGTCCCTTGTGAGACTTTGCCCAAAACCTATTTCCGTCAACAGTCAGGAAGAACCGAGAACCTAATGAAATTTGTGTGAAACCAAAGAAGTCCGGAGATTTCTCATTTCTGCCGTAATCCGGGACCCTGACCCTGTTTACTCGAAATCCGACCCAAATCCGGAGAGATGGCAACCATGGAATTGCCATAATCGTGGTCACTTGGTGCGATCCGAGTATTTCACGACCCTCCAATTTGGAACTTGATCGTATTTCTATTCTCAAATGCGACCACTCTTCACATGACCCTTGATTAATAATAAAATACTGACGAATGAAAAGGAGATAAGCATTTTATTAAGGAATTTATTTACAAAACCGTTTAGTGGTAAGAAATATGATCTACAATCATTAACTAGAAATAAAAACGTGTGCATTAAACTTAATTTGTTGGCAAGTAATATGCGAATGAAATAAAACATTCATTCTTACGAACGTTGAATTTATGGATGCATAATTTTATGTTTTTTGGATTTCACCTTTATAAATATGGATTTTATGTGGTCTCATGGGTAATATATTATATCTTTGATGCTGTGCAGTTGAGATCAAGTGGTGTTTTAGACTAAGAATGTATAACGTAAATCGTTGATGTGAATGTTTTAGGAATTGTACGAATTTAAATGTCTTGTCACAAAGGCTGAAGGACTCCTAAACTCACATCCCTACCAGTTTATGCGTTCGGATTACTCTGCCTTAATATACGGTGTTTCCGTTCAGTTTAATATTATTATCTATAGTCCCATCGCCGTTTCGGAAATTTCCCGCTCGATGTCATTCCTGGACGTGCGAATAATTTAACCGTCTTTACGCGGTGCTGTGCGAAACATCCCATGAATTCGCGGCGATTCTCGTTCATCCCATCTACTAGAAAACGTCTGCGTTCTTAAGGGCGATTTTCTTAGGTCGCATTCCTTCGGAAGTCGCCATTCCGTGCGAAACAACCGCTTTGCTTGAACCATCAAACCGCCGCCACCATTATTGGACGACTACGGTGGTTTAATTTATTCCTAATAAACACTCGTAAAAATCGTCCATCCGGCCGAGTTGTACCCAATCGAGGGAGGGCGGCGCGTGCAGGAAACGCCGCCACGGAAAAAACTGCGAAAAGGGACGCGGGATCGATAGAAGAAAGACGAAAAACAGACGTCAAATGCGTCGTTGCAAAAACCTTTCCGCGCTGATACTTTTCCTGTAAAATACACAGCAGTTCCATCCGCATAACTTTATCGGCCAGAGCTGGAAAATAACCGAACTAGTGATGAATAAATAAATACGCGAAAAGGTAATTTTTCGTTCTTGAACACGATCCAGGATTGGAGTAATTTTGGTTTGTTTTTCTTCCGCTGACAGTCGTTGAACGCCCACTCCCGGATTTATTTATTTATATAAAAATCAAAACCGATGAAATTTATTTCCTTTATTTCTTCTTTTTATGCCTATTCAAAGATCGTTCTAAGTGGAGGAATGGCAGAGAGATGTAATAATGATGAAATGGAAGGTAAATTTCTCATTTTTCTCACCTCGTTGCAACAACCACTTTCCTCGAGAATCTGCTCTCTGTGGAAAACACGCAAGGCGTCTCTCTTAAGAGACGGCGAAGAGTAAATACGAGCACTGAATAGCTGAAATCGCTCCTCTCGAGAGATATAGAGAGAAGAAGAGAGAGAGAGAGAAAAGGTGTTAAATTGCGTTCTCGCTTTGACTCCTTCTTCTCCTCCCTTTCTCACCTTTTCCTCAACTACGTCTCACGGACCTACGGGCACAAGGACATGAAAAAGTGCATCCGACGAGAACGACGATGCAAGCAGACTTTAAATTGGCCGTGATAACAAGTAGGTTTTTCCCTGGCTGCCGCAAAATATGGTAGCGCGCGCTTTTTTACGAATCAATGGGAATATTGCGGTAGTGATAATTTTATTATAGTTTAGGAGCCACGAAAAGAAAAATTAAAAAACTATGAATGAATTCTCGGAAAAAATGAATGTGACTCTTGGTGATTATGATGAAAATCTAAATTGAAAGTTAAACCACGGAAAATTAGATTAGCCACCTTACGCTGTGCTTCATTTAATCTCAGTTAAATAAGTAAAGGTGGAGACTATGGTGAAATTGATGCTAAAAATAAAATTTTAGCTACTTAACCGTGAGATTCAAAGTTTAGAGACACAGTCTCTAAATTTCGAATCTTACGGTTAAGGAGTTAAATTTTTATTTCTACGTAATCTCAGTTATGAAATTCGTCTAACAATAAGTTAAAGCATTATACTCTCACAAAATGTTTAGCACTCCTCGTATTATCCATTATAATACCTTAGTTACTAAACGAGCACAACCTTTTAGGGCAGCAGCACGGAATCTTAAAAATTAAGATGGTTCTATCAAGTACTACCTAGCGTCATTAGTGAATTTCATTGTCGGTTTTACTTATAATTTATTGGATAAGGTCAGAGTTTGATTTCGGTAATTAATTTCAATTGATTAGTTTTACGGCTACTTTTCGTTAGCTAATGAAATCGGCTGATTTCATATGTTCTTAAATCCGTAGTTTTATTCTCTACTTTAATAGGCAAATTCCTTTGGTAAATTTCAAAGATTCATTGTTATTTGAACAATTTCTTCGCGCCATTATAGTTCCATTATTGCATCAGTTATTTTTATTGTCCATGTCCATTAAATTTATTGGTCGATTTCGGAAGTGAAGTTCATCGGTTTACTTAAATCACTGCCACTGTATTTTTCATTGGTCGATATAATTTGTCAAGGTCTTGCGGTCTGTCAGCGCTGTAAATATATTAAAGGAATTCTTAAGGATCTTTCGTCTTATCTTGAACACTTCATGTTGGCTTGTTAAGTTTTCGTTTATATAAATATTATGTCCTATATACAGAAGATTTTAGTGAGGATTAAACGAACTTTATGAAATTAACAAGAAGTCTAGGACATGACTAATACAGGCTGGTTTCCCAACGTTGCATTTTTTATTATATATTAAATTTTATTTTATATTTTTATACTCAATTTTATTTTTATTATATAACTAATTTATGGCCCGTCATATTACGGGTGTCAGTATATACACATACACACTATATGGTTAAAAAACCCGTCGTAAGACTGGTAATCCTACTGAAACCATACATCTTAAGTAATCGTGTCTTTACTATGGATAATCACAAAATTAGTTTATTTTTCTAGTGTAATTGCCAGTTGAAATTCAACGGGGAACTTAGACGTTAATAATAACAGCTGTAATTATTGAGTAAGAACCGGTTGTAAAATTTGCCAAAATAGAGATTTGGGAGAATTTCTTTCTCATTCTTGTTTTCTCCAATGATGAGCCCCTTGTCAAAAATGAAGTAATAATAGTAAATAAATAATAATATTCCCTCCATCCCTTTCGCCGTCCCTCTCTCCTTCCCTATCTCTTCTCTCTCTCTTTCCTTCACTCTCTCTCTCTCCCTCCCTCTCTCTTCTTCCCTCTCTCACTCCCTCCCTCTCTCACTCCCTCCCTCTACCTCTCTTTTCTCCCACCTCTCCCCTCCCTCATTCCCTCCTGTCACAATCCATAGCTCTCCATCTTTTTCTCCGTCTCCTTCTTTATCTCTTTCCTCCCGTCTTTTTCTAATTCTATACCTCCCTTACTCTCTATGTACCGTCCATTCTATATCCCTTCCTTCCTATCTCCCTCTCCACATCCCCCTTTCTCTTATTCTACATCTATATAGTCGTTTAGATAAGCAAAAGAATCCAAACTAAATCCCAGTCCCATTAGGATTACGTAATTTCGCGAAAACCCCTACGATAATTTAAGGAAATCTATGCACTCGTATATATTACACGTATGCAGGTTGAGACAACAATTGATTCTCGTAGTTTAACAATGACGTGGTCGGCAAGGCAACATCCTGTTAAAAAGCCGATATTTTCCCAAAATATGTGATTGATTGATTAATGACGTCAACGTCAGGCACAGAGTAAGGCTTTTATGAATAGAGATATTTCCAGTAAAATAATCAAAGCATTTGCAATAGCAGTGACTTTCCTTATTTCTTTTCGATTCATAATTTTGTCACTTGGGTCAACAGTTCATGGCTGAAGTGTAGTCGAGTGGAAAACAACCCATTTGTGCACTCGTATTTGCCCAAACCGAGTTCGGAAACATTCCGATAACATGCGATTTAAAGCGCCAAAACGCTATCGTTTGCTAGAAATTCAAGGAAATATGATAGATCATCAAATTTTTTATGATAATTGGAATCTAAAATCTTTTCCCCTTAGAAAAATAGAAACACAGCTCCGATATCACAATTTTAAGATATTTCAAAGTACAGGGAGAATATTTTATTTACAATTCTTAAAAAAATTGCTAAAATTCATAATAATTCTTTATAGATGGCGAATTTTATAATAAAGCGACTTTAGGATAGTGGTACCCAAACCTCGGGTCCGGGCCCCATGAGGGCCCTCGTGTAGCGACCCCCACTGCTTCACCTCTCGTCAGACCTGGTCCTGAATATAGGTCTGCCCTGGCGATACGAACGTCATACCGAGTTTCACGAAAATCGGTCAATAGGTTCAAAAGTTGTGCAAAAGGGGTCAGACCCACAGACACGACCATTTCATTAGGCTATGTTTCCTTCGGAAACCATCCTAAAAAGAGGATTTTTTTTATCGCTGGGAAATGAACTTTGCTTTTTATGATAGAGCACTTTGTGTGTACTGTTTTTATATACTTACTAGCGTAACTGCCATTTGAAATTCAACGGGAAAATTGGAACTTAATATATTCAACTATATTGGAAGAAAGTGAGCTAAATCTAATGCATTATTATATTTGTTAATATTAAAATGTAGTCAGATTTTAACTAATTTAACAACATCTTTAACGTTTTAATCCGAAAAAAATTAGTTGTTATGGATTCACCAGATGTGTTGATTTTCTGTATGAACAACAATGTTGTTGATCGCCAAGGGAACATTTAATAAAAATGCAAAATTATGACAAATTTTCGAATATTTTAGTTTAATGTGAGCGAATTCGATTCAAAAACAAAAATCTACGATAATAATAAGAATATTCATTTAATTTCCTTTGAAATGGTTCTTATCCGAAGATCGTGCGTCAATTACTTCTAATTTAATTTTGGAAAAGAACATAAGTCTGCAAGTGTGAAAGAGGTATTTTTAAGATCCCTCTTATGGGAAATCCCATATAGCCTTCCAACCAACAGATTAAGGCTTTTATTAATAGTCTAATAGGAGACACTACTGTGCACGTGTATGCAAATGTACTCGTGTTTGCACAGGAAAAACAGGCTTATTTTTTCATTGATATAACATTTTTCCGGAAAATAAGCAGGTCACGATAGAGGTGCAAGCCACATCTCGCGGAAACGTCCACTCAATGCGCCCCGCATACGTTCATCCTGAGTGCCCTCCCGAAAACAGTTCGAGGCGAGAGAGAGAGAGGGAGAGAGGATGTTGACGAGAAGAGGAAGAGAGAAAAGAAGGAAATGGGACGTCATGAAAGCAGGGATTGAGCGGACGCTTATAGAAAGGGAGAGGGAGGACGGGGGTGGAGTGAGAGAGGCCCGGAAAAATAAATAAAGAGGAAAGGAAGAAAGAAGGAAAAGCATGAGAATGGATCGGAGAACAGTGATATTGAGAGAGGCACGAGGGTAGAAAACCCGAGAAAGAGAGTTGAAGGCGGTTAATTTTAGCCGAGATTTTTAGGAGGATAATAGGGATTTTGGAGGTATTGGCAGAGAGGGAAGGAGGTTAAGAAGGGGTCAAGACAGAAGAAAAGCTAATCGGGTTAAAGGAATTGTTTGGAGACTATTGTTTTTTTCGAGCATGGCTGACGATTGCAAGACATTCTAATATCAAATTATTGAGCTACTATCAATTACATTCTAATATATTTAAATGAGCTTTGTCAATATCGCGTAATGCAGGGGTGTCCAAAGTACGGTCCGAGGGCCGGATACTGCCCGCCAAGGGTTTTTGTTCGGCCCGCGACGGTATGATGAAAAACCTATTCAAAAAAGTTAACACACAAATATACATACATTTAATAAAAATTTTGATAATAAAACTTTTAATACTGAAATGTTAACCATAAAAACCTTATTTAGACTTGATTTTCACTTATATGACTCCTTAGAACATATAGATAACTTCCGATTCAATGCCTAATCCGGCCCGCCGAAGTATTGGAAACTGCCAATGAGGCCCGCCAAAGGATTTGCAACCACCGATGCGGCCCGCCAATAAAACAAGTTTGGGCACCGTTGACGTAATGGATGAAAACCTATCGATAAATTGGGGAGTTCCCAATAACCATAAAAAAGTTGGGAAAACTAGATGCTTATCTTTGTATAATAGCTTTTATCAGCTCGCACGTATAATATTTAGTTACGCATAGTTTACATTTTGTCGATACATCTAAAAAAAATGAGGCAGTTTTGCTCTAAGGAGAAATAAAAGCATTTTTGCTGAAACTAACTGAGATTAGAGTGTAAAATAAAATGGTGGTGAAATTTATAATATAGTTGAGCGCTAACTCAACGAATGAAAGAAAACAAAAGACCCTGAGGAGGAATTGCTTTTTTCGAGATAGTGTTTGGAGAGCAGGTGAAAGGTGCGAGAGATGGAAGATGAGAGGGCACAAGGGAAGTTGGACCGCTGCTGTGTGCTCCCCTTCGTGAGCGAGATACGGCATCTATACTGTAACGTAGTAAGGCCATCCAGTTTTCGCGGGAAAGTATCTATTTTATTCCAATTCCGATCCGATATTTCTTATTCAACACCCATCTAAATTATACTTATAAAAAACTTACAGATGGGAAGGTTAATGTGGGAGTTAAAGTGAGAGAGAGATAAATATTGTGAAAGAGGGCGATTTCAAGGCGTTCGGCCCTATGGAATGAATGGGTTTATCGATCGGAAATTTCCATATCACGACACGATCGGAAATGGTGCATTGAAATGTTTTTATTGTTCCTCCTACATATGGAGAGGTCTTTTTTCACCTTTTAGTATTATCTGGATGAGAGAGACAAGAAGGATAAAGGGTGAGATACAAGCGGAAAAGAAAATGTGAAAGCGGGAACGAGGGAATAGGTGCCACCTTTACGAGATTATGAAATTGACTCAATATAAATCTTCTGGCCGTTCGCTTATTTGGCGCTTTTGTATTTATGAACATTTTCTTTTGTCTCGTATGTTTAGAATTTTGGAAATGTCGAGAGGTTTATTGCATTGATATGATAACCATATTGTAAAAAATTATGTTTCTTTTCATTACCTTTAAAGGCAGTGTTTCCGAGTCAGCCTCGAAATACGATGGGAAATAATCTCATATTCTAATTATTCAACTTAGCTGTCGTAAGGTTTATTTTTATATTTAGTGGCTTCAAAGGCAATAGTTTCCAAATTAACCTCGAAAAATGATGCACAGTGTTGTCTTCGATTACCTTAATACAGCATAATCTGGAGATGATTTTAGTACGGTTTTTAGAAACCCAAAAGATTACTTTTCCATTTCATTTTATTATATATATATTTGTCGGGCGAAATTGTGTAATTTCAAGAAATTTCGCAAAGAATTCTAAGTGATATTAATTTCTTCACATAATGTCCTAGTAAGGATTTACTTCGTCAAAGCATTTTGTACCTCTGATGAGTATAGAATAATGACCCAAAAACCTGGGAAACGCCTATCATTATCAATTGAACTTAAGGTTGGTTTATATCCATTAAATTCGCAATTTTTATTCCTTCGGAGTTATTATTCTCATTGCGTTGTCGCTATTAGGGAATAGAAATCTCCCGTCCAACTGATACAAAAACATCGAATACGTATCAGCCCTAGATTTTTAACGTATCAGTGTATGGAGCAATCAGTCAGGCGTGAAATAAATATGCGTTACGGATAAAATTCATTAATACCTATGTGAAAAATATTCGCCCGCTTATTTAAATGACACCAAAAAATCCTGCACATTCTACATTAATATATTATAAAAATAATAAAAGGACATAATGACTACAAGAGCAATAAGAGTATTTTTTCTGATGAAATCTGTACGAATTTATTCTTTTTGCTGATTTAGTGGCTGGATTTATAATATTTGAATCTGTTAGTTTATACGATTTTTGTCAGAAAAATGTGTTTTATCCGTTGGTTACTGGGAGATCGTAGTTGTATTTCAAAAGATCACTCTTTAACTTTATTTTTAGTAAAAATGAAAGGCGTTCTTATACAAAAAATTAAGGTAATTACATCAGCAAATCTCGTTGGAAATACCTACCTGGTCTATAGGTATATTTTCTGCCTTGTAATTGGATGATGTAAAATCTGATGACGTCAGTTCCTTTTAATGAAAAGGTCGTTGCAATACGAATGTTTATCTTTCGTTTTAGGTGAAATTAACGTCCATCTTTACTATATTGAAAAGAATATCGCGATAATTTGGAGCTAATTTAAATTTAATGTATGCATTAATTAGTGCTAGTTTTATGTCGATTTATCCTCAGTAAAGATTTTGTTCTCAGAAATTAATGATTCTTAATTCTATTTCGCTTTTAAAAAATGCACATTCTAAGAATTTATAATGCTTGAATGAAGAACCTTAGTGAATAGTAAATAAAAAATTGTTTACCAAAGTTATTTTTACTAAATACGATGTTAAAGTAGAACTAAGTAATGTACACGTAAAATCTTATTAAAGTAGAACTGTTGTTTATCATTGGGTATAGTAATAACGTCATACAAAGATATTTGTAAATCTCATTACGGATGTCAGTTGGTATCATGAAGTGATATGTCATGATGAATTCGAAAGAAATACGATATAGGTATTAAAATATTGCATCGTTATATCGTTTTCTTTTAATTTTATTTCGATTTTGATAGGTGATTTTATTTGATAAAAGCGATAAACTCAATTGAAAGTTGAATCATATGGGACAAAATCCTTTGAAGAGTTGCTGAACTCAATTAATCTTCAATCGGTTCGATACCTTAGGAGCCATGCGAAAGGTTTCGTAAAGGTTTCCTGAGATATCGATATAGAGAGTCACATCGACGACGCCTCCCACACCCTTCCCTCTTCGGCTGAACCGTCGGCGCTCTCCAACAACTCAATTCGGTTAACATGTGGAGAGAGAGAGAGAGAGAGAGAGAAGAACCCTTCCCTCCATCCCTCTCTTTTCCCACCCCTTCGCCGCTGCACTTCTCACGAACTCGATTCCAAAAATAGAACCCTTTTATCGGCACATCCTCCTTTCTAAGGCCAAATTGAGGGGGAAACCCCTCTTGCATTCCCTTTTCTCCTCCCTCCCTCATCAGCCCACATTGTCCCACATAAAAGTCGCCCACTCGTCCGCAGTTCAACAGCCACTTGATCTCCGGACTCCCTCCTTTTATCCCACTCCGTATCCGACGCGCCCTCTCCGGCAGAGGGCCTTTTTATCTCTCTCTCCCTCTCCTTCCTTTCCCTCTCCCCTCATCCCCCTCCCTCTCCCTCAATCCTTCACTTCGCGCGTTGACACGCCCATTAAAACCGAGTCCTGACCCACTTCACCCTTTAAAACCATTTCCTGGGTCGTTCCAGGAGGTGCAAGACAAGTTGGTTTCGCTTTCGTCGTAAGGGGGCGTGTGAGGTGGATGATTACAAGCATCGCCTTATGGGCTTTCTTGTGGGGGTGGGCAAAGGAAGAAGGGGGGAGTTAAAGAGTCGCGGTTAAAGCTCTTGATTTTCTGTTATAATGACAAATTATGCAATAGATGCCGCTTAATTTGATTATATTTAGTTTAATTTAATTGGTACCCTTAAACAGGGCCGGATTATGGTCTAGGCACTGCGCCTAGGGCCTACGAAAAGTTCAAACAAAAAATGTGTTAACATAAATGTTTTTTTTCATGCACTAAAATTCACACCATGCGTTATTTCTAGTTATTTGGCATAAATTGGTTGGTATAACATGTTGAAGCCGGCTGACATGCGCAATAAAAATAGTATAGTAGTACTATTGTGTTTTCTTGAGAAATCGATAATAATTTTTCCCGATATGTTTCTCCAATTAAGCAACATCTTTTATATACGTAGATATATACATATAATAATTTAAAGGCTTAAAAAAATCATACTGCCTAGGGCCTACGAAACCCGTCTCGGGCCTTAAGCGGCTTTTAACAATAAACGGCAGCTTTTCATACGCTATGTTTGATTTTAGAATTGCACGTTTGATTACAGTAACCAGATAAAAACAATAACCGGTGATAATAATAATCAGCATTTATTACATGGGTGGGCACAGTTATTACGAGGAGGGTAGCATTGGCCTTTTCGTGTACTACTTTAGAATTCACATCGGAAGATGTGAAGATCCTTTACTAAGCCGGTGGGTGTCTATTCGACCCTCCTAGATATTTGATACACCATTAGACCATAATCTTATTTAATTGGTTATTTTTGTTAAATAATATTTTTGCTCTCATACGTCATTATAGAGTATTTTCCTTCAGTATAATTCGTTAAATATGCAATACCATGATGATCAACTGAAAAATATACGTAATACGCGTGATATATCGTAGACTACGTGCGTCCACTACTATGCGTTCACCTGCTTAAGGGTTAAAAGACTGACGGACGCTGCTAGTGAATATCGGTAATAAACATTTTTTTAGCTTTAAAATTTAATTTCACCTGAAGCTGTTTCCGGATATCGCTCTAAGTGAAAAGTATGAAATTCTTCGTGTTGAATTTCACGGTTTGCTTTCATAATGGCATCACGGGGCGGAGTTTGCCCATTCCTGACCTTTTGTCATTTTTTCGCAATTTTCAAAAATAAAAAAATCTAAATTCCTTTCCTCATTCATTATTACGAATTAACTTAATTTAAAGGAGCGCCACTGCACATACCTAAAACTGACCCTTGGTTTGCTATTCCGCGAATATTTCCGCGAACGCCCACGCATCGCGTCATTTTTTTTTTGAGATCGAAAAACCGCGTGCAACTAACGCCACCTTGTATTATACGCTCTCCCACGCGTCGAGGCTGGGGACAAGGCTAAGTTAGACGCCATTCTCGATGCTCTTTGCCAGATGCTTCTGTTTCTTCGTCTTTTGTGAGGGATAAGGAGCTATAGTGCTGAAGGGAGGATCGGAGGGAGCTGGGAGTTTATAGAGATCTTTTCGAAACCGGAGTGTGAGCTAGTCTCTCCCGTTGGGTAACGACTTTACTTCGCGCTATGGAAACACGCGAGTTTCTACTAGGGATGTTTCTAAAAGAGATTAAAAGCGTTTCAACAAACAAGGGAGAGAGAGAGAGAGAGAGAGAATGTTCTTCAGCTTCTCTACTTCTTTCCTCCCTGCGTCAAAAGGATGTTGCAACCATAGAGATAGATGGAGCGGAGAGAAGGATAGGAAGAGAGCGAAGGGTTGGCTGGGGAAGAGAAGAATGGGTGTTTTGATACTGAACACGTGGCCGCTTAACTCTCCTCTGAAGAGAAGGGAGGGAACGATATTTAGGGAAACTTTTCGAAAACGGAGGAACCCTATGTTTTTCTCATGCCAAGTGAATTTCGAAGTGGTTGGCTTGGCGACAAGTTTCGATCAAATCGCGCGAATCTAGGCTGTTTCTACTCCTACTTAATTATAGTAACTTCTTTGATGGAATAATATGAAACTGTGCAGATAGGCATAAGCTGTAATTTAGGAATAAATTCGAAACAGGAAAAAATTCTGCTATGACGGGGAATATGAACCCGGGTCTTCCACTTGGCGGGCTACGGTAGTTCAGTGGTAGAATATCCGCTAGGCAAGTGGAAGACCCGGGTTCGATTCCCCGTCATAGCAGAATTTTTTCTGTTTCAAAGTTATTCCTATGATAACTTCTGTTTCGCAAGGGGAAACTGCGGCAGAAGTTCTCGATCAGAATGTGGTATACTAGCTAGAAAAAAATCGTGTCAATCGTTTTGACCAACGAGTAATCACTTATATCAAGGGTCCTCTAACTACGGAACGCGTGTCATATCCGACCCGCGGAGGTATTTTGACCGCCTTACCTCATCAGTTTATTTAAGACAGGCATATTTTCCAGCAGGCAGTGTCACTGGTATTCTTTATGAAATCCAAACGATAGTCTTTGAGCGCGGGGATGCTGTGTAATTTTAATATGGGCGCAAGGCACAGTATACGATAAAAAATTCTCAAAACTGGCTCAATGAAATTTGCACTCGGCCCAATCAGTCATTTTAATGTCGTATGTGGCCCGAACGGTGGTACATAAACCCTCATGTGGCCCCTATCTTATGTCATAAAACTGTTTGTTCCGAAAGTCATTTTGTTTTGCGTGAAATATTCATATTTCTCAGCCTACATCTTTACGACAGCAGCCTGTTAAATTTAGCATAGTAAAGTGAACGGAAGCGTTTTGTTTTGCTTTCCTATCGCTTCGTTTTGACGCTACGCGATAAATGTAAAGGCAATTATTTATGACCTTCCATTTAGCGCTCTTTCTACGCCTTCTATTCCATCGCATGTTCCAGTATTAGCGCGTCGGTAGCTCGTGTGTTGCAAGATCATTCGGCGCACTTTAATTCGATTCAGTATTTCGTGCCACCTGAAACAAAATAAAAGAAGATCGTAATCTCCGTCCGTTACGCATTCTCGCTTCCACGCTTCGGGACTTAGTAGATCTTTTCCGAACGCCATAGGGAATTTTTCAGGCCTTCGATGGCGATATTATTTCTGTTAAAGCTGCAAACGACCTATATTTTCAACGTTCTCGGAAGGGAAGGCGTTGTTTTCACCCCGGTATAAGGCAGCCTTGGAGAGCGCGCGGAGAAAGATAGATTTAACGCCGAGCGACGTAACAGGTGCGTAGTTATTCCGCCGTATTTGGCCTCGTTGAAAAATTAAAACGCGCCCCGATTCTGCGGCGATAATCGAACGAACGAAAGTTTAGTGTACCGGTACGTTTCTCTCAAAATACTCTCGAATCGGCGAAATTTTTAATAATCGCTTGTGATCCACTCAGAGAGGAATAAAAATATAAATGACTCTAATTTACAATAAATTTGAGGTTTTCCACTCGGAAATTTTTACATTTTAATTCCAGAATAAATATGTTAAATCATAATTTTTTGAGCGAATTGTGATCATAGTATACAATCGCGAAGAATTGGTGGACGCCATATTTTTGCGGTGATAAGAGGAAAATTTGATCATTTTTTCGACTTACTCTATTTTGATAATTTGTTGAAATGCAGCGTGATTACGGAGGCATAAATTTTCCGCGAGACGAAATTTTCGCGATTCATTTATCAGTCCAATTAAGAATCTATTCAGATCGAAAAAAGTATGGACTCGCACGTAAACACAATGTCTTGGCAAAATAAAAACTTTGCCTTCGTTCAAACATATCCAGACCTAAATAATCTTATTTACCTCCACGAAAAATAAACTTGTTTTCTTACACTATTTAGGGAAAAATCTCACTTCCGGCGCGCTTTTCTCTCCTTTGAAATGACTAATTGGCCTCCACAGCCGTAATTTTTATTGTTATTTGCGTTTTATTTAGTAACATCAAATAAAAAAATAGTTATATCGTTTCCGAAATCAAACCGTTGAGTGAGTATAATAATCACTAATTGGACTGAAAGAAATGTTTCCTATTCCTTTGCAGTGCTGTAATAGTTCAAAGCATTCAAAAATTTATTTTCTGCAGTGAAATTTTCCTTTGTATTCTTATTCGATGCTGAGACTAGTGGGTATGTCTCACATTGGCCTTATCCCATTATTTTTGTACATACTCATCATAAAACATATCAATTGCCACATTATTCCTATGGGATTACCATAGAGTGCGTAGTTCATAAGGTAACTTGGGCCAACTATTTACGTTCCACTTTTTATTCCTGATTTAAAACATAACGTTCTGTGGATAATTAAAAATTAATTTATTCTATGTAGGTGTAGTATAAACTCGGATATCATGAAATCCGGCATCTATTGGAACTGGAGGATGCCGGTTTCATGAAATTGCCAGTTACATAAGCTTAACTCTTATAGGAGCTTACACTAAACAATGAAATATAGTAATGTTCAGTTAATCTTCTTAGCCACACCAATGTTTACACTGAATTTACTTTGGCTTACTTTTAAAATAACGCTTCTTTTCACACTTCTTATCACTAAAAAAAGGAGCAATAGTATTAAAATAAATATAGCACAGCCTTTACTTCATCCCAAGCACATGCCAAGTTGTACATTGCATCTTTGATTGTATATTTTGCTTGAAAGTCTAGTACTTTGCAATCAAAGTTTATTAACTTTCGCATAAAGTCACGCCAATACAACATTTTAAAATTTTGTATCATACCTTGATCCATAGGTTGTATCAAACTCGTAACATTGGCAGGAAGAAAACTTGCAAAAATAATACCGTTGACAAGTTCACTATACCTAGCAAAACTTTCCAGTCTTCTGGTAGTCACTTTTTCCTTAAATTTTAACACTAGGCATAAAAACATGATGAAACCACCAAATGAATATTTTTGCTTCCATCCATGCATTACATTGACATTTATAATGTACAGGAAGGTAATTTACACCTTTAAAACCCCTTTGTTGACGAGCCAAAATTATACTCCTTCATAAGTACATTACGACTTTCACGTCTTTCAATTCTTCTATAAATATCTATCTTCTGTTTTAAGGTTAGCATAATGCGTTCACTTGTTTTATCGAGTATCTGATTTTTTCATATATAATTTTTTAAATGTACCGGATGCATGAGCTTTCCGGATGGACGGATGCCTGATAACTGAGCGTCTACTATACTTAAAAAATGACTGTCGCCAAGGAACATCCGTTATCAGTTATACATTAAAAGTGATTTTCCAGCATATAGTTGTATTTCCCGTCATTTTACGGTAATCCATACTAAACATTTTATAAAATGAAAAATAATTTTTGATATTGGATCCACTTTTATAAGAAGTGGATTCCACAACCAAAATTAATTTTAATTTTTACAATATTGTCTTTCCATATTTTCATTGTCTAGTGTATGTTTATATATTCACATACATAAATCCGTAGGTTTATTTTGCTAGTTTTAGATAAATCTATTGCTTAATTATAACCTACTCGATAGATTTTAATGTAGAACTTCTGCTTTTTTGACAAGTTATTTGAATTTTATAAAACTGAACAACTTAAGTCAAAGAAAATTAAGTCTATGGCTATTATTTTCTAGAAAATATCTTATACAATGCCTTTTTTCTTTTCAGGTGAGTAAATCCAAATGAAAGATATTCGAAGGATTCTTTCTGGCTTGACACGGATAAAATGTAAGAAGTAATTTTATCAGATTTTAAGTAATTGTTACTGCTCTTTCACTCTTGAATGCATATTTACAGTGTAACAGCAAAGATGTTTATATGCTACATACACAGATTTTATTTTATTTTATTGAATGTTTTTGTTTCACAATCTTTACAAATAGATTGCTTCATGCGTAGGAACCGCGCCTTTGGTATCAATGTTACCCTCATTATGGTCCTTCACCTTTACAATAATTTTGTGACTGGAAAAAGTTATCATTGATCGACTAATTAATCATTACATGCTTATAATTGCTCACGATTGCTGGCCTAAATGACCATACCTGAAACAACACGCTGTTATAAATCTAATATTTATAATAAAAGCACCAAGCTTACAGGTTGTAGCCGTTCGGATAAGTTAGATTCTCCGGGAATCTTGCGATTCACGATTGGCGATTTTTAAGGATATATATCGATATTAAAATTTCTTAATACTATGTCATTAATTACTGAGGAAAGAAATAGATCAGCTTCGTCAGTTTTGAAAGACAGTTGCGCCATATAACCATTAAAATAAATCAGAAAGTTATGGGAAAATATTATATGAATGAGAGTTCCTTTATATATTCCGAGTAACGAAGCGTGTGATTCCGACGAGAGGGTCTCGCAACTCCAAAATAAGTTTGAGAATCTCTGTCGTAGAGAAACGCAATGTCGTCCCGACGGACAGGAGAAGCAGAAGGTGATTTCGTACATTTAAATTTAATTACAAAATGACTCCTAAATCTCATAATCTTGCAACCTGACGTAAAACTTTTCCTTCAGCGTTCCTACGCTTCCGCGCTTTATCCAGATTTTAGAGAGACCTCAACATTTTTTTTAATGACAAAAATAAAAAATAAGTTAAGGAAACTTGAATATTTTTGTGGAAACAACCTTAATGGTGGACCACGAGTAAATAAAACATTTAAATTAGAATATAGTCATGATTATAGTCTTTTATTTAGTACTCTAAGAGCAGTAGTAAATTCAAGATTCTATTGCAGTTTACTTAAACAGATAGCTTCTTATGATTGAATTCGAAAAAGTGACAATATTTTTCAAACTTTTTGGAACTTACCGGCATAAAATTACTTTCGCTTATTCTGACCCTTATCAGCTCCCTAGAAGGATTTAATCTATATGTTACCCGCAAAGTGTAGAAACCAAGGATTCTATTAAATTCCTATGCCTAAAACATTTTGGCAAAGTATGAAATAACCGTGTTTGATATAATCTTTTATATTTTACCTAGGGATTCTATACAGTACGTAAGAATTATATAAAATGCGGAAATTAATTTAGGCTAAACATTAATAAGACAAATGTTAATATGCAATACTGTTTATTGCCTCACCGGCAATTGTGCAATTTACTCACGGATAGATTCTTGCGATTTGCGATCTTCTTTCGTTCACTCTAAGGGAATAATACTGGAGACCGAACGAGTGTTGGGCGCCTGCGGCGCCCTGACTAAACGAACCTCTCCCTCCCCACCCCGGCGGTGTTTGAGTGTCCGAACAGTGACGTATACTGTTTATCCTTTTACGATTTATTTCATACTTTGCCTAACAGTTTTAGACATTGTATAAATTGCCTAGGAATTCTACACAATTCCGGATTTCATACTTTTCCGGTAACAAATATATATCAGCCGGAGGAAGACAGAATTTAAAATTTATTTTACACTACTATGACCGAGGACCAAAGTAGATTGCATTGAGCGTGGCGTAAATGGAGTTTATTGTTTGATTAGCATTGAATTGGAGGAAGGAGAGGGGCGAGTATGGGCATCAATAAAGGATATATATAAGCGTGTTTTCATTTATGTCCACCGCCTTACTTGGAGAGAACAAATAGGCTAGGGGCGGAGGTAGTGAGAGAAGGAGCCGGCGTATTAACGCGGTAGCCAATCAAATTAGGAGTGGATTGGTTGGATGTCACGGGATGAGGCGGGTAAGGTTACGACCCCAAAGAGAACGATGATTGGGAAGTGGGACATAAATGGTACGGCACCTCGGGACGCAGAGAGAAATGGATAAACAGAGATCCATTTCGGCGTAGGAAGATTTTCGATTGATCGATTGTTGGGGGACTTTTTTAATTCCGATCGTGTTTGGTCGATTGGGGACTATGGGTGGTCTTGGATCATGGTTCATTTTTTTATTTTAGTAATAGTAAGTGTCGCAGCTTAAATGTCCTAGACTTATGTATAGGTAAGCTTAATTTTATGTATGAATCAAGATAGTGTCTCGGTCGTCATCTACGATACGGATCATGTATGTACCCGTGAAGGTATCGGATTTGTTTTCGGTGCTCTTTTAATTAAAAATCTGTGAGTAATAATGATTTTCGTGAATAGCACGAATCTTTCTTTAGTGTTATTTTATTCGAGCAAATAATGATATTAATGTTGATGCTCGTATTTTCTTGATGAATTCATCTGAACTGGAAATAAGCAAAATAGAAAAACATTAAAACCAAATATCGCCTTATTCAGTTGTTACCAATAATTTCGATGATTGAAATATTTTATTTTACTTACATATCTGACCATAAAATGAGAATAATTTATTCATATAAAAACAAAAATCGCGATTTTTATTGCAGAATGAAATTATATACATCATAATCGTTTTATATAGGTGGAATTAAAACGTTGCGTAAACTTGAGTTTTTATAAATTTCCACAGATGTATTAACAATTTAATTAATTTATCTTACACCGACTTTCGATAAATGGAATATACAGTAAACCCTCCACATTCGCGAAATTCTCAAATTCGCGATGCACCCAATTTATACGTGCTCAACATTCGCAACCCCTTGGCTTCGCAAATACGCGAGTTTGCTGCAAGACGGTAACTTGGTACACTGATACACAGCCACGCAGGTGCGCGATGCTACTCTCTATTTCAGTCTCGGACCCAGTGTTGTCAGATATAGCTCAGCGTAGCTTATTGAATTTCTTATAAAGTACATATCACATTTTGAAGTTTTATTTTTACATCCTATTTAGTGCGTTTTTACGTGTTTTTTATTCCAATGTTAAAGTTTCCTAACCTTATGTTTTCAAAACGGCTTGAAACGAGACCGCCAGACCCACATTTATTGCTCTGTCGCAAGTTTACCACTAGTTAAAGCATACGTATACTAAATGAACCAATGTGGACCTGAGAAGCACTGCATCGAGACGGAGTAGGCATATCTCTGAAGTGATCATGCAGCTGAGTGTTGGCCGCGTATCGCGATCTGGTGAACGGGGAAGCGCTAAACCCTCACCTCATTCTGGCAACACTGCTCAGATGCAAGTGTCACAGTATCCCTCGCAGTGTAAAGACCTCATGGCACATTTATTCTTAATTTTGTCATTTATTTGGTTTAATTGCCATTATTTACCCTTAATCATGCACAAGCTAAAGCAAGTCGCTACACGTGCTTCTACTCCAAAAAGGCTGAAGAAAGTGATGCACTTAAGTGAGAAATTGATAGTGTTACACTGACTGGATACAAGAGAGAGTGCGTCCGCAGTTGGCCGACATTTTGGAATAAACGAGTCTACAGTAAGGTCAATGAAGAAAAATGAAAAGGCGATCAGGGATAGTGTTTCGGGTAGTGCTTCGATAAGTGCAAAAATGGTGTCACAATTGCGAGATAAGACAATAGAACAAATGGAAATAACACTTAATCTGTGGATTGATGACCAAACCCATAAGAATATTCCTCTGAGTGGCTCTATCATTGGTACTAAGGCAAATAGGCTATTCCATCATTTTAAGGGGCAGAGGAGTGAGGATCCAGTGATTTTAAAGCCAGTAAGGGATGGTTCGACAAATTTATGAACAGGCACAGCTTGCACAACGTGAAGCTAGTTGGTGAGTCAGCGTCGGCAGGCCACAAGGCAGCGCAGAGGTATCATGAGGAACTACGTAGGCATATTGAGGAGAAGTGGTATGTATGTGCCACAACAGGTCTTTAATGCTGATGAGACCGGGTTATATTGGAAAAAATATGCCCAAAAGAACATTTCTTTCAAAAAGGGAAAGGTCTGCCTTTGAGGCAGCAAAAAATCATTTATCACTTCTCATCTATGCTAATGTTTTTGGAGACTACATGGTGAAGCCTATGCAGTTGTATCGCTCCTTGAACCCCCGTGCACTGAAGGGCAAGAATAAGAATCGGATGCCCGTGTTTTGGCGTGAAAACAAGAAGGCATAGGTAACGGCAGCATCATTCTAGGTGTGGTTCCACGACTGTTTCGTCCATGAGGTAGAATAATACTTGGCATCCAAGAACCTTGAATTCAAAGTCCTACTCCTCAAAAGCTCCAGGGCATCCACTTGACATTAAATTTGGACATCCTGACATGGAGTTGGTTTTCCTTCCTCCTAATACAACCTCTCTCATCCACTTCTTAGGTCAAGGTGTTATTGCGGCATTCAAAGCCGACTACACAAGACACACCTTCAAGCGTATTTTGGATGCAATCGAGGAAGACCCAACACCAGATATTACAACTTTTTGGAAGATGTTCAACATCGCGGACTGCATCACTGATATCCAAGAGTCGTTAAACGAAATGAAACCGTTTATCATCAATACCCGCTGGAAGAAACTGTGGCCAGAGATCGTCAATGAATTACCTGGATTCCCTTCAATTGGCGATGATCTTCAAGACATCGCTCAGCTAGCGCATCAAGTTGGAGGAGAAGTCTTTGAAGATACGTAGTCACAAGAGATAGAGGAGATGATCGAGTCCCACACCTAGGAGTTGACTGAAGAGGACCTAGCCAAGCTCATCAATGAGGACAACAGTGAGAAAGAGGATGCTACAAGGTTTACACTCAACCTCAAAGCTTTTGCTGAAATAATGAAACCGCAGCGGGCGTTGAGAGACAAAGTGGTGGAATGCGATCCTGTAATGGAGAGGAGCCTCAAATTTAAGACGGAGATTGAGGCTACATCCAGCCCCTGCCTCGAAATTTAATAGGAACTGCAGAAAACAACAAAACAAATGACCATCACCAGGTTTTTCCCAGCCCAAACTCTCTAGCTCGACCAGCCACAAACCCCCTCAATCGCCCACCTTGGAGTATCCGGATTGACTTCATCGCCATATTATTATTATCATTATTATTACTATATAATAAACAGTATACTATCATTTAGTGACTTTTGCCTATGTTCTTATGTATTCACCTTTTCACTCGCTCTTTTTTGTCATGCCATGAACCTAATCTCATTTTCCCCATTGAATTATGATTTCAACATCCGCGAATTCCACATTCGCGAGAGATTACGGGAACGTAACCCTCGCGAATTTAGAGAGTTTACTGTATACCATGTTACTTCCAGTATTCGAACTACCATCGCCGAAACAGTTAACTCACTTGCTGACTCTCGACGCGAAAGGAATCGAACTTTGCGTAGCGGAGGCCGGTTGACAGTGCATAATCAGGTTGTATCGAAAGAAGGCGAAATGGGTCGCCAAAAATTGGTCTTGTCCAAAAAGAAAATAAAGGAAAACTAACGAAAACTGATCGAGACGATGTGTTGTCGCGAAAGGAATGAAAAAATAGCGATGCGAGCAGATTGCTGGGACTCCAAATGTAAAGCGTTGGACGGGTCTGTTGTGTGGGACCACACCTGAGGGGAAGATGGAGCGATTGAGGGTGAGGAAGGGAAAAGGTTATATAGGAGAGAGAGAGAGATTGTGCGCGGAAAATGTCAGAAGGGCGTGGGGAATTGTGCAACGGAAAAAGTAAGATGCGATATAATTCAGGTTTGAGGTGGAATTCCTCGAGTTATTCATAGATGTCATTAAAATTCAAATTATATATCAGGCGGTTAATAGGTATACAATAGTATACATCGCGTTCTTGAATTCCATTCTTATTTTTTACATTCCCAAGAACGGCTGTTTCCGATGCGATACGCATCGCTTATATAATTCAATAAAATATGTTATTAGATGCAAAATACATCGAATAACATCCATTTAGTAAGAGGAAAACTTTCTCCATTCACCGTATATCTTGGATCGCAGAAAAGGTGATAACATATTTAAGAGATATATTTACGTATTTTTCCATAAATCATTTATTCGGATAATATTCAAGTCTAGATTATCCTCGATTAATACGGAATTATGCTAGTGAGGTTAGGTTTAATGGCATATTCATTATAGACCTCTTTATATTATTTCATAACATTCTATTTTTTCTACATTGTTCTTTAGCTTGTCGATCAAAGTTTTCAGCAACTACAATTTGCTGTTTTCTTGTTAGAAGAAAAGTAATTCATCCTGTAAGCGTGTGACCATTTCGTGTACTTACCCATGTTTCTGCGCATTTAAGCTGGAAAGCTATGCTCAGTCGATTGAATTCATGAAAGAATTTTTCTGGCATCATTAAAATGTACTATTTCATCACATATTTTTTACTTAGCGGTTTCTCTATTTTTAACGACCGTTTTTGCCTTAATTCGTAAAGATTTCACCGAAATCGTTGTCTTCATACTTTACAGCACGCCATTAATGGAATTAATTTTAGAAATCAAAACGTTTCGAATGATATTAGTCCTGTCATTACGGCATCGAGGCGTTATAGGTGGTAATAAGGAAGGGGAATCTTTCAGGATTGGCAGAAACAGGGACGAATTTCTAGAGAATGTTTCGTAAATTTACATAAATTTAAATACAACCCATATTTTTATGGGGAACATTTTAACCTTTCCGTTAGAGTATAAAACAGCAAGGGTCTATTGAGGATTCCAGACAACAGTTTTAACTGCTGTTCCGCGACGCATGATGAGACTATGTAAGACATAAAGAGATATTTTCTAAATTTTAACGATTTTTCTGATGCGATGCTTTGGGAAGGGTATACCCATCATCTTTTTCTTATGAAATGAGAAATGTAAATCATCTCTCTTGAAATCTAAAACACAACTAATACGCTGTATTTTTTTAACTGTTAGGAAAATTTCATTGCTCCTCATGATACAAGCCAAATTAAGCACGTCTCGGTTCCTTGTTTGCTAGTTTTACATTCCTCAGAGATGATATAACATTCGAATGAATGAGTTTGTTTTTAGAATTACAGTAAAATATCTGTTTTCGTGAGTATTAACTAAAGACGTCATCTTCATTCGTTTGAATATGATACCTGATTTTTGTTTTAGTTAATACATCTGCATAGTACTTAAATGATATTTTAAATTCCCATCCTTTGTATTATCCATGTTTTTCTATTGTCTGTAATTACAACAGTCCCCATTAACAAGGATAATCGGAGTTTTACTGTACTTAATAACTATAATGGAACGAAAAATGCATATATCCTACATTTTTGTAATTTTTGACATTGAAACTGGAATCCGGATTGAGTAATTGGAACGTTTATTCTTCCTCATTCCTTAAATAGATGGAATTAATGTATCATGTGATCCCTATGCTACAGGCATAAGCTGGAATGCAAGGAAATTTGGAAACGAGAAAAAATCTGCTATGACCGGGAATCGAACTCGGGTTTTTCTCAACTTTTCCTGTTTCAGAAGGGAAATATTTTCTTAGGTTAGGACCAGGCTAGCCAAGCTAGTATCAACCAGCCCCAACGGATGTCCCGTTATTATTAATTCAAATAATAATTTTCGGCAGGAATGAACTGGGAGCGTGGAAATTTGTTATAAAATTTATAATTTTGATGTCGCTTAGGACTTACTCCTCTGGAGCTATGGCAAGGATAATGCACACAACACCAATTTGGATGAACCGAAAAACAACATCTCGCAGCTCATTGACAACTTCCCACCCACGCTATTGCGGGAAATTTCTCCCAACGTGCAACCAAAACGGTGAAGGTAAACTCAAACGCCGTATGTAACAAACCAGTTCAATATTTGTAATAATTCGATCAAAATAAACTGCACACATGAATAGATTTGGGCTCTCGTTTAAAATTATCATCCTGTACGAATGCCCGTATTTTTTTTGAAGATGTTACATTTTCACGACGCGTGGCGTAGTGCGCTAATTACGCGCGCTCTTTTCGATGGTTCATACGTAGTTTACTTTTTAAATAAATATCCCCCGCAGCCGTCGAACTCGCGGATGAAAATACGACACGTTCAAACGGAGGGAGAGACACTTGGAAAGTTTCCGAGGCGAGCATCAAGGAGCGTCTTTTTTTCCCCCGACAGACAGAAGTCCTGTCGCCTTGACGGGCGTCCAAGGGATGGCTCTCGGCTCCGCTCGTTACACGTGAACGGTTTTTAGCAGACACAGAACTGAGGAGGAGGAGATAATTTCCACTCTCTCCTCCGCGACATCTCCTCCCGCACTCCCCCTACCCTCTTTTTCCCACCCTTCCTTCCACTTCCCTCCTATGGTCCATTTCAGCATTTCGTGCGGGTGAGGCGTGTATACAGTTAGACCCGCGGGGTGAGGGGAAGAAAATAAGAGGTCGTAAATTTCCCTCTCCGCTCAAAATTTCTTTACGAGCGCTGTTGACACGATTGCTCGCACTTTCCGATCGTATTTCGGAAAGCATGAACGTGCTTCATCCGGATCTATTAGAGCATAGAACTTCACTCGTCAGCAGCTACCGATGAACTGAGCGAAATTGGAAACTTGGCAACATAGCGTCGTAGCCAAAGCGAAATAACCCGAACGCGAGCCGAATACTTCCGAGTCTCAGCCGCACGAGCAGTGGAAACAGATTATAGCCCGTGATATTCGTCACGTCGTCGCCCACGTCTTTCCAAACTTGTCCTTCCTGTCCCTAATAAGTCCTTCCTCTCTTTCTTAAACCCGCGCTCTTCTCATTGTTCCCATCCTCGTACGGATTTTAATTAAATTAAGTGGGAGTGACCCTTATTAAAATTTATCGCCCAATTGTGATTTGAACTGCATGCGTCAATTAGAATTTCAACTTGACATATTTACTTTAATAAAATTATACTTGTATCTCGTTAAATGACATCCGTCAAGCAACAACGAAATACCAAACCTTTCTTTCCCTTGCTCTTATATGATCTGCAAGATATAGATTTAAAAAATTATTCGGATAGAGAATAACATTTACTACAAGAAAGTCCACGAGACCACATACTTACGAGTTATAATTTCGGAGATAGAAGTTCTAGAAAGTCCCGCGCAAAACATCTCATACGTTTACATCGATCTCTAAGACGGTTCTCTCGTCAAACAACAATTAAAATCCATGTTTTTCTATCCCACGTCCTCATATGATCGGTGAGGTATAGTTTAAAAACATTATTCGGATAGTGGACAACATTTACAACAAGATAGTCCGTGAGACCACACAATTACGAGTTATGGATTCGGAGATAAAAATTCGAGAATCGCCCAATCTTTCGATACCGTTTCATACGTATTTCCCGTTAAGAGCGCCTTCGAAATCTTTGGGTATTCCATCAATGGAGTATACTTTTCCATCTTGTTATCACTCATTACGAGTGTTGTCATTGCAACGATTTTGTTGTTGGACTAGGATTCGGTATAGACTAGTAGTGCATAGGCGCGTTATTTTTGCCACAAAAATACGCTCGATAAATTTAGTTTTCCGTTCGAATGAATATATTTGTAGTATTTTGCAACGCTAAATTATAAAATTTGGAAACACAAAGAGCAACTCATCCGCGGTGATTTATAATGTTATTAAAGCCAGTATAAGTAAATGCTGCGCCATATTTAATTTAAAATAATTACGAGGAAAGTAGGCACCATAAGTTCCGTTTGGGTCATCTTGTTTTGGAATAAATTTACCGCTGAAAAGCTTTTCTGCTACAGGCGTGGCACGCAAATGCTCAAGAAAAACTTGTGCGCTTCAATCCTCGTGACTGTTTCGTCAAGCATTTGAATGTTCCAAACGAAATTAATATTCGATACTTTTGGTATTTTATGCTATTGTCTTTAGATATAAATAAATCACTGCTGTAATTGCATGGAAATTTTGATTTTAAAAAATTTGAACAGAAACATACAGCTTCGAACTTATGATGGTGCGGCTGAATCGACTTCGAGGTTGCAAAACCGAATAAATCATATAAATAGCCTTTGTTGACGGCGAGAGACAGGATTTTTTTAAGGCCACTAACTTTCCTGGCACTCGGTTGTTCTATATCATAAAGACGAGGTAATAAAAATCCGTTCCTCCGACTGGTCACATGACCATAAATCCATAGATCAGGTAAATTACTGCTTGTGCGTGTAGTCGAAATCTACAATGAAATGACACGCGCTCTAGAAATAAATCGATTTATCAGAGAGTTTCATTAGTAACGGTACTTCTCAAAACTTCAACGCAATGCGCTAATTAAATGGAAAATTGCAGAGAAAGGCATTTTGGTTTTGGTGATAAAAACTTCTACTATGATATGAATATAAGATAATCGCCGTTGAGGGTGGTAACATAAGTAATTCGATCCCTGCTTGATTATTTGTTTATAATTCATCCACAATTGGACGTTAAAAGGGACGTTCGAAAATATTTGCTAGTCCGAATATTTTATTTCCCGGGCGGATGCGATGGGAGAAACCCGCTGTTTCTTTCAACTTTAAAGCCTAAGTCTTAACAGCGGGGAGACGCCGTTCTAAATACAAACATTCCCGAAGCGTAAAAAACTTCACCTTCTCCAGAGAGATGCCGAGAGGGTGAAAGCGTACACAAATCCTCCTGCGGGAGGCGACCGTCATTTCACGCTCCTTATTTAAATCCGAGCGGCACCCTTTCCTCCGGAGGAGCTCGAGATATTTCACGGACGACCCTAATTGGTTCCAATTCATGACCGGTGGGGGTCTCTTTCTAGTCAGGAGCACGAGAAAAAATTATTTTTCCCCCGCCATTATTTTTATTTCTTCCATTGGTTCGACGTTGTCCCCATCCGACTTGGGGAAGGGGTTCACACGCAAGGCGGGTCCCGTAAGGAGGGAGAGGGGAGATCATGTCCCCCCGGAGTTCTCGGCGGGGAGTCGATTGCGAGTGGCGTTCTTCTTTTGTTCGGTCGTTTGTTTCCGCGCGGCGGAGGGGGGTCCGTTTCTCTGGAGAGACGCTGATGATGATGATGACGGGGAAGTTGATGGACCATGGCCTCACCCTACGTTCTGGGAAGTGAACCCATTCCCACACGCACGGCCCTCTACATCTTCTATCCATTTCCCTCTTTCCTTTCTCCTCTTCTCCTCTTAAAAGTCCATAGCGGAGTCGGCCTTGAACTCCCTTCGGGAAGACTGCAAAAACGAAACCGACGTTGTAGTTAGAAAACCGGCTTCGCTTCCGAAGGTGATAGCTGTATCAGAGAGAGAGAGAGAGGATTTTAAAAGAGGACGAAGATGACGCGCGAGGACTGGAGAATTAATTAATGCGAGATACGTAAAGGAGAAGTAATGCAGACGGGAGAAATGGAAAAAAACCTTTCGAAAACAGGTTTCTCAATTAATTTCTTCGGATGTTTAGAATTCTGGATTCGTATGATGATATAATCGCGGGAAATTGTGGCTTCTGCGGTGACATATTTGGAATTTATTCGTTTATTATTCTACTGGAGGAGTCCTTTTACGCGAGACTGGCTTCCTGATCGAGTGTATAAAACTTCAAATAGAATTTATTTTTTCAGCCCGACTGGTTTATGCTGACAATTAAATCATTGTTTTTTAAATTTTATGCCTTTACTACGATGAACACTTCATTTTCCTTCTTAAACCATACAAAACAATGGTCTAGTTATAAATATGGAGATAGGTTCAATTAAATTGAAGAAGAGAAAGGAAAACAGATTTGTCTTTCAAGATTAGTGTGGGGTGCAGTATCTCAAAACATAATAGGAGAAAATTTAACTGAGAAATTAGTTGGAAAAGGCCTAAGATAAAGGTGGCTGTCGAAAGAATGGATTCCAGATAGGTCCAAAAAAAGGGGTTAGACACGAGAAGATGTAGGAATTGATATCAAAATTATAGAAAGAGATATTGTTTATCCCGATTTCTTGCTTTCATTGAAAACTTTTTTGAGGAATATGACACTTCATTAGGTTACTTTTCGGTGGGTTCGTAGAGAAACGGGACAATTAACTTTTGAAAAAAAAATGTTCTCTGAGAAAGCTTTTGGACAAAGAAACAATATTTTGAGCATTTTGGCTACTAAATGCCCCATATTTTTGCGTGAAATAGAGAAACTAAAAGGTTTATATGAAGCTAATGCGTAAAATTTGAGATTCACAGGCAGTCAAAGTATTATTGAATCGGGAGTAACATAAATAAAACAATATAACAATACTTTTCGTGTATATCAAGAGAATCGTTTTGATTTTTAGTACTCAAGGCCTAATTGATTGAAATTTGTTATTTGTACTTGTTCTGTGATAGGTGAATCAAACCATATTTTTCAAGTGAAGGACATATATTTTCGACATATTTTCGTATCGTCACCACATTCAATCAATGGCACTAAAAACGTGAGCGATCGCTATTATATATATATATATATATATATATATATATATATATATATATATATATATATATATATATATATATATATATATATATATATATATATCTGTGAAATTCTATTTTGTTGGACATAATTAGAGCGACCCGTTACTCGACCAAATACGAATAAAAAAGAAGCAATAGAAATCGCACGGAGTGTGGTGACTCACGTTTGCAAATGATCGAGCTTTCTCCCGCATAGGAACACATGCATTTTTTTAAAAGCTACTTAGTTGGTGGGTTTCTAAAATGGGTCACAAACACATACGAGACTCGCCTTATGTCCTTACTCATCGAGAGAGAGAGAGGACTAAAGAGTCGTCGAATTATATTCCGTTTCGCGGGTAAGCCCTACCCCATGGCGACCTTAAGCGACCTTTTTTTTTAATTCATCATCTCCTTCTCTCTCCCTCTCCATCTCTCGAATCGAATCACCTCGGACCCGTGCTTCGCCTGTGAAACACGAGATGGCGTTTTTTTCGGCCTACTTTTGCCCCCGCGGTCTCGGTTTGCGCAAGGACGCGATTGGCAGTAGCGAGCTCCTTCAATTGGTACAAAAAATATTGTCTGACGGTTGGTTTTTTAATGACGATTTCCATCGCCGTCGGTTGATAATCAGACGGACAAAAGGCTAACCTGCGTTTACGGTTAACTTTTCTCGCTTTTGCATTTTTTTTGTTTTCGCGCAGGTTTCTATTTTATTATTTTCCTTTTAGTTCGTTTCGTCCGAGTGCTCATTTTATAGTAGGCCAGTGGAAAATGGAATTTCAGAGCAGTTCAGCTACTGTAACGTTAAAGTTGATCAGAGATTTATGACGTTTCGCTT